>CAEFZP010002517.1:0-392565 GCA_903064625.1 Mallotus villosus | reverse complement strand
TGTGCGTTTGTACGGGGAGAGAGAGAGAGGAGAGAGAGAGACAGAAAGAGAGAGAGACAGAGAGAGAGAGACAAAGACACATCCTCTCTCACCCCCAGTCCCTCTCCCAGGCTAGTGGTCACCACCGCTGCTTCGCCGAGAGCAGGGGGACAGTGTGCACGAGAAGAGACAGGGAGACAGGGAGACAGACATGACGGGAAGAGCCAAAAGCAAAGGAGGGATGGAGTCACTCATGAAATTCCGTCCGGAATCACGCGTTAGCATGGCGAACACTCTCAAATTAGTTTTGTTATTTTTCGAAAGCCCCAACGTCGCCTGAGAGGCCCGCGAGGGGGAACAGCATTCCGACCCTGTTGACGTTCCCGCTCATACAGCAGCACGAGGGATTTATGGCCTTTTAATTATGCGTGTGTGGAGGGGGAGGGAGGAGGGGGGGGACTAGGTTAGTTGGAGCACCAGCAATCCTCAGGTGGATCCCTGGCACACAGGCCGAGGGGGCACTGGGGAATACATGAACAGATGTGCCGCTTCCTCCGTTGGAGATGTGCTGTTGAGGCTGTGACGCATGGCTTCATTAAAAGCTATAGGTACTCGGGGGTTGTGGAGTGCAGCACCGAACAAGCCGGCCCACTTCAGACGTGTTATCGTGGGAACGGAGGGCGGCGCGGAGATACGATTGGCTGATCGGCATTCGGCGAGCGCTGCGATCCGAATGTCCGGCCCGCGACGACGACGTCAGAACCGTCGGTCGGGCTCGGAGTTTGGGCCAGGTGTTCGGTGGAGTGCATGCTGGGTAATGTCCTGAAACGCGGGGAGCTCGAGATAATGGCTGGGCAAATTCAACCATACATTATGCATCACGTCTGTATTCAGATGTTAATAAGAGCAGGCTGGTCATTCACTTAGTCGGTGGAACGAGACCAAATGAAAACAAATGTCCGGGACTCAACGACTGCTAATAACACGACTCAGGGGCGTAATCCAATTTCATATAATCATTTTACACTTGGCGAGCAAGTCCTGGAGAGAGAGAGTAACAGTGGTCTGGGTCACGGTTAGCCCTGCCCCACCTGACCAGGACTAAGCAACGTGGTCCTCAACGGTTGGCGAACACCCATCAAGTAATAAGTATTGATAGTAAACTCACTTCCTCTGTCTAGCCACGACAGCCCCATTGAAACATGCCGACTCTCTAAACACAATTTTCCCAAAACATCCTCATTATTGCATACTCTGCATCCCGACGTGGCATTCATTCACTCGCAAATTGCATTCGCAAGCAATACAATCAACTGCCTTTTCTTCTTCTTCTTCATCTCTCTCTCTCTCTCTCTCTCTCCACAGAGCGTGCGGTTATACCCTACTGTTGGAATTCTTTCATTGTCAGACAATGGAGACCGCGTCCTCCAATTCAATGGCCGTGTCCGTTTAAGGGGTGTTCAATCTGGGCGCCATTCTCTCCCCCGCCTCTCTCCGTCACGGCGGTGTGTTGACTCCGTGGCTCAAGAGCCCCGCTGCGACTCCGGACACGGAGCCGACACGGCGGGATAATTGCCCCCGAATCACTGCAGGAACGGCCCAATCTCTGGCCCAGTCTGATAGCAGGGTGGCAACGCCGCTGTCATGAATAGTTAATTGGCGCATTTCTCTTTATTTCCCTTCAATTTACCTCTTTTTTTTTGGTACGTGCCCAGGGGCGGGATAGGATCGTTTGGATCGGGCGCGTCGTGCACTCGAGGCCGTGGCCTGAATCAGAACCCAGATCGAAGCGTGTTTGCAATGTGCTGACTGGATCGGGTCCTAGCCCAACGTGAGGACTGAGAAAGGGGCTCAGGTACACCACTGAGGTTTGTTTTTCGGTTCTTTTTCAGACAGTAGTTCATCCATACCCTGGAAAGTCTTCACCGAATGACTCATGACTGAAGAAGCATGCCAAGTACAGACCAATAAACCCTACTGTCAACATGCCACAAGTTTACGCAATTGAACTGCAGAGTCACTGAACTTGCCAATTACGACATGTGTAGAGTGACCCTGCTATCAATGACTCAGCCTAAATTCTAAAATTGTCGACAGTGACAACGTGAAAATGTCTCAATGCTCAAATGTTTAACTGTTTATCAGAGCCATACTCATTATCGGGCTTCAAACGGCCTCTTCAGAGGCTCGCCCCTCAAAGGGAACCTTCTATCATGTCCAAACCACCACAGAAAAGCATGTTGTTTCCGGACACGAAACCAGGTAGCCGTGTACGAAGTAAGGAGTGCATCCCTCAGAACCTGGAACCTCTGACGAGCCGCGACGCGACGACAACCATGACAACAAGGGCGCCGCCCGACAGCCAACGGGAGGGGACGACGTCAACAACAATCCTCCCGAAACGCAAATCTTAATCGGGGGGGTTTAGTGAGAATACGCGCAACTGTGATCTCTTTCGGTGCCAAAAAAACGCAAAGCCCTGGCGCTGTGTCACTCCAGGACACAGGGGAGCCCGTCAGGGGGGTGTTGATACGTCAGGGGGCTGTTGACACGTCAGGGGGGCTGTTGATACGTCAGGGGGGGTGTTGATACGTCAGGGGGGTGTTGATACGTCAGGGGGGCTGTTGATACGTCAGGGGGCTGTTGATACGTCAGGGGGCTGTTGATACGTCAGGGGGCTGTTGATACGTCAGGGGGGGTGTTGATACGTCAGGGGGCTGTTGATACGGGCTGCAGCTCCGCCAGACAGAAGCTGCTGGGTCACACAGGGCGTCCGCCTGCTCGGCGTGAGTCACCAGGCTCACACACACGGTCTGGCGGCAGGAGCTCTAAAGTCCACCCGCTTCTCCCGTCGCTCCCTTCCCACTTCCTGACCGGGAGGCGAGAGGCGTCTGACGGACTCAGGCCCCCGGACTTCATTTGTTTCGTCCCGGCTGATCTCTGACAACGGAGCGCTCTGGTTTTATGAACATTAGGGTTTATTTAGATGAGCAGTAGGGGGCGGGGGAGACACTGAACCGATTTTGTACTTTGGGTGAGTATTCTGAGGACGGGGGGAGGGGTTTGGGGTTGGGGGGTGCTGGGGGGGGGTGGAAGGGGGCTGAGGGGGGTGGAAGGGGGCTGAGGGGGGGTGGAAGGGGGCTGAGGGGGGGTGGAGGGGGGCTGAGGGGGGTGGAAGGGGGCTGAGGGGGGTGGAAGGGGGCTGAGGGGGTGGAAGGGGGCTGAGGGGGGGTGGAGGGGGCTGAGGGGGGGTGGAAGGGGGCTGAGGGGGGTGGAAGGGGGGCTGAGGGGGGTGGAGGGGGGCTGAGGGGGGTGGAGGGGGGTGCCCAGGGCAGTATTCACCGACCAGGCAGGGAATATTAGGATTTCATTCAGTAAACTAAATGAACATGCCCCCTGGGGAAGCCAGCCAGCGTGCGTGGTGCGTGGTCATAAGTGCTGGACTCCCAGAACAGAATACTAAATCAGATTATCAATGTTAATAAGACTAGAATATTAGCGGAAAGAAACAAAACAAGCATGCAAGTCTAAGTCACTAAACATGGCTTGATATGTTTAATTAAAAACAAAGACAGCGTATAACAATTTGTGTCACTGCTTTATAAATGAACCCCCCGCCCTCCTAAACTATATTAGGTTTTGTATTCAAATGCCTACGCCAGGATAACGCCTTAAGAAAATGATTTGCGTGTAAGCAGTGTTGCGTGTGTGTAAGAGACAGAGAGAAAGAGAAAGGGAGAGAAAGAGTGTGTGTAATGCCAATAATCCTCACAGCTGGAGTTAAACCCAAATAGCCTTTTATAATGAATAATCAGAAATGCCTGCATATCTGTTGAAGTGGAATGTACCAACACCCCCACCCCCACCCCCCCCACCCCCCCACACACACACACACACACACCTCACCTCAACCCCCTTTTACGAAGTGCTCGACGGTGGCGTCAACAAGCAGGATAAATAATTGCTTCCTCTCTCATCCCCATTGTTATGATATGTGATCCTCCTGGAGGCGTGCTTGCTGTCTGGCAGGCTGGCAGGCAGGCTAGATGGTGATTCCATCAGCTGGAGGGGTCATTATCACAATGGCACTCGCACGCATATTCATAAGCGCTTTCAAAAGGTGCTTTCGTCCCGCGTTGTGTTTTCAGTTTCCTTGGCTTGTCCCTCTCCCTCTCTACCTCTCTCTCTCTCTACCTCTACCTATCTCTCTCTCTCTCTCTCTACCTCTCTCTCTATCTCTCTCCCTCTCTCTCTCTCTCTCTCTCCCTCTCCCCTTCTCCCTCTTTCTCTCTATCTCTCTCTTTCCCTCTCTCCTGCTCTCTCTCTATCTATATCTCTCTCCCCTCCTCTTGTTTTCAGTGGTGGTTGTTTTCGTTTGCCCACCACTGTGTGTAAACCTTGAGGGGGGGTTGAGTTTCCAGCATGCTGTTGTGATCATGCCAGCCAGCGCATCACGCAGTGGCTTGCTGATGTATGGCATACTTGATTTCTGAACAATCTCCCCCGACTTCCAACTGCTTCGCCAAACGTGCCGATGAATCATCTGTCGCCGATTACACTCGAGGGGGCCGAGAACAAAGAGAGAAAGATAGAGAGAGAGAGAGAGACAGCGACAGCGACAGAGACAGAGAGAGAGAGAGGAGAGAGAGAGACAGAGAGAGAGAGAGCAGAGAGACAGAGAGACAGAGAGAGACAGAGAGAGACAGAGAGAGACAGAGAGAGAGAGAGAGACAGAGAGAGAGAGACAGAGAGAGAGAGAGAGACAGAGAGAGAGAGAGACAGAGAGAGAGAGACAGACAGAGACAGAGAGAGAGAGAGAGACAGAGAGAGGGAGAGAAAGAGACAGAGAGAGGGAGACAGAGATAGAGAGAGACTGTAGCTTTTCTCGAAATCTTGATACATTTAATTGAGTATATCTTTCATTTCATTTGTGTATCCTAAAGTATTGTGGACATTAGTCTATACACCTCATAACTCTATCTGATGGAGAAATGACAAACAAGTAAGCCCGCGTGCAACCACGACGGCGCTTTGCGGGTTAAGCGTATCGCTCCAGCCGGGAATGCACAGATGGAAGTGAGTTGGGTCGAGTGTGTTTCAGAATGCGAGGGATCCTCATCGATTCCAAGCGGTGGGGGGGAGGACAGGATCGATGGAGACGCCACCGCTCAGCTGCTCTTCAGAGAGAAGAGGTGCCGGGTGAAAAATGATCTGGGAGCGCGGCGAGAGCCTCAGACTCGACGGGGTTGTGAGGAGCCATTGTTCTCCTCGCCGCTCCTGCTTCTTAATCTATCGACTGCAGTGGCCTATGGACTTCACTTGCTTGTGTGTGTACGGGACATTTTTGATATATATATATATTATCGTTTTTTTTTCCTTACGCTCAGGTGCCTGAGGTGTGGATGAAAGTCACCAAGAAGCAGATAAAGAAGTATACTTCTACACACACACACACACACACACACACACACACACACACTCTTTCCTCCCAGTCCTGTGGCAGCCCGTCTGTCAGTATTGTCCTCCAAGGTGGCAAGGGGGGGCCAGACATGATCCCTGCAGAGGGGCCGTAAACCACCGCAGACACGGGCCCTCATTAATCACACACACACACACCCCGCGCTCCTCAACACGAGTCATGACTCAGCGAACGACGACACCCGGTAGGGTCCTGGACTCTCCCGGTGAGATTACAGAGGTTTTACGAGGGACTCAGATTACAGAGATAGACGATGAGGAGAGCACGGAGACAGATTAGTGGTCCCTCCTGTCATTTACCTATAAGAGAGCCACTGTCCTCACCTGCCTCGGAACTCATTGGTGGAGAAGGCCTCGAGGGGAGGGGCTTCCAACCGTCTCTTCCTCCAATGGGTTTGGAGAACGAGACGAGGAGAGCTCCAGAATGACTTTAACCAGGATTGATGGTTTGCATCGCGAAGAAGAGAATGCACTTTAACATTAGAAGGCGCTTCTTTTAATTCAGGAATAACATATAATAAAATAGAGGAATAACATGAAATGGAGCAAACATGCGCGTGTCTGAGCCGACGATTTCACCAGAGCTCCCCACAGATCAAATAAGGACCCCAACATACCGAAAAATCCATAACTTTAAAAGTCTATAACTTTCCGCCGTACGATGCCAAGACTTCAGTTAGGAACAACGATTTACCCAACAAAAAAAAGGCGAAGAAAACAGATTCCAACCCCTTATGACCCATTTAAAAGCGTTTCATCTTCGTCATCTTTCATCTTCCTCCCTCCCTGCTGGCAGACTCTCGTACAAAAAACTCCCGACCGCCGCGGCGTCTAAAATGGCGCCTCTCCACTATCAATCAGCCCGTCTGGAGTGCTGCGGGGTTCACGTCTGTCTGCTGACGTTCCTCCCCTCGCTCTGCCCCTCCTTTATGCTTTTCCTCCACCGTTGTGTTTTTTTCCTCGGCGTTGAGGTGGAACTCACCGAGCGAGATCCGCCGCCTTTTTATTGAGAACGCAATCTTAGGCCGGCGCTGTCTAGACTAACCCTCTCTCGTGTTGAAGAGATAAGGGTTTGCCCCGGGGTGACCCGTCGGCGGGTTGAAACAGTCTAAAGGACTGTTGACTTATTTGACTGTTGCACAAGCAATTCTCTCCCGGGGTTAAAAGATTGTCTTCTTCTTTTGTCACGGGGAACCTATGCCCTCCCCCGGCGCAATTTGTGTCTGGGTTGTCCCCCTCCCACACACACACAACAACACACACACACACACACACACCACACACACACCACCACACAACACACACACCACCACACACTCACCATCCCTCTTCCCTATTTTCTCACACTGTCTCTTTCTTCCTCTTCCTTTCACAACCGTTCCTTCCTTCCCTCTCACTGCTCGGTTAAAGCAGGTGGTAAGGTGGCGGCTGTCGGCCCCCTGGGGGAAGGTGAGAGAACAGCGGTCGAGAGAGAGGGGCGTCCGAGGTCGAAAAGGCTGCGGAGCAGTTTTGCGCACTCATATGGGTTTCACCACTTGGGTAGCTGTTTGTGGGAATGACAGCAGTGATACCGTGCATTGGAGTCTAGAGCCTGGGCTAATACAAAGCACTCATCCAACGGCATTAGACGTCCCCTGAAGGTAAGCGCCGAGGCGCTTAGCGACACTCAAGTCCATTAGGAGCTCTCGCAAGGCCTCTGATGAGTATATCTGGCAGCTCAGGCTCGAGCTCTTCTTAAACAGCTTCATCTCTCTCTGCGAGTCTTAAAGGACGCCGGTCACGCTCGAGGCGACGCCGTCCAGCGAGGACGTCGGTCCTCGATTGCCCGGAGCCAAAAGGAGAGAGGAAAGACCCCTCGATGTGTCCCCCCACCCCCGACGTCGTCTCCGAGACGCCAGACTCCCGGGGGAACCGGGGAGACACACCCGTCTCTCCGGGGGGGGGGACGGCGCTCTCGGGCTGGGGAGCGAGGCCGTGGCTGTCGAGGGAGGAGGGCCCGTGGCTGTCGAGGGAGGAGGAGCCTGTGACTGTCGAGGGAGGAGGGCCCGTGAACTGTCGAGGGAGGAGGAGACGGAGCGGTACGCGATGATGTTGACAGGAGACAAACGACTCGCGGCTGACTCATCCCAGCTGATACGCGGAGCCGGATGAGACTACTTTGTATTGTTTTTTCCCCCCGTGTTTTACTTTAGGTGGACGGTGTGTATTCTGGCCCCGGCATCAGGCTAGAATAAACACATATTTGAGTTCAGCCAAAGATATCTGAGAGAAAAATCGAGTGAGAGAGAGAGAGAGAGAGAGGAGGTAACGGTCTTTCATAACAACTTGGGTAAACTCTATTAAAAGTTAATGAGCATTGACTAGATTTTAATTTCCAGTTCTAAATCGGCAGACGGGGGGGACGTTCTGAGGCGGCGAGCCGCAATTCAAACTGACTCAGAGACAACAGGCCCTGGATACAGATTGAATAACTTTCTTCCTCGCGATTGCTTTCAAAGGGGGACACATCCGATCGTCACTCCGGCCCATGACAGAGTCCTCGCGACCTTCAAAAACAAACTGATTCCGAAATGTTGCTCTCAAACCTGGCCCAGCTGTCCGGGGATGAGACCAAACCTCCGATGCTTGTTGACAGTACTGGACGACGACGTGTGTCTGGACCAGTTCTATTCCGCTGACCCAGACTACATATCACTGTTGGGCCACAACTCCGCTCACCGCGGTCCCCCCCGCCCTGCCCGCTTGGCATGTTCCACCAGCCACACTGTCACCGGGCCAGCTCGGGTGACACCCTCTGCGGTTGGTATGCATGTGTGTGTGTGTGTGGGAGGAAGGGGGGGGGGTCGCTGGCCGAGAGCAGTTTTCTCAGGAGACCAGACCCCTGCTGAGTAGTCCCCTTGTGTCTCTGAGGTGGGATTTGAGGCAGCAGTTTTTGTCTACATTTCGATGAGATCATCTGATACATTCAAACACGTATACACCGTTTTGTATACCCCGTATCAAAGTGAAAGCCTTTGGACCTTATTTGACAATGATTTCAGAATGGGATTTGATTGGGATAACTCAAAGAGCGTTCCACAATACTATTGCACTCAACTTAATTGTAATAGGCCCAAGACTCCCTTACTGGCCGCAATAAAAAATCCTCTCAATTCTCCAAGTCTCTCTCTCTCTTGATGAAACGCTGTAATGAACTGTGCAAAACTGTGCATGTGATTAGAGCTTTGTTTAACAAGCCGTTTAAACGTCAGAAAATAATGGTTCAGATTTTTATGGCTAGATTTACGGGCGGCAATCAGTACATGGGGCCTCTCGCCAAATCTTGTTCTGTGTGACTGGCATTAGAGTGAGGATATTTATATATACACTTTATTTATTTATTATACGACTGTAATTAAATGCCTGCTTAGTCTCCAGCGTGATTACAGCTCCTGCTGAATAATTGTCCTGGCTGCTTATTTTATGGTTAAAACAAAAAGTTGATTCAAAAAAAGAAAAGCGATCTTTAAACCCTGTGGCTTTAACTACTGTTGAGTTGGTACCATCAACGCTTCATTTTGAAGCCCTTTGAACACTGGGCTGTAGATACACAACTGATTATCTAATAATTAAATAATAAATTAACCAATTCTACAGTAATTAACTGGCTGTCGTGCGTTAGATGTTAGATGTCTGTACACTGCCGGCCTCCTCAAAAAAACGCTCAACGGCGAGTTCGACGGGGGTGAATGGAAAGGACTACCATGTCACCAGATAACTGACGACTTCCTCGAGTGATGAATCCCTGCGCTGTGCCTTGGTAAGTCTGACCAGCAGACGAGCCTTAGGATGACCACCCTGCCCTGCTGTCTAACGCAGACGACGTGTGGCCCTGCGTTCCTGTCCGTCAGATGTTCCACCGCTCAGCAGCTTGAGCCGTTTCATCTCTTCATCCACCACCTTCTGGCTCCTCACAGAGTCGTTGTCCCCCCCCCCGTCCCCCCCCCCACCCCCGACTCTCCCACCCACTCCTACGCGTGCTGATTCATCCCCGCACACACACACATGCCGCGTCCTCACTCCAAATCCTCTCTTAATCAAAAAATAGAACAATGGCATTTACCGAGAGACCTTCGTTTGGCATCTGTCGCGCGCTTCATTTCGGTGGATTGCCAGAGATGTAGCAAGGCGACGCATGAATGGGAAATTAGCCAAAAGGTGAGCTTAACCAGCCCTCATCAAACAACTATTTGAAAGAAGAAGGAGAGAAAAAAAGAAAAAGAAAAAAAAGAAATGAAAGAGTAAATGATTAGCAACTACACTGGAAAAAAAAAGGTCACAGTGAAATCCAGTCCTTTTCTCTCACTGGATCCAAACCACCGGGGTCAGGCGAGACGAGGGCTCGGAATATCGCAGCGGAGGGAGAAAAAAAGGGAATACGGCTGATTTAACAGCCGTCCCTTCGGTGAATCCCAACCGTCTTCTGCTGTGACCTTCCTCGATAACCTGGAAGTCATTTCCGACCCTGAGCTGTCAATTCCCCTACGTGGGAGTGCCATTATAAAGTCATGCTTTTCCAGCGCGGAGGCCCTCAGTCGGCAGCCTCACCTTGATGGTCCTTGAAGTCCCACAAGCTTTATCAGCTGCCAGGCTCATCCAGCAGGACCAGGTCCCATCAGGACCTGAGACGGGCCTGGGGGGGGCTGGGGAGGGGGCGAGGGGGGGGCTTCAAAGGGGGGCTTAAAAAAACCTGCCGAGCCCGAGATATCGACTGAGGTGTCTCGATTCAGGACTTTACGCTTTCCGTGGAAACTCTTAAAAAATATATATATATTTTTATATATTTTTTAATGGAGGTTTCCATTTGGGCGAGGGTGGCAGCGGAGCGTGTGTGTGTGTGTGTGTCTGGAAGGCGGGGGAGGGGTGGATGGATAGGGAGAGGACTATTATGTAACTGATAAAGATGTGCTGGTTCACTACTCCTCCGTTGTATTTCTCATAAAGTGCTCCCCCTCCCCCCGCTCCCCCACCTCCACCCCTCACCGACTGTCACCTGATCGGAGGCTGCCACTCATGCTTTTGAAGGGCGGTCTGACGAACAAGACCTCACGTTCCCCCCTCTTCCTCTACCCTCCCCAGGGTTTAAACCCCATCCCTCATGCTTCGCTGTGTCTCCTTTCTATATATATATCTCTTCTTCTTTTCTTTTTTTTATCAAGACTCACTCGGCCGAATCGGTCTTATTTCCACTTCCCCGGACCTGTGGGGCGCGCTAATTCCCCAAGCTCTGGCTGACTTTGATTCAGCCGATAGCTTCTCCACAAACAGGCCCAGGAATCCACCTGCACTACCAGACGGGGCATGGCACGGCTGAAGGGACTGATGGCTGTCAGCTGGGAGACGAAGGACTTTCCAGGTCAAAGCCATCCGTCCTTCAGGTGAGACCTTTGGAGAATCGGAAGGATCTAGAATTATTTCAAATCTTAGACGGATTGTGTTTCTTTGACTCGTCTTTGTCTTTGAGTGATTATTTGACGAAGATATCTCCTTCCTACGAAAAAAGATATGCTTGGAAATAGTAGTACGGGAGGCCGTAACGTTGGTTATCGCCAATTCCTCATTTGTGCAAACTTACATGGCGAAAACAAAGCTGCTTCTGATTCTGAAACGCCTTCGAAAGACGGAAGAAGCCTGTCGAAGCTCGTCTATGATGTGCTAGCAGCAGAGGGGGGGGGGAGTATCATGATTAAAGACTTAAGTGGGCGGGAGCAAATGATTTACACGTTTGTCACCGCGAGCGACGCTTGGCAGGCCGCGCGCTCTGCCTGAGGACGCGCCGAGCGGAGGGGACGGGGGAGGCGAGGGAGGGGGGTGGGGGGGTAGGACAGAACCATCCAGATTGTGTGCTGTGGGGGGAGGGGGAGGGGCTCTGCACGTGACCAGGTGGGATCTGAAGCCTCCCTCTGATCCTGCAATGTGTCGATGAGACCGTCTATTCCTCCGGGCACTCTGGCTAACACCTGTTAGGAGCCCCACTGGCAGACTGGGGGCTTTGGGCCGTCCAAACAGCCACGGACCCCCACGCTCCTCGCAGAGCCAGGCGCTCACACACTCTCAAGACATTCTGTGTGCAGATACTCTGATTACGCTTGCCTTGTTTGTACAGCAATCTTTCGAGAAAAAAACAATTATGATTAAATCACTATTAATTGCCATTTGCAAAAAAGGACAATTAAGCCTTTATCCCAAACGCGTCATTTCACAGATTACGCTTCACACATACAATGAACACGGTGTGCAAAATACTTCCCGAGACGTTGAAATATTTATGTAGCCACTATATATGGTAATTAAGTGTGGCCTCTGTATGGTTGAGGTGGGTAATCCTCCGAAAGGATAAAGCGTACACAATTTGGGAGGACGTGCAAAGAAATAAAGAGGTGTGTTTGAGTAATGAGATGTGCTGAAGGGGGGGGGGTTTCCGTGAGGGGGGGAATACAAACGTCCACGACAGGCTTTTTGTGTCCCTCGCATGCTGCAAGCGTCAGCGCTATGACAGAGTCCAGGTCCTCATCCTGGCCTGCGTGTTCATCATCGGCTGTCTGGAGGCTTAAAGCCTCAAAACCGTCTCATTGTTGACGGGGGGATAGTCAAGTCTGGAGTGAAGGGGGTGTGGGGGGAGGCGGGGGTCTGGAGTGAAGGGGGTGTGGGAGGAGGGGGAGGCGGGGTCTGGAGTGAAGGGGGTGTGGGAGAAGGGGGAGTGGGAGGCGGGGGTCTGGAGTGAAGGGGGTGTGGGGGAGGGGGAGGAGGGGGTCTGGAGTGAAGGGGGTGTGGGAGGAGGGGGGGAGGCGGGGTCTGGAGTGAAGGGGGTGTGGGGGAGGGGGAGGAGGGGGTCTGGAGTGAAGGGGGTGTGGGAGGAGGGGGAGGCGGGGTCTGGAGTGAAGGGGGTGTGGGAGGAGGGGGAGGCGGGGTCTGGAGTGAAGGGGGTGTGGGAGGAGGGGGAGGCGGGGTCTGGAGTGAAGGGGGTGTGGGAGGAGGGGGAGGCGGGGTCTGGAGTGAAGGGGGTGTGGGAGGAGGGGGAGGCGGGGTCTGGAGTGAAGGGGGTGTGGGAGGAGGGGGAGGAGGGGGTCTGGAGTGAAGGGGGTGTGGGAGGAGGGGGAGGCGGGGTCTGGAGTGAAGGGGGTGTGGGAGGAGGGGGAGGCGGGGGTCTGGAGTGAAGGGGGTGTGGGAGGAGGGGGAGGCGGGGGTCTGGAGTGAAGGGGGTGTGGGAGAAGGGGGAGGAGGGGGTCTGGAGTGAAGGGGGTGTGGGAGGAGGGGAGGAGGGGGTCTGGAGTGAAGGGGGTGTGGGAGGAGGGGGAGGAGGGGGTCTGGAGTGAAGGGGGTGTGGGGGGTGCGGGGGAGGGAACAGTGGCAGACGGTGAGACCATGGCACAGCTGTGTAAGTAAGGGAGCCCATCTCGCTCATGATCTGTCACTGGCATGCTTTCGGACAGCTGGGCGATATTACACCCTCGTCAGTCCTCTCCTTCCCTTCCCCCACAAGCCCAAACCAAGTCCACGGCTTCTAATTACATATCGACTGCGCACGGATCCCATATTCGACGCCACACTTCTCCGCCGTGCCAACTGGCGTTAAAAGCACGATGGGACAGGTGCGACGGACGACGGCCTCGGCGCCGTCAATGTGGAAGCGCGCGTGTCGCTCGAACGTGCGGCGGCTCTCGAAAGTGTCTTCGCCGCGTCGCGTTTGTCTGCGGCGCGCGGCGCTCCTGAAGACGCAGAGCGGACAGGTGAGAGGTAGTCCCTCGGGGCGGAGGAGGCGTCAGCGGCTGTTATCCCTCCGACTCCAAACCTCTCGTGAGGAGATCAAGATCAAGCGTGGTTTATGCTATACGGGGTATTTGCATACGGTTCATATACAGGCGCTAACGGATATGATGTGTTTGTGTGTGTGTGTGTGTTCGTGCATGTTCGTGTGTTCCCTATCGTTTGCCAATATTCCCCATAGTACAGGGCCACTTTATCAGGGCATAGACGTGAGGCTATAAGTAAACAGAATGGAAATAGGTCGAAAAAGCCATTTGCTGGGTTCCCCGTAGGATTCTGCACAATGTCGATCCTCCATCCATCGCAAGGCCAACCGGCTTGAGGATTGAGACACTCGCCCCCGTTTGCAGGGGGCTCGGATGGGTTTGTTACATCTGCTATGCCCTTCATACGGTGGAAAATAATCAAAGCCTTTGGTGGAGAGACATATTTCTCTTTCTACGTGTAACGTCACCTTTGTTGATGTTAGATGCGTCCCAAAAGGACTGATCTAAATCCAGTTTCAAAGTCTTTCGGAGTTTGGCTTTTTCTTGGGTGATTTTTCGAACTTGGCTTTGCCTAGTCAGCCTTGTGAAACGCACATGTAACGTTCAGCAGATGAGCCACCTCGTCACCGCTGTCTAACTCTGGCGTACGTGCCGTGGCGAACGTGCGACGCACACATGATCATACAATCGTTTAACATCAATTGCAAATCGAGCTCTTGCGAAAAACACCCGACGGTATGAAATAGGGGGAACGCGCGCTGATCGCATCGACGCAAGCCCGTCCGATGACACCCACAGCTGTGGCGGTAGAGCACAGTGCTGTAGCTGCACGTCGGATGTCTTCCAACCCCCCCCCCGTCCACCCAGACTCTTCCCTCCTCCCCCAGAAAGGAACACGCGCCCGGAAAGAAAAGGGAGGATGGTTAGGGGGTGGAGGAGGAGGGGGGAAAAAAGTCTTCATAGAACATGAAGCGTGTTCTGGACTGGAGGCTCTTCAGCAGGAACGGGCCTCGTTCAGCCTGCAGTTCATGTCGTCGGCGGCGGCCCTCTCCTTTGTTGGAGATCCGCGGGGCACTTGAAGCAAGGCAGTATTAAGTGGGATCAGGTCATCACTGTGGATGTGATTGCCGCGGAGTTCTGACCTGAATAACAAATGGCTATTCCCCCCTCCTCCCACCACACACACACACACACACCACACACACACACACACACACACACACCACACACACACACCACACACACACACCACACACACACACCACACACACCACACACACCACACACACACACACACACACACACACACACTCTCACAAGGCAGAGGAACCACGGGCTGAGCGATGACGTCAATGACCGGGTTCCCAGGGGGGCATAATGGTTCATAAATTGCTTGTATCCAGCTAGGTAAGTACTGGAGGAGTGGGGTAATGAGGGGCTTGTATTCTTCAGAAAGCCAGACAAACAAAAGCAGCCGTGACGTTTGATGGCGTCGCCGATCGATGGCGTCTATCCTCGCACCGCCCCGGAAATCACGTTTGTGTGATGCAGTACGGCCCCAAACGAGGGGGTTTGGAGAGCGCACGCTTACAGGCCAGAGTCCTCCTCGTGTGATGAGGGGCTCTGGAGAGAGGGATCAGGAGGCCTGGGGAGAGGGTGGGCGGGGGACCAGCGTGTCATCCGTGTGGCTGCTGTCGATCGGTTCTCACCGTCACCTCACCGACAGTGTTAATGCACACAGTCATTCACCTCGACTGCCCGGGGAATGTTCACCTCAACTGAATTAGGAATATCTGAGTATCCTACATGTGTGTTTTTCTGAATGGGAAAAGATTACCGGTTTTAAACCCCCCGAAAATATTTCTATCCTCCACACTGTAGACCTGACTCAACACAGACATAACAGGCTGAATGACTCCTCAGAACGGCTCTTTGAATTGAAGGTCAGCCTCATCTGGCAATACTGAATTACTCTTGGCAATAGTCCACTAACTGCAAAGGAAGACTTGTTACGGCGTTCTGGAAATAAGTGGGTAGATTTAGGACTGACCCAGTTTATTAAATATGCATTCTGACAAAGTCAGAAATGAATATAATACAGTGGTTTGTTAGACATGATGGTACAATGAGCTCGTTATGAAATACTTTGAATATCTTGATACCAAATGACAGCACAAATATCATCTCCACAGCGCACTACAAATGTTTCGAACCTCCAGCTACAGTTCCTTGCGAAAGGGATGGCGACGGATTACACATCAAAAAGGAAGCACTGACTTATCGGAAGAAAAACGAAGAGTAGGCAACATCGTAGGCAATACATGAGGGAGGCGGGTCCATCAGGAGAGCCAATAAGGACACAGCTACCCTTGAGCCCACACAGTTCCACAGCGGCCACACCTCCAAACAAGTCACACCCCCCCAACATCAAGATATATAACTGCACATACCGGCATAAGCACATATGCCACGGTCGATGTGCCACAGTGGCAGCTGGGAGAGAACAGTAGCAAGCACAAGGCCACTTAACGTGACGGACCAATGGCATCTCAAGAGCTGACATTCATCAGCCCAAGGCCTGTCAGCCGATATTGGACAGATGCCTACGATGCAGGGAGCTTGCAGGGGAACAATGCCGTGCTACGGCCTCCTCCCAGAGAGGCCCCTGGACGAGGCTCCTGGAAGAGGCTCCTGTGGCCTCCTCCCAGAGAGGCCCCTGGACGAGGCCCCTGGACGAGGCTCCTACGGCCTCCTCCCAGAGAGGCCCCTGGACGAGGCTCCAGGATGAGGCTCCTGTGGCCTCCTCCGAGAGAGGCCCCTGGACGAGGCTCCAGGAAGAGGCTCCTGTGGCCTCCTCCCAGAGAGGCCCCTGGACGAGGCTCCAGGATGAGGCTCCTGTGGCCTCCTCTCAGAGAGGCCCCTGGATGAGGCTCCAGGATGAGGCTCCTGTGGCCTCCTTTCACGGGGCATTTGTGTCGCCACTTGAGCTTCTCCATTATGCAGCGGCTGAACTGAGTGGAAAGCGATGTGTCATCCAGCCCTCTGTCACAATACACCGGGAACACCGTCCACGAACCTTCGTGTTTCCTCAACTGGCTACATGACATCTCACGGTGTGAGTGTGTGTGTGCGTGCGTGTGTGTGTGTGTGGAAGCATGAGTGTCAGTGCGAGGGCATGTGCTCACGTGTGTGTGTGTGTGTGTGTGTGTGTGTGCAAGCCGAGAATTTGTGACCCAGCTCGGTATCTCCCACAGCTCTCCGTTAGAGATGCCAGCGATGTGACAGGACCAGTCAGACATCAGTGTGCCTGCTCTTAGATCAGCTGCACAGCCCACAGGCCCAGCAGCTCTGCACACTCGTTTGCATAATTGGAGATTGTCGCCCGGCGCTCGTTATTCAGTGACGCTCTGCCGTGGCCAGGCAGATGGCCATATGTACTGGACTGACTGTTCCAGTTTCGAGCGGGCGAGGGAGGCGACGGCGCCGGCGCGAGCGCTAAACAAGAGTAGACTCCGTCTGTCTCTCTCTCTCCCTCTGTCTGTCTCTCTCTCCCTCCGTCCGTCCCTCTCCCCCTCTCGTGTGGCTCAGCGCTGAATTGCAATTTGCTACGAGGACGCACGCCTCCGAAAACCCCAAAAAGAACACGTTTACTAGGAGAAACACGATAACAAGAAAAACAACTACCAAGAAAAGGAACGGGATGTTTTTTTGTTTTTGCTACACGCCGACAAATTGGAGACGTGGGCGTTTGAGGTTTTCCGACCCGCTAGCCCGTAAACAAGGCGAGCGCGCAGGCAGGCAGGCAGGCAGGCAGGCAGGCAGGCAGGCAGGCAGGCAGGCAGGCAGGCAGGCAGGCAGGCAGGCAGGCAGGCAGCACCTGAGTGAAATGAGATGGACCTGAGTAGACTGACGGACACCGACGTTTCACATGCTGTCTGTCTGGGAGAGCGAGGAGGAGCGCCCCTCGCCTCCGCCATGCATGAGGAGAGCGCTGCTTATTAAGGCAGGAGAGAGAGAGAGAGAGAGAGAGAGAGAGAGAGAGAGAGAGAGAGAGAGAGAGAGAGAGAGAGAGAGCGAGAGAGAGAGAGAGAGAGAGAGAGCGAGAGAGAGACGAGAGAGAGAGAGCAGAGACAGACAGACAGACAGACAGACAGACAGACAGACAGACAGACAGACAGACAGACAGACAGACAGACAGGCAGACAGACAGACACAGAGATGGTGAAATATATATATAGAGAGAGGTATGGCGCAGTAGGCTGCTGTTTGATGAGGGACAGTGTGCTTGCTAGAGCTGTAGAAATAGGAATATGTGTCATGCCACGGAAGTGATGAATCCAGATAGTCTACGGCACGTGACAGTGAGGATGCTACTGAGCGCGCTGCTCTTTGTCTTGGATCATGACATGAAGCTTTTATATCGTGGTTCATTATTCACACCGTTCAGCAGCTGCCTTCTCTGAAATACATCATGACAAAGAGATTCTGGAATATTCTCATATAATGATGTATATCAGGTCTACTCGGGCCCTTAAAAGGCTTCTATCTGGTCACTGGGGTTTCTGAAAAGAAATGCTAGCATTCAAATAAAGCTCTTGGGACTATTTTCCTTTTGTGCCGATGGCGTAGACCTCAACGCAGATTGTGGAGCGCTGGTGTACGGTTCACTCCCCTTGAAGTTTCCAAAACAAAGTTAAGTGGTGAAAGAAGAGCCCCCTTGCCCTGTCTAAGGTAAGAAGGGAAGGGAGGTGCACAAGTGATTCGCCATCTCAAATGGGAAGTCGCACAAATGTTGTGATATTTGAAAGGTCAAATGCAGCCCAGTGTACAGACGTAAGGCACTGACACTCACAGGATTCACTTAGAGGCAAACGCCAGCTTGGCACAATAGCCGCTGTATTCCATTATTGCACCGTCATGCTCGTAATGTCACTATTGGAAAAACCCCCAGAATGGGAGCTTGGACTGTAAAGGCGTTTAGCCGACGCACCTTTTTGAAAGACGTTTCAACCAGCGCTGTGACAGGTCCATTCAGTGTGTACTGACCAGAGCCTAACGTCGTTGCTTGTTTTGCGACGGAAGTTTCGATTATGTGTTGCCCGTTTGGCACGTGAGAGAGTGTCAAGGAGAAGAGAGAGAGGGGGATAGAGAGAGCCAATGTTGAACTGCTGTAGTGTAATTATATGATCCCTGATGTAGATCTTCAGAATATACATATATACATATATATATATATCATTTCTTTGTTTTACCCAGGTATGTTTTACAGGTAGCTTTGGTAAACCAGAACATGTGCACTGTATCAGATTGTTACATATATGCACGGTGGATATTAGGTGATATTGATTCCACCCGAAACGTTTTTTGTTGTTTTTGTGACGATGAATCATCACATGATCAAACCATATTGATCATTTATGGATCATAATCAATAATTGATCACTTATTGATCATAATCAATAATTGTTTGCTTATTGATCATAATAAATAAGGAGAATCCCCCCCCCACAAAATCCCTTGGTAATGTTGTCCTGGCTATATCCCTGCATATCATGTAGCCCACCAGGGACCCTTCCGGAAGGCCATCCATATTCTCTTGTGGTAAATGTGTGATATACAGCCTCATCCTCTTCCAGTACAGGCCACAAAGAGCTTCGGGAAAGTACTTTTCACTAGGCACACACACAGGCTGTATATAAAAATGTTTACACCGAGCTTTTGGGGGTAAACTGGGAATTTCATGGGGAGGCAGTCTCGAAATGTGAGTTTATGGACCAATCAATCAATGGACCCGAGCTATTAGTTGTAGGACGGCTTGTTACCAGCTATGCCTCACGTTTAGCTCCTCTCAACACCAGGGCTGTATCGATCTGTTCAGAGGTACAGCACAGACAGGAGAGTGAAGGACATGGTGGTAGTCAGTCGTTGTTAAGCTACTGGGGATCTGAAGTAAGCAGACTATTAAAGACACCCAAGAAGGATTTGAGCTCAGCTGTTGACTTGTGCAGTTATAAGTCTGATTTTGGTAACATGGACGTCCCTCTGCGAAGAATGTGTACTGTGCATCCTTAAACTATGTTCTGTTAACTTCAAGTCAAGTGTCTCTATTAAAATGGTGTATTTATATAGCAGACACTTACATTCAGTTCCAGTGGAATGTCAATTTCAGATATTTGAGTGGACGGCTACTTTCCAGACAATTATGTTCCAGCAATCCTGTTCAAGCCAATCAGCTTTAGCAAGGCGGTCCTTCCTCCTTGGCTTAGTTAGGGAAACCACTGTCAATCAAACTCAAGTTGGAGGAAAGTGCAGGAGTTCAAACCAGAATTGGGGGCACTGTTTCTCATTATTTGAATGCATTCTATTATCCGAATCAGAATCAGAAAGGGTTTTAATTGCCATGAAAGTTTGCACACACAAGGAATTTACTTGGCAGGATGGTGCATACATTCAACATATAGGAGTACATCTTAAATAAGTGGTTACGTATTGTAGCTTTAAGTGACAGAAATATCACAATCCATGCTGGTTAACTGAGCATCTGATCATCCACAAATAGCTTTTCAAAGTAAAACGCCACTGAAATGTCACAGTGAATTCTTTAGAACTTCAGTAACTAACGTGAGAAGAATGAGACAGCACCGTACACCTTTATACATGGATGCTAACATGCCTTCCCACGAGCCAAAACAACGATCAACTTGTCTCCAGTATGACTTCAAATGTCATTTGGCCCGGCGTCGAGTTGTCCCAGTCAGATTGATAACCAGTAAACACAGGGCCCTTATGCGTGTCTTCGTTCCGAGGAGGCTATTACGCCTCAGACAGACATTTTGGTGGATCAGCATTTTGTTTTTTTGGGGGGGGGGCAGGTATTGGACTGTGAGAGGTGGTTAGGAATGCTACGTGGCTGCGTTGTGCAATGTCGGCATTTTGAATACTGTAGCCACGGCGCGCAACTGTTTTTGGTGGGCCTCAATTGTCTTACTGTCGGGGGGAAATCTGCAATTTATTTTTGGGATCGAAAATGCTGCGTGTTGCAGTCCTACTGGTGGAGACTCTTGCTAATTGTGTGTCCTGGTATTGGATTCAGTTTAGCAGAGATTGGGGGTTTTGACGGCTTCGGAGCTAAACAATGGGTAAATTGGAGACTCGGCAAATGAGTGCTTGCACCTGGCTTGCGGCACAGGAGGAGGAAGAGGAGGAAGAGGAGGGGTTAGGGACGCAAACACACAGAGGCGTTGTGATCATTATGATGATGATGATGATGATTATGATCATCATTGCCTTCGTCATATTTACAGTCACTCCCGCAATCAAACCCATCATAAATCAGTTTCCCTTTTAACGAGGACTGCGAGCCTAGCGAGGACTGCAGAATAAACAGCATCAATATGAGTCCCAACCAAGCAGCTTCAAAAGGACTTTCAAGTTAAATGGACAGATGAGGTAAATTAGTCCCTGACTGTGACGGGTGTTTGTGTGTGTGTGTTTGTGTGTTTGTGTGTGTGTGTGTTTGTGTGTGGGTGGGTGGGTGGGGATGGGCTTCAATAAACACTTGCTGATACAATACTGTGCAAACTGGAGGACTTTTGGGATTTTCATGTCAAGTTGCAATGCTTTTGATCATAGTTTACAAAGAAAAACGTTTTTACATCCCAGCTTGAAAAGCTTGTTTATGAATATTGTATGTTCAATCATGTTGTGAAATGAGAGCTGTGTCTCAATGGCTTTTTGTATATTTATATTGTACAACAAATGTAATGGATCGGCAAATGCTCTTCTGAAAGTGCATTTAAAGTTAATTTGTTTATTTTTCTACTTCTACCTTTGGAAACATGGCTAAATATTTGTTTCTAAGACAGCAAGCTGTCAAAACCAATTGCATGTTCTAAATTGACAACAGTTTGTTGTCATATTATATCATGTTGTTTTTCAACAGATAAGGATCATAGTTTGGTCCGGTAAAAACACTTTGAGCTTGATGATGTGAATTTGAATACCAGTACCAGTTCCTCTAGGGTAAATCCTTTTAACGAATCAATTCCTTTATAGTGAAGACCGTTACAAAAGAAAGTAACGTTTAGCAACCTTCACAACAGCAGAAAGTAAACAAGTCCAAGAGCGTAATCTGTAAGGTCATCATTTCAGTCAGGACGACTTCACATGAATACCCACACGTCCTGTGTTCCAGTCAGCAAACAACCCCCTTCTTAAGAAGGGCAATTAACGGGAAGAGAGATTTGCATATTGCAATATTTGCAATATTAGCATTTGAACATTTCAATCATGCCCGTAAACGACGGGGACGTGAAGCGAAGTCAGTTTATTTATAGAGCACATTTCAAAACAGCCAATGCCAAAGACTAGGATGGTGAAATGACGCACGGGGGGGGAGGGGGGGGAGGGGGGGAGGCTCTTTGATGTGGAGGGGACGATGACATTCAGATTTGAGTCTGTATGAGATAGCTCCACAGAAATGGCTGACTTTGGCCTCGGCCCGTACTGCCATCCATCACTTTTGATATCAACGTCCAGACGGGAAGATGAATCCTCAGGCCAGGAATACCTGAGGACTTCCAGTTGAACAGAACACGTATTACCTCTACGTCAGGCAAACAGTGGAATGATTCAATTATTCAACTGTCAAGCAAGTCAAATGCGTCATTGTCGAACAATATGGCTGGCAAAGTATTTATAGATAGAGAGATCGAGATGGCAAAATGCATAGCCCAGATTTTCTAAATTGCACTCCTGCAGGTGGTTGGTCTGCCCAGTGAGGGACGTCCCCATGACGAGGGGAATATAAAGGTCGGTTTTCCTGGCCAACTGTCTTTTCACTCACATCATCAGACGCCTCGATATTGTGTGACACGCGGTTCTAAAACTCAATTTCAGAACTATTTGCTTCCGACTAAGTACGAAACACCCTAAATCCTCGATAGGAGTAAAGGACTGCATCCATAGAGACTGCTGACACGAGACTAATAACTGTGTGACTGTATCCGGAAGGTAAAGCTCCTCGAATTCACATACCGCAGCCAAACCCGCTCCATCAGATTCCTCATTTGAATAAATGAAGAGGAGGGGAGTCAAGGATGTCTCTGGACGCAGCTCCAGACAGATGGCCACAGGACGTGACCTCGATAGCCAACCGGGGGGGTTCCGACAGCGGGCCAGGATCGCCGGGCTCGGGAGATGTACGGTACCAGGGTGCAGAGATGTACGGTACCAGGGTGCAGAGATGTACGGTACCAGGGAGCAGAGATGTACGGTACCAGGGTGCAGAGATGTACGGTACCAGGGAGCAGAGATGTACGGTACCAGGGAGCAGAGATGTACGGTACCAGGGTGCAGAGATGTACGGTACCAGGGAGCAGAGATGTACGGTACCAGGGAGCAGAGATGTACGGTACCTGCGAGACAGTCCGACAACACAGGACTAGCATACCGTCAAACACTGCCAAAGCAGACCATTATAGGATTCTATCCACAGGTATGTCGGAGAGAGGGCTGCCAGATTGCTAAGGGAGGTCCCAGCGAGCCGTTTATAGACAACCTCCTAGCACTGTTAATTGAATGGGACACGACAGGCTTGCAAAGCGGCGGACCTCAAGGCAAAGCCCAACTTGGCACATTTATCTGGGCTTGGCAACACTGTTTTACGGTATAGCCTTTGGGGAGGGAGCCCGGCTCCAGATAACATGTGCTGGAGCGTGAGGCGAGCTAGACCTCTACTCCCTCATTGGGGGAGATTTATGTTCCGAGTCAGTCAAGTGGGAAAGAGAGGTGACCTTCATGTTCCCAGTCTTCTACTGTACCGACAGTTATCTGCCATTTTAACAGCGCGGTAAACCATCTTTAAAGCTTCTGTTGTTGTTCGGAGTGCTGTATTTTACAAAAATAAATAAGAATCATACACCAAGTTCCTCCCCCCACCCCACCCATGTCAGGCTTGGGTGGAAAATGAACTCTTTCTATTTTTTCCTCAGAAGAACCAAGATAAATCATCCACATGTGATTGACCTCTTTAGGGGGTAGGGACTCTAAAGGGATCCCGACCTGTCAGAGTTGATTTGTTTCAAGTGTCAACGGGCCTGCAAAGTCGCCCTGACTTCAGCCCTCTGTGATGAGGGAAGTTAGTAAAGGGTGGAATGAGCGAGGGAGAGAGAGAGAGAGAGAGAGGGGGGGGGGAGAGAGAGAGAGAGAGAGCGAGAGAGAGAGAGAGAGAGAGAGATAGAGAGAGAGAGAGAGAGAGAAAAGCAGAGATTTACTGCGAGAGATTGAATCTAGCAGTTCACCATAAACTCAATTTATCATCCTTGTATTACCCTACCCTCTCCGAAAGTGTGGGCAAAGAGAAATCCACTGCCTCGCGATTAATGACCAATCTTGGGGGCAAGTGCAACCAAAGGCGGAAAAATATGTTGTTTTTTTTCTTTCCTCCCCCCCCCCTTCCCCCCCCCACCTGCAGAACATCACGTCAAACATTTTAGGGGTGATGTATGACTAAAGATTTACTGCAACTACATAATTTTGCCTGCGAAAGGTTACAAAACTGTCCCGTTCTAATGACACCATGTGAGAGTTAGTGTTGGGTGCAAAAGGAGGAGAGAACATCGATCTTCCGACCGTGTGTGTGAGATTCTATTCAATTATAACTGAGGCATCTCAGTTAACGCCAGGTGCAGCAGAACAGGGGTCCTAGACATATTACATTTGATTATCTTGACAGGCCATTTGAGGACATTCTGGCGGAAAAACCATTACGCGCTGAATTCTATTTCCTTTTTTCTTTCTTTTTTCTTTCTCAAAGACAGACAATATCATGCGTTTGGACAAAAGAATCAGAGCAACGAGCCAGACTGAACAGCGAGCAGATATAAAGGCCGGGATCTACCCTTTAATGAAAACGATGCTGGCAAGATAGGGCTAGATATACTCCTTCATCCGTGAAAACCAACTGCACTTTGTCAAGTGTCAGGTTATGAGGTGGAGTAAAAGAATATATATGTTGTTCCCGAAGCCGTACGAACTAAAAGCCAGAATGATCTCTTTGGCTGGAGCCAATTTAACCAGATGAAAAATGAGGGGTGTCAGTGCAAGAATTAATTCATTTTATGTATCCCAGATCTTTATCAACAGCCAGTGTGTGGATCACTGGTACGTTTCGCACACCGCAATCTTTAAAGATCTAGAAATAACATACTGTAGGCAGTTCCGTCTGAGCGGAAAGAGGTTTGTTTTCATGGGAAAGCACGTGATTTTTTTTCGTCGAGCCATTTATGATTAAACGTCGCAGTGTCAACGCAGGGATTTCCAGTCGCGCGGATATGTATTCAGCGTCCGAGAACAAACTGTGGACGTGGAGCTTATATTTAGCTTCTCGGTAGAACTCTTCCTGGGCAGTTTCTTGTAATCCAGTTTACGACTAATATCAAGATGGAATCTAGGAGCTGGTTGGAAGGGAGATGGAAAAGGAGTGCGTCTTAGAAGTCTGTGGGAACACAAAGGGAGAAGGGAGGGAGGGGAGGAGGGGAGGAGTGATCGTTGAGTTCCCTGCAGATTTTTCCGAGGCCTTGATGATCCTCCCCTAGCTAAACTTGGGATTATTTCCGGAGTTGGCAGTTGATGACGGCAGGCGGGCGGAGGCGCTGGGGGCAGAGGCCCCTCTCGTCAGGAAGACATTCTGCTGCCAATTAGTATCAATCAGGAGGGAAAACAAGAGCTGCATGCTGCATGTGGCTGCTGCTGCGTTTGAGGGGGGGGATCCCCAAATCCTTCCCCTCGAGTTCGTGGAGCGTTCCACCCCCCCCACCCCCCCCCCGCTCCCCCAGTTTCAGGACCCCACCTCGGAGCCGACCGACTTATTTGTCACGCCGCGCTGCGTCTTTCGGAAGTCTCGTGGTGGGAATCCCACTCGTGTTTTGCGACAGTGTTCTGCGGTCCTACGTGGATGCGCATTGCGTCGATTGAAAAGGACCGTCTTGAGGCCAAAGAAAGACCGTGACTGTGTCATGCAACCGCTGCTACTGAGGACCTTTCCGGAACAGTCGGAAATGTGCTTTCAAAAGCTGTTTTCTAAAAAGGGACGACTGTTTAGGTGTCTGTGTGTTTATACGGATCTTATATAATACGTGTAGGTGAGATCAGTGGGTGGCATTGGCATACAAGGGAACTAGCAGATCCAAAAGATAAGCATGAGAAAAGTGACTGCTACCGTCTGGTGCATGAGCAAATATAACCTAACCAGCACAAGGCAAAACAACATGAAAGAAATCCAAATATAGCCGGATCATATTGTACCCACTTGGTTTCAGTTTATTTAGTTTCTTCATACTTTCAACATTGAAGTCCTCTTTGGGGGATTGCCTGTGCAGCGCAAATGCTTTTAAAATGTTACGCCTCGAGAATTCTTATTTGCTCAAGTTCTCATTTTTCTTCATTTGGGAAGAGAGAACAGTGGTAAGGGAGTAAAAGTATGTTTTAGTGTTGAAACAGTTTTCTTTCTCTCTCCCTCTCATGACCAGTCTCTCTCCCTCCCTCCCTGTCTCTGTCTCTCCCTCGAACTATCTCCTTCTCTCCTGCTGTCTCTCTCACTCGATTTATGTGCCTCTTTCCACGTATGTCGCTCGCTCCCGGCCTGTCCCTCCATCTCTCACTCACTCACTCACACACTCACACACTCACACACTCACACACTCACACACTCACACACTCACACACTCACACACTCACACACTCACACACTCACACACTCACACACTCACACACTCACGCACTCACACACTCACACACTCACACACTCACACACTCACACACTCACACACACTCCCATTCCATATCCAGTCACCTGGCTTAGCTTGTTTTCCTTCCCCCTCGCTGAGCGCCTGTGCCTAGCCTCACTGCAGCGTGTGGTCGGGCAGGCCGTGTGACGGTGTGGGATGTTGCTGTGGACCCTGGAGAGCCTCCAACTCCTGGGACGGCCACCGGTGTCTCTGGGCGCCCCAGAGCAGAGGCTGCTCAGGGAGGAGGCACCTCACCTCCCCCCCCGCCTTGGTAAGAATAGAGGGAAGCAGTGTGCGGAGGAGATGCTAGGAGGCTGTGTGTGGGAGGCTCGTGTGTGTGTGTGTGTTGGGGGGGGTGGGGGAGGTGTAGTTCTGTGCTTAACATTCCAGGTAGGGAGCGCTCACATCGGCTTTGGTGGAATCATCATGACTGCATAGGCTTGCAAACACATGACAGAGGCGTGTTTACATGGTGCGGGTCCACCTAGCGTGCTGGGAAGTGTGCAAAGTGGTTCCGTCGGGTACTGTCGCATCCCTGGGCTGTCCTAACATGCTGTCGTCTGGAGATACGTCTCTGACAGGATCAGTTATAGGCATGCACACACACACAGAAACACACACACACACTTTAATAAGTGGGTCTATAGTTTGACAAGGCTATCAAAGGTGCACTTTAGCAATAAACAATAAAAGGCAGCTGCCGTGGGGAAGGGAACGTCTCTATCCTGACCATCGTTAATATCCGGTGACTGACAACGTCCAATAAGAAAGCGCGTCCTCTCGCACTGAAAGGCAATCCATCGTTTAAGATACGGCCGCGACGTCGTCGTAGCAGATGTTATCTGAGTTTGCGGTCGGGTGGAAGTCGAGGTGGGGGGGGAGCGCGCGGGTCAGCCGGGCGCGCCGAGCGAGACGTTTCGATAGGCCGCTCGGCCCCCGCGGCGGAGCGAGGTCACAGTGGAGGTGACGAAACGGTTGACGAAAGGGAGTCGGTGTTTTACGGTGGCACCGTTAACGGTTCAGGCGTTCCCCTGAGAGACATGGCCGCCCTCTCTCTGGGGACCCTATGAAATATTCAGCGCCCCCGAGATGGAAGAGATAACGGAATCACTCGGGACCGAGTCAGAGGAAGCGCTCCCTCCGGATGGGTTCTCCGGTGAGTTCCGTCTCGTGTGTGTCTGCTCTCTGTAATTCACCTGGTGGAGACCCCACCTGGACCCCCATGATCCCGCAGGCCGATCCCAGACTAAAACCTTCTCGTAAACGACTCCGCAGTGTGAGGGAAAATGGCGGGAACATTGTGTTAACAGGGTGGGCTAGGAGACGAGGAAGTGACTCGCAAAAGCAACGCTGTTTCAAGGAAATAGACATCCTCCGGAAGACTTAGCAGAGGAAGTGACGTGAAAACAAGTTTTCGACAGACGGGCAGGGGGGGAAACATAAACAGATGTTGTCACTTAAGCAGGGGCGTAGACTCACGTGTGACTGTAAGTGAGGCCTCATTCGAATCACGAGCTCTCGTTCGACCGATCGGCGTCGGTTCCGAGCGGAGTCTGTCATTTGGAGACGTCTTGCCCGACGACTCAAACGCCCCGAGCTGACAGGTGGGAAAGTGACGCGTGACGTTTCCACACGCCGTCTCCTGCCACGCGTCCCCCCGGAGTCTGACGGCCTAAAAGCCCGAGATGACGGCGGTGTCGCTGCGGTCGCGGGGGGGGGCGTCGACGGCCGGGGGGAGGCGTCTTCGGATCCCTAAGTCCGCTCTGTTGACATTCTCAGACGACACCGCAAACGCGCTGCTTGGGAAAGAACAAAAAAGCCCCGCCCCCCCCACCGCCAACCGCCAAAAGACGGAGAAAAGTGGAGTGCTTAGCTTGTTTTGTGTGCCAGCAGACAAAGCCATTGAATTCCCTTTAGTAACAGCCCCGGATAGAATATAAAGAAAAGCAAGCGGCGTCCCTTTGACGTGAACCGTGTGTAATTTGACTTGGGTTGAATGGCGGAACTGCTTCCTCTAGTACCTCGCCAGACGGAGAAAAGAGCTCGGTGTCTATTTGGAGTCGAGCAGCACGGAGATCTGCAGGGGATGAATAAGTGGGGGTCTATCTGCGCTTTCAGCGATCGTTCGGATATACCTGGTTATTTGCGGTCAACTGGGGGACAACGAAGGCACGCCCGAAGTGGAGTCAGCCGGACGTCGGTCGGTTTTCCCAGAAACGAGCAAAGACTCGCTAGTTAGTACGATCGTTAACTGATATTTAGCGTTAGTCGTCGGAGCTCTGTGAATTGCAAAGTGGTTTGGGAAGGGAGTAGGGGCGCGGGGGGAGAGAGAACGATGGGGGGGTTTTCAGAACACGCTGACGTCCCGCGTTCACAACGGAAGTATCGTCAATGGATGACGATATAAAAGGCGGACTGACTTGAGGTTTCTTTATTTGCACTTTTGTTGTCTCAGCACTCCGACTGAAACTTGGATAATTAACAGATCTCGGGATCTGGAGAGAAAGATCCTTGCGATAACGTGTGTCCTTGGCAGCGACAATGACGATCTTTCATCTTCACAAAGAGCCGTCTTGGTGGAACAACTGGAAGCAGCTTGTTAATTCTGCAGCTCGGTGCTTCTCAAGACATCCTGCTCGTCCTCACTGTCTCTCTCTCTCTCTCTCTCTCTCTCTCTCTCTCTCCCTCTCTCTCTCTCTCTCTCACCGCCATCCTTCTCCTCGCCCTCCATTCCGCGCCCCAATCAGGGACCACCGTTGTTTATCAGTAGTTGCCTCGGGGCACAAAATGTCCGTCTCCTCCTCTGCCAAACACGTTCTGACAGTATTGGAAATAGTACATGTGATGTAACCTACTGTATGTGCCTTCTCAGTCTTATCCTTATCGTCAGGACACGGTCTCTCTCTCTCTCTCTCTCTCTCCCCCTCCCCTCTCCTCGCTCCCTTATTACCTTCAGAGCGGCGAAGCGATTGATGCTCTCGTCAGCGGGGCGATCAAAGCGTTAAGTGGCAGGCGAGCTTTGAACCGGGAGACTTTTGCGCAAATATGCGAAATTCAAATATTCCGCCGGGATCGTCTAAATATGCCGTTCAGAGGGACGGCTCGGATGTCGAGTCGCTTTCTCAAATATGCTTGGGTTTTTTCCGGCCTGTTCCGCATGTTAAACGGCGGTACGGCTGTCCACCCGCCGGTGTGTTGTATCTGTATTTGTAGGGGTTCTATTTCACCACCCGCGTGGGCGTGTGAGCCGGGCGAGGCACGTGGGGGGGGTTCCTGCCGATACGGCTGTCTAGAAATGTGGATATAAACTAATGATTCCCGGGACGTGGCTCGCGTGTTTGTTTGGCGAGTCGGAATAGCCGAGGTAGACTGCCTCCTGAGAGGGCCTGTTTCCATGGACATCAGATCATCTCGCCAAAAGGGCACAGATGTTGTTATCGCTCTATTTTGCCTTTCGTTTCGCAGTTCTACGCTCCGCCCCCCAAGCCAAAACGCGATGCGTCTTCATTACAGCAAGGCCTCACAGGGTAAACACAAGCCACAAAGTCATCCTAGGGAGGACAGGTTTTTTTTTAACACCGGAACCACAGTCGACTTTCGAGGCCGTCCCCCCTTTCCCCAAACCCCTACCCCTCTCGTTTGCAATGCACCGGACCCTCCTATGACGTGGAAGAACCTGAAGCGTGACTGAAGCTGCTGGTCGGACCGCGCCGACACTCCCAGACGGTCCTCAAGCCCCGCCTGCCCTCAGAGAGAGAGATGTCTGGGCGCTGAAGAGACAGAACAACCTAAGCGGTGCCAGGAATCTCCCTTTGACACAGGCAATATCCCCGCAGCCTCACACAGGGGAGCGGGCATCAATAAAAGGAGAGTTAGGGAGCTGGCGAGCCTGGGCGGGGGGAGAGGAGAGGACCGCCTCAGAGGGGCTCCTTCTCGTCCGCCCGCCTGTCACCTTTGGCTGGACAAAGTGGGAGCCCGTCTGTGCCGCGCCCGCCAGCTGATAGGCTCCGGAGTCGTTCCATTCCCCGTCCGCGCCCGGGCTCATTTCGCCGACACCGACGCCTCCCTGTCACCGCTGAGTCCCGTTGACATTCACAAAGTCTTCCTCCGCTGGGGACCCGGGACTGCGTGTGTGTGCGAGCGTGTGTGTGTGTGAGCGAGAGAGCTTGTGTATGATCGTGAGAGAGAGAGAGAGAGAGAGAGAGAGAGAGAGAGAGAGAACAGAGAGAGAACAGAGAGGAAGAGAGAGAGGAGGCTTTGAACGGCCGCCGTGACGAGGAATATTCAAACAGGATCCGTCGTTTGCTGTTTAGGATTTGGGGGCGTTGCCGAGCGACTGGTGGGGACCCTGCCTAGCCTCTGGGGGGGGAATGTGTGTGTGGGGGAGGGGGGGGTGCGAGAGACAGGTGTCGCCCGGGTAACCCATCGAGCTGTGTGAACCTGGGGGCGGGGGGCTTCACATGCAAAGGAGTGCAGCGGTTGATACATTATGCAGGAGCACTCTCTCTCCCTGGAGACGGCAAAGAGCAGTCGTGCTGGAATACCAACGCAGGCCTGCTTTTAAGCACCTGGCTACGCTACGCGCTGACACATGCTAATAGACTCCGCCCCCCCCTGTCTCTCTGCTAGGGGCCCTGTCACGGGGAAGAAGGCTTTATTCTAGCTGTGCCAAAAACAGGGAGGCACTTTTTCTTTTTATCACTGGGGCAAATAGATTACACGGACGACTCCACCAGCAGTTGAGAAGGAGTTTTGACTTTGACTAGGAGTTGTTTTACTGGAAGTTTCTGAATTTGGGGCTCTCAAAGTTTTTTTTTACACATTTTTGGATCGTGGAATGAAAGGCGCATATTGTTGTACAGCTGCTGCAAATCTCTGGATAGCGGATGTTCTCTACTGGAATTATGCCGGAGTGCTACTCTTCTAGACTACAGTCAATTGCTGGTTGTAGCCGGAAAATGTGTCAGGATAGTTCATATTCGGAGTTAATAGACAAAGTTATCGAAAAGTTCTGTGTTGGGGGGAGGGCGGAGGGGGGGATTTGCGGCCCAGAGAGAGAGAGAGAGAGAGAACGAGACTCGGGCAGAAGGCCAAGGCACGGCTGCAGCACTCGCGGCGTGGTTGTCGAGTGCGACGGCGTGAGGTAACTGTATTGGTCAGGTGCTAATGTGGTGGTGTCAGTCTGCTTAAACGGCCTTAAACAGTCATTAGGGGCGAGGCAGGGGGACACCACCTCACCGCCGCCCCCGCCCCGGCCCCCGCCCCGGCCCCCAGTGGCCTCTGTTTTGAGCCCCGCGTCGAGGGTACGCCCAGACGTGGCGAGGGTGTGGAAGAAGAAACGCATCGATCACACAACAGGACACACAGACACGTGCAGGGAGCTGCAACAGCAATTACACACACGCACACACACACACACACACACATATGCTTGAGTGTCCACAGATTAAATTCCCTCTTTTTTCCCCCTCCCATCCTGCTGTCCTTCCCGAGGGGCAGCCAGGAGCAGTGATCGGCCGCATTAAAACTCCAACAAGCAGCCAAGCCCCAAGCGCTCACCCCACGCCTGACCTGGGACACAGTCAGGAGAGCAGGACATATCGGTGTTCTACATGGAGGAAACCCCTGTGAGCATGGGGAGAACATTCAAGTGTGTGTGTCTGTGTGTGTGTGTGTGATGCTATGAAAAGCACTGAATACCATGGGGAGGGGCGGGGGAGGAAAGGGGGGAAAGGTTCTAACGAGCACAAGAGTACGGGACGACCTCCGACCTCATTCAAAAGGGCGTACATGTGTCCAGGCAATAGCAGCCAGCAGGCATCATTAAGACGAGCTTCAGAGGTCTTATCAGGGTGTGCTGTGAAGGGGTCTCACGGCCCACTTCCTCTGCTGTGGAGACCATCTACGGGGTGTCGAAGGGAAAAAACGTTAATAAATAAATAAAGCCAAAAATGGACTTCAAAGAGTTTGCTTCAAAAATGAAACAATTCTCTCTTAGAAATACGCTCGTTGGTAGTGGAACAGTGAGAGCAGACATGAACTCGGGGAGTAAAAGGGAGACGGGTGAGTCTGGATGAATCATTTGAACCGAGGGTGGGGGCTAGTGGGGGGGTCCTTAAATGGAAGAAGGCAGCTGAGTGTTCTGGACTGCCGCTGGTTTGTTCCCAGGATTTACTCGTTGATGTGTGTGAGTGCTCGGCCGGCGTTCTCGTCCAGCACGCCGCCGCTTCGGTCAAACGGCCTCCGCGGTGCGGGGGAGTGACACGGAAAATCTCACGTGAAGCCGATAACAAGAAACCTTTACTGGAGATTGTGCTTCAGACAACACAATTACATCGCTCTCAAGAAGTATGCAAGCCCTTGGCTCCTCGAAACCAAGTCGGAATCAAGGTTTGATGGTTTCCTTCTGTCCATACGAAGGCTTTGCACTCGAATGAGGAGGGGTTCTTTTCAATCAGGTCCAGCACAAATCGAGTTGATTGGCTGAGATTCGCAAGGGAGAAAAGCCCCCTTTTTGCTCTCGGAAAACCCAGGCGGACTGAAGGGAGGAGTCATGCTGTCGTCAATCTGTTTCACACCCCTGGTTCACACGGAGGGTTTTGCGTGGGAACCGACGGCGAAGGCATTTGCATGAAGCACAGACCGCCGCCACCCACGGCAAACATTCGTTCGTCACGGAAACAGCGAGGTGCTTGCGAGCTCCGACAGGCCGCCAGATAGGAAACGTTGCGTTCCATTTTTGTTCTTAAAGAGACAGTTTCATCCCCATGACGTGCGTCGTCATCCCCGGACGCTCTGACGCGGCGGTAAGACGTGCGGCGCGTGACGAGGCGGCGTCCGTCAAACTGACGGGCGAGGGACGCGAGTGACGTCTGAATTGAGGAGAAACCGCGCGCTAGGATCGGGATCGGTGTCTGTCGGTCACCGCTGCGGGGGGGTCCGTGTCTAATACTGCATATATACATCTCTGTCTAAACACCTCTGTCTTTGTGTCTCTGTCCGTTCCTCTTTTGGAGGGGCGTCGCTACCTCTGTGGGGGTCCGCACGTGCCAACAATCTCCGATCTCTGGAGGAGCTGGTCGGCGTTGAACTACAAAGAAGAAGTTAGAGTTGGCTCGCGCCCTGTCAGCTGTGACAGTGGAGAGGCCAAAACAGCTGTGGCCCCCCTCCCTCCTCCCCCTCTCTCTCCCTCCTCCCCCTCTCTCTCCCCCCCCCCGTCCCTCCTGCCTTGACTTCAAAGGGAGTCTGTCGCCTAGCCGAAGCGGGGCTGTAGTGACTGCGGAGGCCAACGCTGGTATGATACCGTGTCAGTCAGTGGCCCTCCAGCCCAGGCTCCCTGAGACGGCCTCCACACGCCTGTGTGCCTGTGTGCAGGGTGCACGCTGCCTAACCCCCCTCCCACCCCTCCGCCTCCTTCATTCCCACACCCCCCCGTGGACACAAACACACGCAACACCACCCCTTATCACTCCCTCTCTCCATGTTTCCGTCTCTTCATCTCTCCTGCTCCGTCTCTCTCTCTCTGCTACTCTCTCTCTCGCTCTTTCCCTCCATCCCTGTCACTCTCTCCCTTTCTCTCTCTCCTCTTCTCTCCGTCCCTCCCTCTCTCCTCTCCTGTTGCTCTACACTCTCTCTCTCTTCTGTCTCTCTCACTTAGCTCAGGGTGGAACAGACTGTGGAACGGGGACTAACTGGCAAACACAGGCAGTGTGGGCGAGGGGGGGCGGGGGGAGACGGACGTGAAACCTGCCACAGCAAATGTTTCTGTTTTTCCCTCAAGCCCACAGTGATCTGGGCCAATCGAGTGCTTCAAACCGCCGACCCTCAAACGCACAACAATCCAACGAGAACGTGGCACGCGCGCGTGTGTGAGCCCCGACACTGTAGTCACGGCGTCTAAAGTTCACACAGCGCTGTAACTTTTCTGGAGTTCAGTCGTCAAGCTGTGTTCGGGGTTTACTTTGTTCCATGTCTGGGGCTCTGGGATGGAGGATCTTTAAAGAGCACGAGGGAGGGGGGGGGAGGGGGGGGGTTCTCAGGAGGGAGGCGCCAGGGCCGTGACCCCAGCCCGACACCTGCTGGGAGGATGAGACGCACCTGGGTTTGGAATGCACGCTGAGCGCCTCCGTGTGGCTCCCTCTCTTGGGCTGTTTGTGCCCATCTCTCTGTGTGTGTGTGGCTGTGTCTCATGTGTGTGCGCGTGTGTGTACATGTATCTACCCATTGCCGCAGTGAGAGCAGAGTGTCAGGACTGATAGCCTATCTCTGAGTGAGAAGGAGAGAGAACCCTCAGTGAGGAAGCGGGGGCCCTGCTGCCTTCCTGCTGCCTTGACTGACATGGACTTATTTACCGGGGTCGGGACACCGTCTCCTACAATATGCACTCGAGCCCGCTCATTCAGACACCTGCTGTAGCACATGGAGGACCTCTGAGAAGGAGAAAGGGCAAATTGGTAAAGGTGCAGTGTGTGTGTGTGTGTGTGTGTGTGTGTGTGTGTTTGGATGTGCAAGTGCTTTTACGAGTGATTATGTCCTCGTCTGCCTGCACGCGTATGTTTGTGTGTAAGTTGATGTGTGTGTGTGTGTGTGTGTGTGTGTAAGAGAGAGTGTGTGTCCCGTGCATCATTGCTGGGTGGGAACAGGAGATAGAGGATAACCTGATAACAATGTCCTCTCCCAGAGATAAATGCCAGGGTGCCGTTATCTTGGCCGGGTGAAAAAGCCAGGCTTTGGCAGCTGGAAAACGACGTCTCGCTGTTCCGGTGAACAGAACCCCGGCCGGGGAACTCACTGATCCTATTTTATGGTGGCGACCTGTTTCAAACAACAACTTGAAACATGATCACCGGGTCTTGTTTGTGTTTATTGTGGGAAGGCGACGGCTGATACGGCGGGAATTCTGTCGGCTGATAGGAGACTCGTCCTCCGCATATCTTATTCACCGCAACGACATGACACGACAGCGCATCAGCAGAGAGAGAGAGAGAGAGTATGAGAAAGAGAAAAAGAGAAAGATTGAGAGAAGAGATAAAGACAGAAAACAGAGAGAGACAGAGAGAGAGAGAAGACAGAGCTTGAGAGGAGAGATAGAGAGAAAACAGAGATAAAGAGAGAGAGAGAGAGAGAGAGAAAGAGAGAAAATACGAGATGAGAGGAGAGATAAAGAGAGAAAACAGAGAGAAACAGAGAGAGAGAGAGAGAGACAGAGAGAGAGAAGACAGAGAGAGAGAGACAGAGAGAGAGAGAAGAGAGACAGCGAGATAGCTCTTCGTTTCAGTGCGACCGGCCAGAGTTCCCCCGTAGCTGAAGGAGTAACTCGCCCCCCACCCCCCCTCCCCCCACTTGTGTGGCTTCCCAAGACGAGAACGTGCCTGTCAGATAGCCTGACACTCCGCGGAGGGATGATGGATGACAGGGGGCACACTCGGAGAGGAGGGAAGAGACAGGTAACAGCTACAGAGAGGATTGGTGGTGGGGGACGGGGGAGGGGAGGGGAGGGAGAGGAGGATGGGACATGAAGAGATGAAATCAAACTGCTGGCAGCACGCCTCCTCTACGTGAGGACGAGGGCTCCCACTTCCACTGTGGCAGTGTGGGGACGTGCAGCGTGTACGGGGGACGTGCAGCGTGTACTGGGGACGTGCAGCATGTACTGGGGACGTGCAGCGTGTACTGGGGACGTGCAGCGTGTACTGGGGACGTGCAGCGTGTACTGGGGACGTGCAGCGTGTACTGGGGACGTGCAGCGTGTACTGGGGACGTGCAGCGTGTACTGGGGACGTGCAGCGCGGACGGGTGAAGACGTCTGTCTTACCCTGTCCTTAATTACATTTCGACACCTCCGTAATTAGGCGGCAGCTTTAATGAAATACTCGCGCTCTCTGCACCGGGGAAGAAGGAGCGAGACGTGCATCCGCGAGGTGATAATGAGGAGGAGAGATAAGATAACATGCATGGGGAAGAGGGGTGGGGGGGGGGCAGAACAAAACGTGTTGTATTTTTTACTTCTACTGACAACTTCCTTTTTTGAGCAAAAGCAAAAACCCTTTAAGGAGACTGTCAATAGTTGTCCGTGAGAGATCCGCCACCACAAACATACAAAATCTCTGACAAAGGCTTAACAAGATCCTTCAAGTTTCCATTCCTCTACAACAGGTGTGATGACAACCCTTAGCTATAACCCCCCCCCACCCCCCCCACCCCCCTGCAGTATCCCACACAGTTCTGTTGCTCTACAATCTAATTCTTCAACAGGCAGATCCGTCAAGAAACCAAACTCCAACATCCCGAGCACAACAAACACTGTGCTGTGACACGCAGACGCACACACACACAGCGTTTTGGCCCGACTGACCCACATCGTGTGGGTTGCAACGCACAGACTCCAGCCGATCAATGAGTCATGTCTGTGAAAGCCCCCGCTGCCACGGCGTTCCCTTCGCTCGACGGGATCTGCGTTCACGGCCAGAGGCGGGCGGACAGCGCTCGCTTCACGTTCACACTGAGCTGTGGAAGATCACAGACTCTCGGGCGTTCATCTCGCTCCCTCCTAGCCTCGTCGCCAAGGAGAGGAAGGATGTGGCCCGGATGAAGAAAGAAAAAAAACATCAATCAACTCAAGTAAAGTGATGGAGGAAAATGCCAACTCGTTAATCGAGTGTAGGGAAACAGGATGTGGTTTTGGGGGTCCTGCTCTACATTTCCATGATCCCGGTGCTTTCGGAATCCTTTGAAAATCTCAGAGGCTTTTTTTGTATTAGTATCGCTGACTGGAATGCGCCGCGGTTGAGTCATTACTTACAGTTTAATATCTAAAAGCATCGTGTAGATGGAAGGAGGGAGAAAAAAAAAGAAAGAATGGTGGTTTGGAGGGAAAGATACCCTCGCCTTGCACATTTCCTCCCCAGTTCCCTGTGCCGCTCAGCTCTCACGCCTGCCCCCGCTCTGGCTGTCACGCAGGCTCCTAATCCGGGAGGATTGTCAAGAGTCACTCGCATAATGAAGGTGGATCTCTCCTGTCACGAGGAGACTTCCCGACGTACGCCGTTGTGGTGCCAGACTCCAGCTTTGTGTTAAGGAGGGGGTGCTGTGGGGGGGGGGATGAGGCGGCAGGCGGCAGGCTTCTCCCTGCCCCCTGAACCTGAACTCTCGACAGAGAGAACAGGGAGTCAGGGTCTAATGAAAGGGAGGTCAAACACGGGAGAAGGCTTCAGAGAGACGAGGAGGTGGAGAGGAGGGATGAGGGAGGAGGGAGAGGGAGAGGGAGGAGGGAGAGGGAGGTCTCTGGGGGCTAGTGCTCTGATATGGATCTGCTCTGAAAACGAGCGGCAAACTTTGACCCATCCTCCCTCATCCCCCCTGATTCGTGTCTGGGGCAGAGCCCTCCGCTGCCAGTGCAAAGTGCCGGTTGCAGAGAGAGGTGATCAGACGCTTAGTGGGGGGCTGATGTGCCGTTTATAATCACACAGGCGGATAAGGCTCCGATGAACATGGAAGGACCTTGGCCAGCGCCTCACAGCGCAGCCAGCCTCTTCACGCTGGGCTGATGGGACGCTGGTGTCCACGGTGCTGAAGGCTGATTTCTGAACGGAGGGTCGCTGATGTCACTGGCCTATGAGTGATACGCTGAGGACCCTGTGTGCTGACTGACCGGCACTTTCACCTGTGATACACTGGTTCACAGACCTTTAGAGGGCTAGGTTCAGGACCAAGGAGAGCGTCGTGTTACAGAGAGCACAGCAATCTGGTCTGGGTTAGGTTCAGGACCATGGACAGCACTGTGTTGGAGAGCACACACGTTTGGTCTGGGTTAGGTTCAGGACCATGGACAGCACCGAGTCAGAGCGCACAGCACATTGTTGTTGGTTATGTTCAGGACCATGGATAGCACCATGTTCACGAGCACAACACGTTGCTGTGTGTTAGGTTCAGCACCATGGACAGCACTGTGGAATCTCACTGTAAGAGCTCACAGGGATGAATTGGCCACTACAGGCCAACAAGGCCACCGCTGACACGAAGGAAGTCTCAGAACAACAGGAGGGGAAGGATGGAAGAATGTCCCAGAGGAGGGGAAGTGGCGTGTTATGAAGGAGGGGCGAGGAAAGTAGAAAGAGAGAGAAAGAGACAGAGAGAGAGAGAGAGAGAGAGAGAGAGAGAGAGAGAGAGTGAGAGAGAGAGAGAGAGAGAGGGGCAGTAGAAGGAGGACAGATAGAGAGGGATAGGAGAGAGCAGAGCAGCCATTAGTATGCGTTGCTTGTGGGGGCCCTAGGAGCTATTCCCCTGACTCGAGCTCCCTCCAGGTGCCCCGTGTCAGGACGAGGTGGCAGGCTGCTAATTGCACCAGGCATGGAGGACCCACAGGCTAACACACACACACACACACAGATAAACCACACACACACACACACACACACACACACGCGTGCAGACTGACCAGCCAGTCGGTTGGTCCGACAGTGAGCCGCCCTGTCTGTGCTGTGCTGTCTCAAGCGGAAACTACCCACAACTCTAAAGCATCCACTCAGTGCTACATCCTACTTGCAACGAGCCAATGAAAAATTCACGTTTTATTTTCCTCTTTGAGGCGCCGTGCCGGTTGTCAGTTCTTAAGTAATAATTTGTCAGGCTGAATTGTTACATGACAACCTGCCAGTTGTGTTTACGTATACGAGCACAAACGCCCGGGCACGGACGCGGACAAAGACACGCACGCGATTGGCCAATCAGGATGCGGCTGTTTACAGGCGGGGAGAACCAGAGTTGCTGCACACACACACACAGACACACAGTTCTATAAATACGTGGTTGTGACACGAGGGGTTTCTGAGGCGGGGTCCCTCAGGGTGACCGTACCTTCTCTCACCTCCTGAACCCCATTCTGTGTGGGTGCCATGACAACCTGAGGCACCTGGGAAGGACGGGCGCGGGTGAATGGTTCTGTTCTCCACCATAGGTGGAGACGGGGGCTGGAGGGAGTGAGAGAAGGGGGGGGAAGCACATGTCTTTGTAATCCATGTAGGGATCTACTGTGTTCGAGGACAATTTTAAACAGTCTCTGTATTTTGATAGATGTCTTTAAAAATGTGTGGAGTACATTGGGTGGCCATGAGCCGCACGAGAGGGTGGGGAGTTATTAAAGAGGAGAAGAAGAGGGAAAGTTCTCGTCTGAAATGCCATGACTACAAGGGCAGTGGACAAAAAAGACGCAATAAAAGCTTGATGATATCGAAAAGCCGCGGGGGGCGAGGGAACCGCATGAGGACTGATTTGAAATGTGGGCCAGTGTGTTTATGAATTAATGAGAGTTGTAATATAGCCTGTTGAATCTGGAAGTCGACGTTTGATTTCAAAAGGGCCCCCCTCCCTCCCCCCCAAAAAGCCCTTTTGATTAAAAAGGGATAGGGTCACGCACGACACAGGCACGGCGGCTGCAGATGACATCGAAGCCGAGAAACGACAAGGACGGCGCGGAGGAGCTCGAGGGTCCAGTCTATCCGCCTGTCCTCTGGGCAGCTGTTCACACTGCAGCGGTGCGGACCTCACACACTCAGCGGTGCGGACCAGAGAGGACTGGATCAGATGTCAGAGGAGAAGGTGAAGAACCTACTCGAAAGACCCGACGCTAAACGCCAAACATCCCGTACTCTGACTGGTGGAAATTGAATCGAAAACACACGCGGGTATTTGAAGTCAAGGTCCAGTCTTTTGCTATTGTGCGATTCGTGCCAGTCTGGTTCCTATTCTCTCAGTCGATTCACTGTTTTAAGAAAAAGACAGAGGAAGGGATACAGACTGAGAGAGCGAAAGAGAGAGAGAGAGAGAGAGAACAGACAGACATAGATAGCATGGTTTGTCCCACACCCACGCCCATGCTCTGCAGCGAATTAGAGAGGGAATGAGATGTTTTGTTGGTGCTATTATGCTCATATTACCCAGAATGCCAGAACCTCCCTACTGGGCGCAGTTGGCATGGGGCAGGCAGGGAGCTGTAGCAGACAGAAGGGGAGGCTGTGCACCTGCCCAAGAAGCAGCTGCCTGGCATTGTGACAGGCTCTCAGGTTTGGTTCAGATGAGGAGAGGAGAGGAGGGAGGGAGGGAGGGACTGGGGGTTTGCGGGAATGGGGCCTTTATGTGCTGACAACATCTCCTGTCCCTATTATGATAAGGGGGGGGGAAAAACGAACAAGATGTCGAGTTTTTCGCTGTTTCTCTCTAAAACATTAAGATGATTAAGCCACTTCAGCAGCAAAAACAACAGCACTTGAAATAATCTGTGGCGGTTCAGGGCTCAGTCTCAGAATATTAATTGCGGCCCAAATGACCCCCGGTTTCTGTTTTGAAAAGCGCACAGCTGCAAATATCTCTCTCTCGCTCGCTCGTTTGCTCCCTCACTCTCTCTCTCTCTCACTCTCTCTCTCTCTCGCTCGCTCCCTCACTCTCTCTCGCTCTCTCTCTCTCAAACTTGTCTGTTTGTTGTCTTTGGGTAATTCATTCCAGATATTCGTCCTTTTTTATTATATATACTGTGTATAATATATATATATATATCAACACAATGTAAACATTATATATATATATATATATATACATATAGTCCACAAACCCAGTATTGTTTTAATAAGCGTGATATGCATATATGCAAATGTCCTCCAGAGGGGATAATGATATGATTTAACTAGCCTCAGTCTGTTCTGTGATTATGAGCTGAGCACAATGAAAGTCAATTAGGCGGCATGACTAAGGCGGGAACAAACTGGCGTGCTAATATGGTGGGGGGCTGGCTACAGAGAGAGAAGGGAGAGAGGAGGGAGAGAGGGAGAGAGAGAGGAGAGAGAGGAGAGGGAGAGAGAGACAGAGAGAGAGGGAGAGAGAGGGAGGGAGAGAGAGGAGGGAGAGAGGGAGAGAGGAGGGAGAGAAGGAAAGAGGGCGAGAGAGAGAGTGAGAGGAGTGGAGAGAGAAAGAGAGAGAGGGAGGAGAGAGAGAGGAGGGAGAGAGGGTGCGTTTGCGTGTTCACACGACTGAGTGCGTCTGCGACGGCTGAGGGGGGAGGTGGGGGGGGGAAGGCTGTCGAGAGGGAGCATCGTGTGTGTGTGTGTGTGTGTGTGTGTGAGAGTGTGTGTGTGTGACACCAGACACGCTGGAATCCGTGGTTGCGGCGGAGCGTCACGGAGGGGAAAAAAATAGTCCGCGTCTGACATAATGAAGGTGATTGGATCCATCGCCTCTCTTGTCCCCCTGTATTTAATCAACACGGGCTTCAAGTAACGAGTTCCACGCGGCGACGCAGACGCAGCAGCCAGGCAGGGAGGGAGGACAATCTGCTTCAGGTGTCCCCTCGCAGCCACATCACCGCCGCCGGGCTCCCAACGACTCAGAAGGAGTCTGATTGTGCGCACGGCGGGGTTACAGATAGAGCTTTTACAGGGGGGGGCCCCGTTCCAAATCAAATCAACACACATTACAATTTCAACATCATCCAACGCCTTGGAAACGTGAGCATCCCGTACCCCGAATGCCGTATTGCCATTTATAAACGTACGTATGGTACACTGGAGGGTTGCTTAATGTATGATCTCCATGAGATTAAAGACCATCAGTGTCCATGGTGACAGAGAGGGGTTTGCGCGAATTGCAGCGGTGGGGGAATAGATGATCATTACTCAAGCTCACGTCATCTAAAGTACACGCACAGCCTGACGCACGCACGCACGCGCGCACACACACACGTAACCAAGGTTAAAGGAAGGAATGGAAAAGGAGCCATCACTCATCACGCCGGTCTCATGACTGACTTAACACACACACACACACACAAAGAGCAGGGACAAACATCCACAACCACATACACGGTTCAGTCACACACACACACGCCTTAACGTCACCCCATCCCTCTCCTCCCCTCCAGGTCATTAAGGCAGCCCTGATGAGCGGGGCCTGGTCTGGGAACTCGGGACAGGTCCAGACGGATGTCTGTGTCTCTGAGGGGCGCAGCTCCAGGCCAGCCCCATGGCTCAGCCACGCTAATTGGGAGGCCGGCCTGGATCGTAACTTACCTCAGATTACCCCATCGACAGGGGCGTCCTTCAGCAGGGGGGTGTGTGTGTGTGTGGTGGGGGGGGTGGGTGGGTGGTGGGGGGGTAGCAACTGGGGGCTCCGATCGTTGTTTGGATTGTTTTATTTTCAGCGAGGAGAGAGAGAGAGAGAGAGAGAGAGAGAGAGAGAGAGACAGACAGAGACGGAGACAGCGAAAGATGGAAGGACAGGCCGGGAGCGAGGGACATACGTGAAAAGAGATCCAGAAATCGAGTGAGAGAGAGACAGCAGGAGAGAAGGAGATAGTTCGAGGGAGAGAGGGAGAGACAGAGACAGACAGGGAGGGAGACTGATCATGAGACAGAACAGGGTTGATAGAGAGACACAGATAACGACAGTGGGAGAGAGGGAGAGAGAGAGACAGGAGGAGAGAGAGAAAGTGCAAGCCAGGGCAAGAGAAAGGGCCCTCCTGGAAAAATCAATGCTAATGACCAGAAAGCACTGCTACACACACACACACACACACACTGCATCCACATGCCCTTACACTGTCAAACACGCACGCACACATTTGACTGCATACATACCTCAAGTATACACACACACATAAGCTCTATCTTTCGCTCTCTCGACAAACACACACACACACACACGCGGGTGTAAATGACTGACATCCAATTAAGGCAGTGTTAAGGAAGCTGTAGTGATTACAGTCACTGGAGCGCATTGATTCTGGATGGGCACAGCTGTCTCATTACTCCGCTAAGTACCTGGCCTATTTTTATTATCTATTTGTTTATTTATCGCCCGCCTCTCTCTCTCCTCCCACCACGCAGGTGCCACCGCTAATGGTGCGCTGGTGACCTTTCTGCCCCCTCCGCCCTCCTCCTCCGCCCTTCTGCCCTCCACCCTTCTTCTCTGATCCCGTCACTCCTTACGACGGGAGGTTGCTGAACGAAGGACAGAATGTCACAGTGTGTGTGTCTGTGTGTCTGTGTGTGTGAGTGAGAGAGGTCATGCTTGTCTGTGTGTATGTGCCTGCGTGTTTGTGTCTGTGTGAAAGCAGGTCTTACGTTTGCGTGTGAGTGTGTGTGTGTGTGTGTGTGTGTGTGTGTGTGGGGTTCTCGTTTCCAGATCGCACGGGGCCCGGTGGCGAGAGAGCAACACGGCACATGTGCTGATCCAGCCAGGCCCGCTCAGATGAAACCTCAGCACCACTTAACCGCTCCTGACAGGCAGGAGAATCTGAACCTGGGGTGCTCACATCCACCAGCAGGAGAGGGAGAGAGAGAGAGAGAGAGAGAGAGAGAGAGAGAGGAGAGAGAGAGAGAGAGGAGAGGGAGAGGGGGAGGGATTGAGGGGAGGGTAGAGGCAAAGAACACTGGGAAGGGTGGAGGGAACGTTTGGGGGGAGAGGATAGAGGGATGGAAAGAGCCGGAAGGTGTGGAGGGAAAGGATAGATGGGGAAAAGCTTACGAGTGGCGGATAGGAGGAGAGAGCAGAGGCAGGAAGGATATGGGCTGGAGAAGCGGGGTGGATACAGGGGGAGAAGAGAGAGAGAGACAGACAGACAGCTGAACCAGCTACACGGCTCTAACAGGGCTCTCTCTGGTCACACTGCCCCAAGCAAGCATCAATTACACTGTTAGTGGACAACATCTGACCACTGCCAACACACACACCAACATCTCGGTCACGCACACGCACACACACAGCTTGTACAGTGTTCCGAAGTAGGCCAACACTATGCAAGCACCAACCGCAAAGCAAACATTCAGGCATTTGCAAACAGTCCTACATACAGAGCCATTCCACATCCAAGGCTTTCTGTGAATAGGCAAGGCAGTGTCCCTACACACACACACACACACACACACACACACGCCTCCACAAGCTCTGTCATTCAGTGCTCGACGGAGCTCTTGACACAAAGGCCCAGACTGTGATCAACAAAGAGAACGGCTACGCTAACAGCCCCGGTAACAACAGGAATCATGTAGGGGTTCCACTCGGAGCGAGGGAGAAGAGAGAGAGAGAGAGAGAGAGAGAGAGAGCGGCATAGAGAGGGGTGGGAGGGCAGGGGGGGGGGCAGGGCAGGGCAGCGGAGCGTGTCAGTCCTGTCCTGATCTGGGGTCCTGACAGAGGCTGCCTGCCTGGAGTGCTGGAGGGGCCATGCTGTTGTGTTCCTAACACGGCTCGCCGTGACAGGAGGGGACTGACCTCTGGGCGCTGAGGTGGAGAGAGCGAGGGGAGGACCTGTGTCTATCACAACACTCGGTTGCCCTGGGTGACCTTTACCCCCCCCCCTCCCCCTCTAGTTAGTACAGACAGGTTTTCGCATCTCTGTAAGAGCGAGTGACTGTTCATCTTTATATAAACACAGTAGGCTGCAGTGTTTGTGGATTTCATCAATATTTGGAATATAGACGGATATATACCAGTATCATGAATGCATGCAGGTATATATGACTGACTGTCATATGTATTAGTGATCTGATCTGTGATCTGATCTGTGCTCTGATCTGTGCATCTATGCCTCTATCCATCCCAGGCCGAGCTTCATCCGTGCGCCCACTGCATCCATGACAGCGTGACGTGAAGCGTGTGTCCGTCTGTGTCACCAGTTCTGAGCGTGGACATACGGCGTGTGTCACACGCTGTCGCCCTGATGCAAACGAGGGGGCGCGGAGACACCTCATCTGTCAATCACAGGGCTGGGCCTCGGACAAGCTAGCAATGCAGAGGCAGGCTATGGTAATTGCACGGATGACAGTAGTGGTGCTAAGATAGCATACAGATGTAGGCTATGCTAATTACACAGATGACAGTAGTGGTGCTAAGACTGCATACAGAGGTAGGCTATGCTAATTACACATATGACAGTAGTGGTGCTAAGATAGCGTACAGAGGTAGCCTATGCTAATTACACATATGACAGTAGTGGTGCTAAGACTGCATAAAGATGTAGGCTATGCTAATTACACAGATGACAGTAGTGGTGCTAAGACTGCATACAGAGCTAGCTATGCTAATTACACAGATAGTAGTGGTGCTAAGACTGCATAAAGATGTAGTGTAGCCTATGCTTATTACACAGATGACAGTAGTGGTGCTAAGACTGCATACAGAGCTAGTGTAACAGGCATGCAACGAACGCGATCTTGCAAGTTCCGTCAGAGAACCTGGCACTGTTCACTCCCATCACCGGGAGATCACTCCCACCGGGAGTCGAACTCGCAATCTCTGACTTCCCAAGCGCGAACGCTACCAACTACGCCAAAGAAAAGCTAGCAATTCAGTGACGCGGGTGGCTCATTACATACCTGCGGAGTGAGTTTCACCGATACACATCGGCTACATTCACCCCTCAAACTCACTCCGGCGGTTAGCAGGCGCTAACCTTGTGAGATCCGGGTCACGGCACCAATGTAACAGGCATGCAACGAACGCGATCTTGCAAGTTCCGTCAGAGAACCTGGCACTGTTCACTCCCATCACCGGGAGATCACTCCCACCGGGAGTCGAACTCGCAATCTCTGACTTCCCAAGCGCGAACGCTACCAACTACGCCAAAGAAAAGCTAGCAATTCAGTGACGCGGGTGGCTCATTACATACCTGCGGAGTGAGTTTCACCGATACACATCGGCTACACTAGCTATGCTAATTACACAGATAGTAGTGGTGCTCGGCTATTGATGAACAGACGGGCTATGTGAACTACATAGAGCAATGGTGCTAAGCTAGTGATAGACAGGTTTTGCTAAGTACACAGACTAGAGCAGTGCTACAAGGCCAAGCAATCTGCTCAGCTGTATCTAAGGCTAAAAGGTCCTTCGATGCTAGACTAACCAGACCGATTACTGACATGGATGATAGAAGATAAGGCAACTGTGTAGAATCTCAGACCGGAGGGGATGAGCAAACTCGACATACATGTTGGAAGTAGTACATCATGTACACATATTGTAACAGGCGGTCGAACACGGAGTGTATCACTCAAGCTGCAGTTTGAGATCTCTAAATAATTCACGCCCGCAGAGGACAGACTCTCGCATACTTTCTCTCTCACACACACACACACACATACGCGGACAGACACACACTCATTCACATGCGCACACTCGCAAACACTAAGCTAGCCCAGGTGTCCGTATCTGGACTGCGATCCAATTAGTATCGCCCAGGGACCAGCGCATGATGCTGATGCTCGGGGAAGAATGTTGAAACGGCCCTATTAATATACAGTACAGGCAAGGCATCCGCTGCCAGAGCAGGGACACACAAAAGCTTCTCGCTTGGCATTCCGTGCATTACTTGCATATTTTGTCAAATCAGTGGCTGGGATTGAAACGTGGGGGGGGAATGTTCATAAACTCGCCATTCTCCGCGCGGGCGTCTCTACGTCGAGGCTGGGAACAGACGAGCAGGGGGGAAACAAAGCAGGCTTCGCAAAACAGGAAGCGATGATTCAAGGCGAGGCTGCGTACTCAAGATGGCCGAACGGTATTGCCTACGAGCGTTTGTGTGTGTGTGGCTGCATGAGACGAATGTCAACTCGTGTAGTCGGATCCAGTGACGTGTTTTGTGTCTGTGAGTGGAGTGTTTTAGCAGAAGGGGTTAAGGTCGCCGAGTAGCGCCCCAAGATGCGACATCACGACATCGGCTGAGAATGTAATGAAGTTCCTTCCTTGCGATTCTCAACGCAGGACAGGGTTCAACTCCGGCAACAGAATTGAAATAGAAATTCATGAACTCGACAATTTCCCCCGAGCTCGACAAACAACTCGGTGTGTCGAGTCGCGGATTTGTCTGATCCAAAATCCTGAAATGCCACCGACTCCAACATGAAGTTGGACACACATTGACAAAAACCATCTCGTAGGCCGCATGTCATCATTTGAACTAGTATCCAACACAAACACCAGTCTGATTGAGGGCCCCCTGTGCTGACAGACTAGAGGAGTAGCACTGACTGAGCTCATCGTTCTGCAGTAACGCAAACCCAACGACCCTGTGGTGGACCCGAGTCGCCCTTCGAACGGAAGCGTTTGTTCACTTCCCCATCTAGACGCTGAACAGGTGTCACGCCCTCGCTGCAGAAGCAGGTAGAGACGGCGTCCCCGCGAAAGAGCGTCCACGCTGATCAGACGCCCTAGAGCTACTGCGTTTCCCCCCCGACTTCTGGGCTGAAACATCGACCTTCTCACAGCACCGTGCTCGGCTCCAGAACCAATCAATTTCTCGTAAAGATTTGTTGAATTCTGCATTATGACAAGGCGGGTAAATCTACTCGCAGGCCAAATTGAGCTAATCTCGCCATCCACCATCATGCATTCCGTTAGCCAAAGCTGGCGCCATGTCGGTGTCCGCACAAAGGCTCCTGGCTAATGAAGGGAGGTGCCTCATGCTTTATGCTGGTCCTAACTGACCGGTGTGTTTCCTGGTAGCTCGCGAGCTAGCTACGCAAAAGGATTAAACCAGAGGCCGACAGGCAGTGGCGTGCACAGACATTTTGGGGGGGCAGGTGCTCAGTGAAAAATAAGGGCACTTTGTGCAGTGTTACGTCCCCTAGGTGGGCTATCTATGGGTAATGGGAGTAACTTATACCATGTCAAAAACAGTAGGAGTCATGTAGTCCAAGTTAAGGGTGTTTATTTCCAAACCCAAGCACTTGTCTTCATTGAAATCCACACAAATATTCAGCATACTGATATATTCACATGCTGTACCAATGACAAACTCGGCCGACATTAGTTGTGTTCATCACGTCATATCTATTTTTTGTGGGGGCTAGCTTGTTTTAAGCAGGACAGTCGGCTAATGTATGCTCAGCTGTGTGGCGCTGCATGATAGAGGCTACTTTATAACAGAGACAAATAAATGCAAGTTATAACTTGGCAACTGAGGCTTAGGGGGCAAACAATACACACTTGACTCCATTCATGTATGTGTTACCTCGCTGGTGGGGCAGGGCAGGCCGGAGAGTAGGTGTGTGTGTGCACCAGCTGTGGACTGCTGCGGCAACGCGCCTCCGTTTGTGTCCACTCTGCGCATTCACGTTGACAAAGGAAGTGTGTGCGGAGGAGGAGGAGGGGGGGCATATTTATTGGGGCATTATTGTCAAACGTTTTTAATCGTTGAGCATAGATGATAATGTCGGCATGGGCCACATACACTGTAAAGAAAACGAACTTTCATTTTCAAAAGGGCACTTTATTGGGCCAGGGCAAAAGGGCAGGTGCTTGAGCACCACCTCAGGTCTACCTGTGCACGCCACTGCCGACAGGAATGTAGCCGTGGGATGATGTGGACTCGACCATAGCCTGTGCGCCTAAACCTTCAGTACCGTCATGGCTGCAAAGCTACTCCACTGCGTCTTCGTTGAAAAGCAGTGAGATTGGTTCGCGCAAACTGTTATATTGAGCAGACCTACTTTCTTAAGCCACGTGTTAGGGACTGAGGTCAATACATGGTTTCCAATAAGCCATAGGTGTGCAAATAAACATTTGAAATACAAATCGAAATCAATACTTTTCATTTATTGACTCCACCTTGGGTCATTTTAGACCTCCAAGTCAGGCATTTAAATGAGTTAGACTAGTTCTTCTTCGTGTGATTCACAGCAGTTACAAAGGGCTACAGCAGATCTCCAGAAAAAGATGCTCTTTTATATCATTTAGCCACAGTAACTGAAACTGTCAGTTTGAGACGAGGGAGTGCGAATTGGGGGTATTTCCAAACCTGGCAACACACCACAATTCCCTCAGCAATTGTCACGACAGCCACACATTTTTGTCACAGGCCACGTCAAACACCTTTGCCGAGGACAAGTGACAAAAAAGAAAAGAAAACAGTTCAACTCTACGGCAATGTGTCGCACGTCTTCAGAACCTTCACATTACCGCTAATGAGTCAGGCCTCTTTTTCTACTTTCAACCTGTCACTGGGAGTAGAACGCCACATTGATTCAACATCGTCGCCATCGTTTCAATAGATTATATTTTCTTCCCCCCCCCCGCCAGTTGCATCCACTGTCACAGTTTTGCGGACGCCAGAGTCCCCGCGGGAGTCGCCGTGACGTTTTAATCTCTCTACTTCAGGAGGAAGCGAGCCTGTGATGTATGACGTTTGCCAAATGACATTGGCTCATGTTGCTGGTTGTGATGCTAATCAAAACGGTAAACCTGGGTTGGTTGGAGTGAATGTATTTCTAGTTGGGATGTATATATATATATATATATGCACGCGGCGCAACATTTTATTTGCTGCTGAGATTTCCATAATTTCCTTTCCTTATCTTTGCAACGAGGAAAAGAACAGTTTTCATCGAATTGAAGGGAAGTTTTTTAATGAATAAATCACTTTCTTGTCGATCATACGCACAATACATCATCGTTCTGTCAGTGCTGGAAGGACTGCTACTGCTTCGACAACTGGGAAAACGCGTCTTGTGTCACGTGTTTTACATACAGCTAGGTGAGTCACAGGATATGACCTAATACTGACTCCATGCTCATTCCAGGTGAGGTCACAAGGCTCGACATCACTTATGCTTAGCGTTTTGACTTTGTAGCAGATGAAATTGCCAATGAGGCATAGTCTAGTGGGGGGTTTTGGCCTTGCCCTCAAGAAAGACATAGCCATTCCAGTAAATGGGGAGTGGGACACTAATGGAATCACTGGCCCTAGTCCGTAGTCATTTTCTTCTTCTTCTTTTTTTTGGCGAGCAATCCGGAAGCCTTTATGGTAATCATAAACCCCGGGCCAAATGGATGGTGGTGCCTGAGAGTGTGGAAATGGAGAGGCCATCACCGCCGCCCGCCGCCGCCGCCCGCCGTCTTGTTTACAGCTGGCGGAGAGCAGGTGCTGTTCCTCCCTGTAAGTTCACGCCACAGACTGTCAGAGCATGCCTAATGCTCGCCAAATGTCTCGTGGTTTCTCTCTCGCTCCCTCCCTCTCTCTCTCTCTCGCTCCCTCGCTCCCTCGCTCCCTCGCTCCCTCGCTCCCTCGCTCCCTCGCTCCCTCGCTCCCTCGCTCCCTCCCTCCCTCCCTCCCTCCCTCTCTCTCTCTCTCCCTCTCTCCCTCTCTCCCTCTCTCCCTCCCTCTCTCCCTCTCTCCCTCCCTCCCTCTCTCTCTCTCGCTCGCTCCCTCTCTCTCTCTCTCTCTCTCTCTCTCTCTCGCTCTCCTTTCGTAAAGATGCTTTTCATAAACCTCCGACAGTTTATCAAAGATTCATCGAGTCGCCAGTGCAGACTGCGGGTTTAATGTCATATCGGGCGTTTCCTTATCCTTTTTTTTCCTTTTCTGCCACCTCGGGCAACGCCCATTTGTCATGTGTTGGAGCACAGTTTTTAAGGAGGGGTGGGGCGCGGGTGGAAGGGGGGAAGAGCGGAGGGGGTTGTTTGGAGAGGGAAGAGAGCGGCAGAGAGAAAGAGAGAGGAGGCAGGTAGGGATCGGTGAATCATTTGAACACTTTGTCAACGCGCAAGTTTAAATGTGGATGCCAGCATCTCTCAGAGGAGACACTGCAGCCGAATGCTAATTTATGTTCTCATCTGCCTTTCCTCGATCAGCTCCGTAATCACAAGAGCCTGTAACACACACAGCCCCCGCCAGACACCTATACAAACTGAAACGACGCCCTTCTCCCCACCCCATGGGGTGAGAGACATCAAACAACAACAAAATACGGAAGAATTGAAATAAATATCTATGACGGCGTGGTATTGCATTGTGTGCTGCGTGATGATTCTCTGTCCTCTTCAGTACATTTGTCGGTGGCAGTCTTTTAAAAAGGAAATCCAATTTAAGACACAAATGCTCAAAGAAAAACTTGTGAACGGCGATCAGCCACTCGACGGCTTAAGAGACTTCGCCTTGGTACAAACCTCGGTGCTGCTAAACCATTCATTTTGAACCTGATATACCACCCAGATGGCAAAATGACTTTTCCAACGGAGACAAGATAAAACGGTGTATTGATTTCAGCAGGAGAAGCATAAACAACGAAGCAGGAACACGGTGTATTCTAGTCTGGTGCCGCCGGCGAGGAGATCGGGAGTTTGGACAAGGTTGTGGGGCAGAAGGTCTAGACGTCGATGGGTGGAGTCTATTGTTAGCGAGCATGCGAAACGGCGTGAGGCTGGCGGTGACCTCACGACCGACCCCGACACGGTTTACAACCCAGGAGAAGACTGCAAGACCGAGGTCAGTCGGGAGGGACGAGAGGGAAAACGAATTTGAGCGTCATTGTGTCCGTCTAACCGAGTTGGCGGATTCAATACGACTCGTCTACCTGATCAATGCTCGGGGGAGAGGAAAGAGAGGGAGGGCGGGCGAGCGATAGAGGGAGAAATAACGAGAGAGAGAAAGGGGAAAGGGGGACATGCAGACAGGGGCAGAGAGAAGAGAGGCTGAGCGAGGGAGAGTCGGGCAGAGAGAAAAGGGGATTTGCGTTCGAGGAAGAGTGAGATAGCGACAGACACCATGACAGACCTTCAGAAGGAGGGCCGTCGCTATTGAGCCATTCAGCCGATATCCATGTCCTACGTGCGCTCGAATCAAGATGGACGCCGCGCGTGGGACGGTACACGGTACCCCGTCCCTGCCCCGTCGCACGCCGGACAATGAGCCGTTGGTTACGGCGGGGTCTATTATCGTTGACTCCAATCGCCGTGCCCTGGAAGCTGGGAGACCAGAGACCAATTCAAACACGGCGTCAGACAATTTAATCCATATCCGCGGCCGAGCAAATCCCACAGCACATTAATTCATACGGCGAAGTCCCACATGATTAATACAGCGGTATGGAAGATTAAATGAACGCTGGCCATTGAGCCATTGGTTAGACCCAGAGAGACTAATTCCCAAGGTTTTTATGATTTTTTTGGGGTGGAAACTCACAATGAGAGTTCATAAATCAGATTTTCTCTATAGACTCCATTGCAGTGGATAGGTTGCCGGGCGGCGGTACGGTAGGAGATCTAAAAGGTTATTGGCCGTTTGACGCGGAGAGATCAAGGGGATGTCTTGGTGCAGTCAAGGGCAGACGACGGTGAGGATTTTCTTCCGAAAGCGTTTGGTGTCAAAGGTCTCTCGATAACCGAGTGCAAATCGTAAGTCACTCTATAACAATCAATTATTAGGGCTTTTCTATTGACCTCGAACTACTGAAAAACACTAACCCGGTTATGTCACATCACACCCCAAAAGAAAATACATGATATTTTGGTGTGTGTGTGTGTGTGTTTGGGTTCAGCATGGCAGAGGTGGGCAGTATTTAACCCTGCAGTAGCAATGACCTGCCTGGTATAATAGACTCCCATGAGAGATTACCTCACACACACACTCTGACGGATCACCTCCCTCACACACACACACACACACACACAATCTGACGGATCACCTCCCACACACACACACACACACTGAGAGATCGCCTCCCCCTTACACACACGCTTGACTTTGAGGCGTGCGAAATGCTTCGCACACGGTGCATGCTCACACACACAGGCTCGCACACCCCCACCCTCACACACACACACACGTCCCGACATCAATGTGGAGCTTGGATGGGGGAATTGGAGGGCATTTCCTCCGGCAGGGCTATTAAATCAGCCTTTATCAGTAGCTTTACGGCGTTCAGTAGAGAACACAGGTAGGCGAGGCCCGGGGGCGGGTGAGGTGTCGTGGGGACATACGGGCCCCCGCTCAGGATAATGACCCTGCGCAGCGCCGTGATGGGGCCGAACAGACAAGCAGAAGGGGACAGGCACGGCGATAAGCATCTGTTTGAAGGTGGGGCTCGGATGGATTACAATTACGCGGGAAATAGGTTGCGGCGTTGCAGAGAAAAGAGAGGGAGAACGGAAAGAAACGACCGACGGAGGGCATTTTGCGTGCGTTTTATTGCAATACATTTATTTATTTATTTTAAGGCTATGGTAGTGCTGCAGTTATTAGCTTGCTTCATAGCATGGCATACAGGGAACATGCATGTGGGGGGGGGGAAATATGGCCTGCTATTGTAGCGCGAGGCCAGTACAGAGAAAAGGTCTCCTGTGAAACGAGGGCTCACACAGTGTGACATCACACACATAACAAGAGCTTCACAGTCTGTAGAAGAGATGGATTATATATATATATATATGTGTGGATGCAAACTGCGGGGACTGTTTGTGAGACGGTTCAAAGGCAGGAACAATTACACTGTCAGACCCATGCTACTGTACTGCAACACAACCCATTCAACATTGAGGAAGGGAGATGGGGCGGTGAGGGGGTGCGTCTGTAAAGCCATAAAATACGATTCATCTCGTTGCGGTCCCTGCAAGCAGCATGTAATCGCAATGACACACTTGTGTAATCCATTTAAAACACTTTGGCTCGGGAATAGACTGCTGTGACTCGGTTGCAAAGACTCCCCCCCCCCTCCTCTCTCCCTCTCTCTCCCTCTCTCTCCCCCTCTTTTTTTCTCTGCCTCATTTTCTCGCACTCTCTTTCCCTTGCTGCCCTCTCTTTCTCTCTCTTGCTCTTTACCCATCTCTCTTCTTCTCTCTCTCTCGACCCCCTCACTCTCCCTTTCTCTGTCCCCCACTGCATCCCTCTTTCACTCCCTCTCTTCTCTCTCTCTCTCTCTCTCTCTCTCTCTCTCTACCCATCTATGCCTCTCTCCCGTTACTCTCCCTCTCTCTTTTTGTCAGTGCCACCCTAGATACCGGGACCCGTTTCGCTGACTGATTGTAATTAGCGCAGTGCTTGTAAGCTGCCGCGGCGTCCACCTGTTCAGGGAGGCCAGACAAGAGCGGGTGTCGTCGCCGCTGCGTTTACAACCCCCAACAGGGGATGTAGAGTGTGTGTGTGGGGGGGGGGATGTGGTGTTGAGGTGAAGGGAGCGAGCACGTTTTGCTGTCCGGAGATTTGTAATCTTGTCTAAGACGTGTTTTGTCGCGCGGCTCGGCGCTCGGCCTCTCGCCGCCCCCGTTTCCTGTCAAACCCCCGCTCTCTGTATCTAGGGCACGAGGCTATCGCAGGTGGGTAGGGGTGTGTGTGTGTGTGTGTGTCTTTCTAGAGCGTCCATACTCTCCACTCAACCATCCAGTACGGAAACAGCATTAGCAGACGGGCACCCCAGGTGAACGTCCAACCGCAAGTGTTTCAACAGGAGGAATCCCACTCTCGCTGTTTACTGCTGGGGTGGGGGGGGGGAGGGGGGAGCCGGGGGGGGCGGGGCGGCTCACAAAGGGGCGGCTATATGGCGAGATGTAATTTGAACTAATTACGCGCTCGGAGGGACCAAATTAAACATCTTGCCGGCATTAAACTGCGGATGATTTATCGTCACCTATAAACTCCGTCTAGGATGGCCGCTCCACCGCTAATGCTCCATTGGTTTAATTATGACCATTTGTTAATGGTCGTTTTAGGAGCTGTGTTGTGTCGAGGTCAGCTGATCACTTGCCAGACGACAGGACCACAGTGGGCGAAGACGAACGCACGCAAATAGAATTCTAATGTGTTTTGTCGTTCGCTTCGTTTTCTTGTTCCCTCGACGGACTCGTCTAACGCGGTCTGACTTCCCACCTCCGAGTGGAACTTTGAAAACCGTCACAACATTTCCACGACGCGTCGACACGTCGGTCCGGGAGGGGCTCGCAACATAGGACTGCGTCTTCGGGGGCAAACAGGAAGTCTTCGGGGGCAAACAGGAAGTCTTCGGGGGCAAACAGGAAGTACGGACGCCTGGCTCGGCCTGTCTGAAGGAGGTCGAGGACACTGTTACGAGTGGTGTGGACGGCTTCATCCCAGTGCCTTTGGGCTGTTTTTGGATTCCAATTAGGCTGAGAGACAAGCGCACTTCAGAGGAGCCCCCCCGAAACAGCGTGAGAAGAACACCGTGAGATTGTTGAGCCGCCCCCGAGCGCTCGCGGCTCTTAAGTGTCCAACCAACCAGCTCTCCCCACCTCTGACCTATTGTTCAGTGTAGACGTACGGTATTTAAGGCTAAGTATAAAAAAGGGTGGTATTTTTGCACCACTTATATATATATGTGAGTCATCAATGGCAGTAATGACACAAACTGTAATCACTGCCACTGGTCGTTGGTCTCATTTAGATCAGGGCAATGAGCAGTGCCGTCATGGAGGCCTCTCAAGTTGGATGGCTGTGGTTGGGCCGCCCCCCGCTTGGGAAAGAAAGGAGAAGAAATAACCAAACCCGAATGTATCGCAATCGCGCCACCAGCGCCGTTTCTCTTTGACGATATCACACTCCCCCAAGTTCAGAGTCTCAATCTTTCCCTCCTCACTGCTCTCCAGGCACTGGATGCAGACTTTTTTCCCTCCTTCTCTCTCTCCCCTCCTCCTTTCCGGCCTGGCGCTTGCCTCCACGCCTCCTCAGACGAGGAGATTGATCTGTCTACAGGACGCCTCTGACCTTTGGTATGATCCGATAAGGGACGCGTGGCCCCGACCGAATTAAGCAATCAAAGGGGAAGGCGCATTAGGAGCTTCATCCTTACCTCCCCTCCCCCCACACTTCTCCACACCACGGAATACTTCCACAGTCTCCATGATGCTTAGAAAAGGCAGTCCATCTTTCTTCCTTCCTTCTAGAAGATTATCCCCCCCTCCCCCCCCCACATCCACGGGGGGAAATAAAAGATGTGTTTTCAAATTGCACTTTGCTTAAAGGCTCTTTGGGCCAAATTTAATTTTCACCTTGCATCGATTTTCCAGGCCTCTGACGCGATGGATCCTAATGCTGTCTATCGTGTGTGTGTGTGTGTGTGTGTGGGGGGGTTCTCTGTAGGTTCCCCTGCGGGATGGAGAGAGAGAGAAGCGAGGGCAGGTCCATGTCTAGCGCCACAAATCGCAACGGAGGCCGTAGCACAGGAGCGAGCGCAAGCCCAGGAACCGTTAACTAGCCGTCCAAGGCCTCCCCGCCTGTCAATGTGCCAGTTACTCTCTTTTTGGACAGTTCTCTATTAGCTTTCAATATTTAGCATATCACCTTGAACCAGCCTCTTCTCCTGCCCTGCTATCTGTGTGTGTTCACCATTTGGCACGTTTAAGCAGATTTGCTGTGACCTTAACCAACAGCGAACGCGAATTGCTTTTTCTCCCTCTCTCTCTCCCCCCTCCCTTCCTCCCTCCCTCTCTCTCCGTCTCTCGTTCTCTTCCTGTCTTTCCCCCAGTCTCTCTCCTTCCTTTCTTCTCCCGTCCCAGCCGGCGAGAGTCCAGATGCCGCTGATTAAAACAGGGGGCCTTGGACGCCGTCCGTTTTGGAATTCAGAACGAACACATGCAGAGCACTTCACAAATCTCTCTCTCTCTCTGCTTCTAAAAATACACCGAGCAGCAAGGGATTGTGGGCCGGATCTCATCCAGAGCCTGGAGCAATTACAGAGCAAAAGGCGCCCCTGAAATCACTCCTCGACACGGGGCAGGAACCCGGGCATTTCCGTGGCCCCCCCCGCGGACCCCCGTTTGTAGACGAGGGTCTGCCCGCTCTTCTATCTGCCGTTACAAGATGGCCGCCCCTGCTTCTGCTCGGGTTCGCCGCCCCCCTACATGTCCTGCCGCGCTGCGTATCGCCACCAAATGCACTGGTCGGCACGGAGAGGACAGTGACGGTTTAAGAGACGAGGCCGGCATCGACGGCATCGACGACGCGTGTTTCGCAAGGGGGAGGACGATCGTCTCGGGCTCGTCTGGCCTCTACCTGGTTTGACGTTTGGAACACCCGAAAGGCTTTCAGGGGGCTGAGTGGCACCGACCTGGCAGCCCACGTAGAGGCAGTTTGACGGGGCAGACAGACGGAGAGATGGGCTCTGACAGCCCGTTGGCAGAGCAGGGGGTGGAGGAAGAGGAGGAGATGGGAGAGAAGGAGGATGAGGAGGGAGCGGAGGGGCAGGAGGGGGGAGACTTCAAAGTGTGTGCCAGAGAACACACGAGCCCATGGTGAACGCACACACACACGCGCTCGCACGCGCGCTCACTTGAGCGTGTGCGCGAGCCAGTGAGTGAGCGTGTGTTCGTGGAGGTGTGTGCACGGTATGTGTATGTGTGGGGCTGTGGTGTGTATGAACAGATGCACCGCCCCCCACCATCGGCGAGTCAGAACTCCTCGGTAGCATTTGTTTGTCGGCGGAGTGTTCAGGAATCTGGGACTTGGAGAAATCTTGCCAAGTGTGGCGCTGTACTGCGGGGCGGGCTCATCCCCCAAAACCCTCATTGTTATTCAGTCATGATGCCGGAGGATCTACTGGGCACCCACAGTCAAGCCTGAAGGAGGGTGGGTGTCTGTGTGTGGGTGTGCATAGTGATGGTGGTGGGGAGGATTGTCTCTGTGTGTGTGTGTGGTGGGGTGATGTGGGTGGGGGGTTCTGTGTGTGTGTGTGTGTGTGTGTATATGTTTTGTGTGTGGTGGTGGGTGTCTATTGAATGAAGTGTACACACGGCCCCAGATTGCGTGTGTCTTTCCGAGCTCGACGCGTAGCTTGTTCTCGGTAGAGTTAAACAAGCCGCATCACGCTCAATCTATCTCCATTAGCATTCACTCGCTAGTGGTAACCAGCTCAGGCTGTTATCATGGTGGTCTACAACCAGGCGGAATCATTCTCTCATTTGATGGTTCCCTTCGCTATCTACCATAATATATGCTCTCCCGGACCACACGGACGCACACACCGCGATGGACGAACACAACGAAGCACTGCCTTTCATGTTCATTAATGCTGGCAGCTCCCCAGCAAAGGAGTAAGGCCCTATAAACGTTTTGCATATCATAACCCCTTTTCCTTTCCACTCAAGTCAGTAGAAGACCGGCCCCTCCCTGTCAAACTGAATTTAGCCCCTTCCGAGCGGCGCTTCGAGACGACGATCGCCGGCCGGGCCCGGGCCGTCGTTAGTGCATAACGGTCTGCGTCGTCTCTTCCTCTCAGGCGACTGGTGCTCTGTCCTGGTCGTTTTGGGCAGATGAGGTTCTCTGCTCCTTGTGCCTGGTCTGAATGGGGTGCCGGGTGAGTTAGGAGGGGGTCTAATGCCCGAGACATGTCAGGGATCAAACGGAGAGCGAGCAGGCCCGGTTCAAAGCGTGCGAGTCGGCCTGGTTTCAAAGCGCGCGAGGCTTCGAGGCCCAGCTGGAGTGTTTGGGAGTTTGGGAGCTGCGTTTGCAACGAGGGCCCCGTCGGATGAAATATGCATCAGGCCTCGTTCGCGATATCTCTTTTAAACATCTCGCTCAATTATGGACGGGCGATTCTTAGCGGGGTTTCCGCCCGTAAATCCGTGGCGCATCGATTCCAAACGCTAAATTGGGACGTTAGGAGCCTGAACGGAACGGTGGAAATCTCTCTTGTTTATCTGACCTTTTCTTATTTGAGATTTTTTTTTCGATTTAGATTTTTCCGTTGAGAGGGAAAATCGAACGTGGCATACATGGACCTTCCGTTTCCTCAGCATCATAAACAACCTGCAGTGGCAAGACGCTCAGGACACAGTCATCCCCTATTCCCAAAGCTGCTCTCGACCTGCCAAGTTTGTCTAGAAGCATGCCCCTTGTGGTATAAATATGTATTGCAAGGGTCTATTGCGCCAACGACTTGGTGCATTAGTGACCGGAAGACCTGGCAGGGTGTCTGTGAGGTCTAATTAGAGCACAGTGTTCAGAGTGGGAGAGGCGGATGGAGAGCTGGATGCAGCTGCAGGTAACATGGCTAACGGCTTCGTGCCCAATCTCCTTATTGAGCATCCTTCCTGCTTCCTGGGCTTCTTCACGCCGACACATTTACATCCGGGTCAGAGGTGACGAGGTGACGCCTCCGGAACGTGTCAGCACACTGGGTAAGCTCGTCCAAAAGGATGGCCCTGCCCTTGTTCCGCTACTCTTTTTCCTATCTCTCTGTGCTGAAATCCCCTTGGATAACAACTCGGTATCTAATTGATTTCTCTTGTTCGTGTCGGGTTAGGGCTGTGGCATGGAGACGGGCAGAGCACTCTGGCTCCGGCTCGCCTTTTTTTTTCTCTTCCTGCTCTCTCCTTTCTCTGTCGGTGTCTCTTCCTCTCGCTCTGGCCTCCGTCTCTATTTCTACCGCTCGCTCGGCGGGTCGCTCCGGGTCAGGAGGACGCCGGCGTGACACTCCGCCGCCCTGGTGGCGAGCAGAGAGCAGGGCCACGGCGATCGTCCGCAAATTAGAAAAGCACGACGAAAAAGACCCCCGAGCGGCATTCGCGGGGGAGCGCGCCGAAAAGGGTCAAAGTGCACGACGGGGTGGAGTTGGCGCTTTGCTCTTTGAAGAGAGCGTCGAATCATTACCCAGCCTAGCACTCTGGCAGCGGGTGATACACTGTGGCCGTGCTAACGTACTGGGTTAATTAGCAGCAGTTCTCCGGCAGCCATGTTTTTGCCTGTCTGACTTGGGCGTGGGGGGGGTCAGTCTCTGCCATCTCCCATCCCCTTCCTGCCACGCTCTCCTTTCTGTCTGTTTGTTTTGGGTCTCGTCGTGAGCTCCTGTCGAGTGGAGCAGGAGAGGCGAGTGCTGCCTGCAGACGGCCCTCTGGTTCTCCTCCAGCAAAAACAAAGTACGGGGAGGAGGGGGGGGTGGGGGGGACGGGGGGGGCGGGGGGCATATCAACCACCGAGCTCTCAGCTGAGGTGAATTTCAAATAATGCTTGGCTGACTCTTGGTTTCAGGCGTTGCCGCTCTTGAAGGGAAGTGATGTAACACGGACAACAACCGACCACGATTCAAAAAGGACCAGTCGCTATATATAGCTCTCGCTCTGCCCACGGTAAACCGAACACCCAGCCACAATGTTTTGCTCGGGGTTCAACAGAAACCGAGATGATTCCAAATCATGATTCCAAATAATGATCCAAATTGTCGTCGGTAACGTTTGCGTTTTCCAGCGTAATGCCTTTTCAGACATGCCCTAATAAGCCCCTTGGTATTTCCACAAATTGCATTGGTCAAAATCCCTCCCTCCAAAAATGATGTTAGCCCCCAAGCTTAAACTAGACGCTTGATCATCTGAGACATGCTTGCGTGCTTTCCAACGTACAGCCCTTGCACATTTTGGGCCTAGTCAACGGGTCCTGGGACCGGTGTTAGAGTCTCAATGGTATGCAGGGGCAGAGAATTGATCCGAAGCACCGATAGATCTGCTGCAGTGCCTCCTCCCCTCTACTCCACCCCACTCCCCTGTGCTCCCACAATCAATCCCAGCTCCTCTAAATTTCATCTGAGAACCTCCACAGAAGGGGGGTCAGGGGGGTGTGGGGGGAGAGTGCGTGCTGGGGGGCTGGAGTTGGGTTGAAATATGGAGTGCGAGGGGAAAGGATAAAAATGCGGGTAAAAAAAAAGGGAAAAAAACACGCCATAAAGCATCAAGTACGTTAATTGAATAACGTGAAAGCCCCATACATCACGCCTCCCCCAGCCGTAGCGTATACATCAGGCTTAATGGCACTGATGTCACTTGCGGTCGGCAGAAGAAGTCGTTTAACAACTTAATAAACGTCTGATTTACGAGAGGCGCCGAGCGCCTGATACATAAATGGCGGAGAAGGCAAACAGGTGAACGCTTTCATTCCACACAGCTTTTCCAATCAAGACAAGTAGGCTTTATGTTTGCTATGTGAGCGCGTGGGTGTACACATGGGTTAGTCACTAACCGTTAGTGTTTGTGCGTGCGTGTTTGTGTATGCGCTTACACGTGTTTGTGAGAAGATACCCCGCGAACGCACATGGTGCACGTACAGTATGGCACATGACATGGCTGATTAGGTGCGTGTGCACCCATTACAATATGAATCTCTACACAACTGATGAATCGACTCATTTCCCGTAAATGTCGTTCACAAACTAGTCCCACGTACGCACACACACACACCTACATTTAACCCACAGCACATCAGCACAGCTCGTCATACCCCCCCCTTCCTAAACCCATGTCCTCTCTTGGCAAGGATGCCCAGCTACTTCTAAAAGGAAAACGCATGACTTGCAAATCTGAGGACGAAGTAGCTTTGCAGCCATATTGGAGAGTGTGCATGGCACCACTCCGTGTGCAAGGATTAAGTGAAGGGGTCCCCCAAGGATGAACCCTGGGCCCCACACGTTTGTCTCCTTCGCCAGCGAGCATCTTACTTCTAAGGTGATGAGCCCCTGCAGTTCCTGGGTCGACATCAGCAGGTCCTGAACGAAACAAGCTACATCCGGAAGGTGTAAAATGTGAAGGGATAAATAAAACATTGCCTTCGTATGAGGAGAGGGGATGTGACAGAGAGAGATTTTTTTTTCTTCTTTTTTTCCCCGAGCTTTCATGTTGGCAGGGAGAAACATATTTCTTTTTTTTTCAGGATGAATCAGAATTTCCTGAAAGCGCCTGCGCCAGGTGTATCTAATTACCTGTCAGCACTGTCCTCGTTATAAAATGGCCCTGGGGACTGAGGCCTTCGGTCTGTCCTAACAAGACGTGAGCGTTAATCAAGGTGTGCTATATGGAAAATACATCCTGGGGGGGGCGGGGGGTGGGCGGGTGACATTTCAGTAGCCACACATGTAATCTAGTTTTGGGAATATGCCGTTTTTCCAGTATCACTCACTTTCTGTGTTTGAAAAACCCAGGTGTTGGTTTCGACCAAAAAAGGGAAACATATTAACACACCGTTACAGGGAAAGTAAAAGGGAGCTGTTTATTAGCGGTTGTTGTTGCCACAATACTTCCTTGTCTCATAGCTGTGGCCCGATTATGTCACCCAGACAAATTTCATAAGCCATAATTATACTTTAGCTGCATCTCTCTCTCTCTCTCTCTCTCTCTCTCTCTCCTCTCCCTCTCTCTGCCTCTCCCTCTCTCTGCCTCTCCCTCTCTCTGCCTCCCTTTCCCTCTCTCTTTCCTCCTTGGAGACAGAAATACAGGTAGAAGTAATGAGGCCTCGTTCCAGGCAGAGGCCCAGTCTGGCTATCGCTGTTCAAGGATAATGAACGAACGGGGAGGACTAACGGTAGAGTGGCGAGTTAACTCCTTCTGCCCGAGAGTGGGTGCTTAGACACCCGGTCCACTTTCATGTGCACCTCTCTCGCCCGCTCCCCCTCTCTCTCTGTCTGAGCATGTGGCTAAAGCTGTCATTCTCCTTACGCCTCTCTATCTGTTGCTTTAAAGCCAGTCACACAATGGCAAATGTGTTGCAAGCGAAATAGACTTGGAGGAAGCACTCAAGGCGACGGAGGTGGAAAATTGGGCGAACGGTTGCAATTTAGGAAATGGGGCCGTTGCCAGGGAGAGGAAGGGGAAAGAAAAATACTTACCTGGGACTAATCCACGTTAATCCGTCAGTAAATGCACTGACGGTGGACAGCGTACAGTAAATGCACTGACGGTGGACAGCGTACAGTAAATAGCTGGGCCCGTGTCTAGGTTCATTCCTACAGATCTTGCTCAAGGCCTGCTCTCAAACCAGCTGCAATTTGTCCCCATGGAGAATTACACTCCAAGGTAATGGGGCTTACAGTAAATGTGTTTTTCGTGTTGCAAGAGATGATTCATTTTTCCCTCTCCTTTGGTGTTGGGAAGCTGGAGACCAGAGAGCGCTATCCTGTTCTTGTTAGCACACGTCTGCATGCGCCAGCCTGACTAACGACTGACAGATGTAGGGAGAACGGCGTAGATCTGCTACGAAGGCTCGTCTCAAAGTCACCGGTGTGTCTCCTTATCTCCATGCATACTTAAAACACCGCGGGAGGACGTAAAGGGGCGCATGTCGAATCTGGATTTTGTGGAGAGCTTTGTCACAAGTGTCAATCATATCGGGGATCTTCCGATGGGGGCTCAGTGGAATTGTCGACTTTCCAATATCAAACAAGGTCAGGGTGATCAGACTTCGAGATATCAGCCGAGGTGGCAAAGTCGAGTAAGACGAACACAATGGGCACAGGAGCTCCGTACTTCTGACATGTAATTAATTCATGCTCAACTAATGCCTGCAGTATTAATACTTCATGAATACAGTCCTAGAAGACGCATGGGTGGACGGGTGAGTGATGGATAGATCGGTAGATGGATAGTTAGATAGTTAGATTAGCCCTGAGTGCAACATGAACACAACACAGTTTGATACAGCATCGACTGAAGTCCTATTCAGTGACTATCATCTCCAAGAATTGCAGTTCTCAATGCCTTGTCCAAACTGACATTGAAATCGTTTAAAAATACTTTTTATTTCTACGTATAGATCATCTTTTATTGGCCTCCATAAGATAAAGCAGACAAATTGATTACAACATGGCCATGCTCAGCAAAAAAGCTCCAGTATGTCATTCAATACGAAAGAACTTCGAGTTACTGTACTCAGTGAATCAGATCCTATTGTTCTTGTCTTTTTCAACATTTAATAGTTGTTTCAATATTATTATGAACCTCTGTTACTTCAATTTAAATGGCTTGAATGCCATTCAATGTATGAGTTAACCCTGTGATACGAAGCCACTGACCAATCAAACAACAATGACCCCATTAACTCTGTCCATGGTGACAAGAACATATATTTAAAAAGTGAAATGAGTAACCGTGATGATTTCGATGACATTACTGGGTAGCAAACAAACATGTCCCATCTCACGACTACACCAATCACTGTGGTTCGTCGTCAATCAACATGCCAAGCCGACTTTGAAGATGTTGTCAAATGTGGACACCTCCCCAGCAAAGAACACAGCCAACACCCCATCCATCTACACATGGATGTGCAAACTCACACGTACAATGTGCCCACCTACTGTACGTACACACACACACACACACACACACACTTGTGTAAGGCTATAACACACCTTTCTCGTACTAAAGTCCCTCTCTAACACAAGGTACACAGTACACCAACATAAGTTTTCAAAATGTCCCAGAAACTCACAAACGATTACTCACTTTGGGACAAAGAAGCACTGAGAGTTCCTTCCTACCAAACATTCATCCAAACAAACCAAAATGGTGCATGGCTTCTCAAATGTAAAGATAGGCAGATAGCACAGTGTTCGGTATCTCAAATCGTATTGCAAAAATAGGTTCCGTCACAATGTGTTAACATAATAGCAGTTCTTATTCATTAACACAGTGGACGCAAATTCAGGACCCGTGCACAAGTGTCAGCCTTAAATCAGTGCACGTTCATAACATGGAAACATTCTGCGCCTTTTGCACCCAGACATGGCACGTCGTGGACACCTAACTTAAAACACATAGCAAACAGAACTCCAATTCACTTCTCAATCCCTGTTTAGGGATCAAACCAAGTGTATGTCACATAAAACAACGCGAGTAGAAGACTAAATGCCACTTACTATATACCCCGGTAGTCGATTTCTCGGTGACTGAAATTTAAAAAAAGAAAATGATAAGTAGGCTAATAAACACACACTAAATTACCAGCTGATAACAACTGATAGCAAGTCACTATTGCTTATCTGACCTAATTGTATATGCGACATAAATGTCCACTTACCAATGCGTCCAGATAAAATTCCTTGGGAAATCCAGAGGAGTCCTGTCCTTCTTCTCTCTAGCCGGAAAACAGCAATGCTTTCTTATTCCAAATACAGGCCCCAGTTGAACTGAAAGACAAAAAGACACCAAACAGCCACAACAAATTCCGTTAAAATCGGGTCTCCCTCAAAAAAGTGATTAAATTACAATCTGTGTGGAGCAACAAAAAAAAATCTTAATTGACGGCGAGAAGAGTGGTATACCTGCTCCCTTTCTCGCTGTCGTCAGAGACAATGAGAACGGTAGTAAGGCGAACAGAAAGTGAGCTGAGCTTTCCTTAGAAACCGAGCGCTGCTGCTGTTAAAATTGTACCACACACTCCAAGGCGATGGCTGGAGAGCGAGCGGCTCGAGGAGCGCAGGGGAGAAGCGGGAGAGTGCGCGAAACACAGAATCCAAGATGGGATGCTCTCACACACCTGCATTTCCTTATCAAGCCACATGATGGCCGGCTAACAGAGCAACTGATGCTGATGAGATTTTGCTTAACCCCCCGCACCCCCTGCCCTCTGCAAACTCGCTGTCAACGGTCCGTAGACAAGAAATTGTTATCTCTTGATTTTTGTGTCGAGAATAAATCCATTAGAAAGGAATTCGTTAGGCGTACAACGAGCTGTTATCCTTGGTTGATATCCAAAACATTAGCAATCAGTAGATATCTGATCTTGAAAAGCAAACTGTTCAATCAAGGTGCATCGTTGAGTGCAATCAACTAATAACGTCACGCCTGGAGTGGCCTGGCGTTTGCTTCGTCGCAATATCACTAATTACGCAACAATTATATGGGCTACGGTATTGATGAACACGTTTTTGGCCCAAAAATATTACATAAGCACATCTGCATGGCTAACAATATTTTTTTGTTTTGTTGACACCTATACTGCCTATGTTTGACATCAAACAAAGCAGCTGTTTGTTCGTTGGCTTTGCTGCATCAACAGCATTGACCTCTCCAACACAACGATTGGCCAAGTCAAGTACATCACATCTTCAATTGATGTAAAATCGAGGGACAAGGCTATGAGCCAGACAACAAGGATTACACTATTGATAGTCCTCGCCAATGCTCATGCATTTCCACTGTTGGCAAATAGGCAGCAAAATAAGGGAGCCTAGCACAACAAAGTCATTTGGGTCTACACTGAAAATATTTGGGTTTGTCAGTGGATCAGTCCATTGGGTGTGCTTGTCATGGGGTCGATGTAACCTTTGTGTCCACCATCCAAGGTTGCAGTATCCACCTGCAGGAGCTGCATTACAAAAGTACCCGTGACCTTTTGTGGATGTGTTGTGGACTAAGCGTTCTAAGAGCGTTCTAAAGCGTTCTTAGAACGCTCTTAAGAAGCTCTTAGCGTTAAGAGCTTCTTAACGAATTTGGGAAACCCGGCCAATGATGGTTCGATGGGGTCATTCTGTGAGTCGCAGTGACACCTGTTGACACGTCACCATTTCCTGACGGGAAAAGAGTGTGTCTGTATCCGAACAATTGACATCATGTGCAGAAATTGTGTATCGGTGAACAACCTTTGAGGATCCACCTATGTTTCTGGAAGATGAACACAATTTGGAGAAATGTGTCAGATGACCATTCAAGTGAATTTGCTTTATAAAAAGAAATTAATACAGTCATCCATGTATGCACTAGATTGGCAGTGTCTGGAATAACATGACACACTGGGGTGGGTTGGGTTGGGTGCAACAAAATAAACCTACTGCTTGGGCGAGATATGTTAGATTCTAGTGAAATTAGAACACAGCCCGTTCTCAATATTTCCGATTAATTCCCTTTACTTTGTGTGTGCGTGTGTGTGGAGGGGGTATAACTGTTTTGGAAGGGATCCAAACTGGTGCATGGTCAGACTGTGCTTCCATGTTGAGTGGGTGAAACTCGACGCTCAAATCCTCTTTGTGTGAGGTATCCATTTTTGTCTTCACAAGGGCAAGGTGGTGGGTGAGTCACTGGTATCATTTCCAGAGACTTCGAGAGAATCCAACGGAACATTCTTTTGTTCCCCGTATTAAGGGCCCACAATGTTCCGTGACTCAGCGGTTCTTGACTTCCTCTTCTGATTTCTCTTGGATTATGCTAGACATTATGGATTAGCATATTTAGCTTGGCTCGGAATCCATTACGCCACGTTTCTACATGCTATGTGAGAGTGTCTGTGTGCGCTGTGCTTGTTCTTTGCTTCTCTCGGGTGTTTGGGCCACCACTGAATATTCATCACTGTCAAATGCGCGAGTTTTGGTTTTGGGTGAAATTGCGTAGGCGAACTGTACGGTAGGTGGCCATTGTAAGAGGAAGTGGTGTGTGTGTGTGTGGGAAGGGGGGGCATGGGTATGCTACTTGCCCCTGTGATGCTATCATTAGCCTCTTCTCTATTAGAGGGCTAACCTCGCTTTGGCCTTGCCCGAGGTATTAATAATGAAAAGCTGTCTGACACATTGCAAATCAGTTGGCGCAGTGCCAAATGTTATTTCCAGTTAAGTGTGAAACCGCCAAACACAGAGAAATACAAAGGTAGTGTGGATGTGTATACAGTTCATACAGTATATAGTTGTTGTTTTCTTACCCTGGGATGAACAGAGTATTTATTTTGTGTGATTTCACGCTTATTGTGTGGGTGGTCAGCTACCAAGAATGACTCACCAGTCACACAGAACTGGGCCAGGCCTGTGACCTCTACTCAAATGTGGACGACCAGAAGAGGAGATCTCCTGTACGATCAAACGGAGCATGATAGAATGGCACCTTACAGTACGAGTCATATAGGTTTCTTTCAGGTTTGATCATTCCGACTCTGATGATATTCATAGAAATATTCAAGGAAAATTGGAGCGATATTTCAGTATGTTGGGAATAGAGATGGATGTTCTTTGATTTTTCTGTTTTGATAAGGAAGTGGAAATACCCTTTTCATTTCAAAATGTATAATTTAATGTCCTCTCCCTAAAAGAGTGCATGTAGCGAAATATTAATATTATGCAGACTACAAATATTTCCACAATAGAAAGGCTTGTAGCCATCAGTCAAAAATATTATGTTGCGATACAATCTTCTACACAATTAGGATGCACTATTTGACAACATACATGTATTTCAGAAACAATTTCAGATGGAAATTGTTCTTATTCTTCAGGGAAAGAATCTTAAATTGGCCTTCCAGCTATCTCATTTCACCGAGTAAGTACACTTCAAAATCAAGGACATTCGAGGAACGCAGAAGAAAACCTCCAAAAGCTGCCACTGCCTCTCATCTCTATAGCTGCCTACCAGCGCATGTCAAATATGTGAAGGATTTCATCCCTGTTGACGATGGCTGGGTGAAACCACCTCAAACCATCGCTTTGCATCCAAATGCGAGGGGGGGCTTCCGAGTCTCCCCCGAGATCTATCCTGCCGACTGGATGGCGAACGATGAATGTGAGACGTCCTAGACTGTGGTAATTAAGCTCGCAGCCAATTAGACACTGCGACCCAGTTCTGCTGGAGGAGAATGCGTGTCTGCACCTATTAGAAAAGTGGATTCGCTGTCAATATCACTCGCTGGAGAATCGTCCCCAGTGCAAAGCAACGCAACTATGTCTGGTCTAGCCATGACGCACGCGGCTTGACTGGAAGCACTCTCGTCGTGTTTGCGTGTTTGTTTACAACCACGTAGGAACCTCATCACTGCTAACGTTTGGAGAACGATTCGTTCATGACGACTTTGGAAACACACTTAGGTGCTGTGTGTATGTCCCTTGGCCAGGCAGGAGGTGAGGTGAGCACAAGGACTCGGTCCAAGGTTGCCTTGATGTGGCTGATCACTGCTCCTGGCTACCCCGGGGGGGAGGACAGTAGGATGGGAGAAAAGCATAGAGGGAATTTCAACAGGGGACACGCAAGCTGTGTGTGTGTGTGTGTGTGTGTGTGTGTATGTGTGTGTGTTTGTATGTGTGTTGGTGTCACTGCTAGCTGCACGCGTTTGTGCGTGTGACGCATCACATGATCATTACATGTTGTTTCTTCTTAGAGTTTAATTTCAACCATTGTTAACTGACTGTTGGTAGAGTTTGTGCTGAGGGGATGGGGGAAGTCTATGCGTACATGCTCTATGACTTACGCTAATCTTCTAGACAGTGGATGTATCACATCCAGGTTAAATGGGACCACATTCCAATTCCATTAATACAGTGAGGGATTTTATTTATCCCCTGCTGATTTTGTACGTTTGTCCACTGACAAAGAAATGATCAGTCTATAAATTGTAATAGAAGCTATACTTGAACAGTGAGCGACAGAATAACAACAATGAAATCCAGAAAAACGCATTTCAAAATTGTTATAAATTGACTAGCATTTTAATGAGTGAAATAAGTATTTGACCCCCTGTCAATCAGAAAGATTTTTGGCTCCCTGGTGTTTTTATACAGGTACAAGCTGAGATTAAGAGCACTCCCTAAGGGGCAGGCCCCCTTTTCAACACTCCCTCTCAGCTCGTTACCTGTATAAAAGACACCTGTCCACAGAAGCAATCAATCCGATTCCAAACTCTCCACCATGGCTGTAGCTACACCGGTTCAGTTAATAAAGTTCACACATCTTACAGATGTTCCTTGAAGTTTATTTTTATGTTTCTCTCTCTTTCTCTATTCTTCAACTAACACCTTTAAAACTACAAGAAAATAAAAGACAAAAGTTTGAATCATTGATCTACCATTTTAGGTGGGCTAAATGGCGCAGCATACATTGAAACATGCACAAACTTTAGCACTTTGCAAACTAAATGACATTTCATCATGGCTCCAATCAAATATAAAACACATTGATGGCAAAATAAAATGGAATAAAATACCGTGTACGCCTTTATTGAACCATGTGCAGATTTTTGTTGCGAATTGTGAGTTTCTTCTGCAGCATCTCTTCTCTGACCCACAATGCCCCGTTTAACCTTTTGTAGCTCTGATCACATGACTCGACCAAATAAAACACACTTTCCAAATAAAAGCATTAAGGCGGTAACCAAAACATATTTCTAATTTAGTATACCTTATTATTACAATCCTTTGTTAGACATGAAATAATTCTTAAATAACTGAAACATGTCTCTCCAAAACCGTTACAATGGCCAGGACCAAAGAGTTGAGGAATCAGCCTAGAACTGCACGGGAGGATCTTGTCAATCATCTCAAGGCAGCTAGGACCAAGAAAACAATTGCTAGCACACTACACCATGATGGACTGAAATCCTGCCGCGCCCGCAAGGTCCCCCTGCTCAAGAAAGCACATGTACAGGCCTGTCTGAAGTTTGCCAATGAACACCTGAATAATTCAAAAGAGAACTGGGTGACAGTGTTGGGGTCAGACGAGACCAAAATCGAGCTCTTTGGCATCAACTCAACTCGCTGTGTTTAGAAGGAGGAGGAATGCTGCCTATGACCCAGAGAACACCATCCCCACCGTCAAACACGGAGGTGGAAACATGCTTCAGGGGTGTTTTTCTGCTAAGGGGACAGGATAACTTCACCGCATCAAAGGGATGAAGGACAGGGCCATGTACTGTGAGATGGTACAGACGGTGAGAACCTCCTTCCCTCAGCCAGAGCATTGAGAATGGGTCGTGGATGGATATTCCAGCATGACAATGACCCAAAACACACGGCCAAGGCAACAAAGGAGGGGCACATTAAGGTCCTGGAGTGGCCTAGCCAACTACAAGAAACGTCTGACCTCTGTGATGTTGCCAACAAGGCTTTTGCCACCAAGTACTAAGTCATGTTTTGCAGAGGGGTCAAATACTTATTTCACTTATTAAAATGCAAATCAATAAATACAAATTGACATGCATTTTTATGGATTTTGTTGTTGTTATTCTGTCTCTCACTGTTCAAATATAGACTGATTTATATTTATAGACTGATTTCTAGACTTATAGACTTCTTTGTCAGAGGGCAAACGTTCAAAATCAGCAGGGGATCAAATACTTTTTTCCCTCACTGTAACACTTGGACCAAACACGACTTCTTAAATATAGCCATGCCTATCTTGTATTCTCTCTTTACACCTGAAGGAACTCATGTCTTATCTATGATGTCCCTCAGCTCTCAAAGTAGCCTTATCAGAATTAACCGGCAACTCCAGTTTATTTAACTTCCCATTGCTAAATGACATTCTGGGAAGGTCACACTGTCTCCACTATACCCCCCCTCTTAATCTAAAATCTCTAATGACTGACAATAAATGCTTAGAAGTCAAAAAACCCTCACGCCCGACGTGTTCCTGTGAATGCAAAATGAGCACCTGTGAAGCTTCGGCCGCATTAAGATTCTGCCCATTCCTGGCGAAGCTTAATTATTGGTCCGTCACGTGCCAATCATCTGTGGGTATGCAAATGAGGCCAGGCCTGATCTATCAACTCCACACCGTCTCGGACCCATGGTCTTTCTCCACCGTTTTCTTAATGGGCTGTAATGTGCGTGTGCTCCTTTTTCTGTTGCTTCCCTCCCTTATCCCGCGTGGCGCTGAGAGCGGTGGAGATAAGGACATCCACTGCACACATTGACCCTCGCTTATCCTCTGTCGGACTGGCGGTTATCAGCCTCTGCGCATCTTCTCTCACCAAAAATAAATAAATATATAAAATAAAGATTTTTTTAAAGCATTTAAATTCTTGGCCGGGGCCGCTTTGCGGCTGTAAAGACTAAGCCACTCCTTTAAATAGCTTACCTCACACTAAAAGTTAAGTGCTCTCCCACAGGAGAGCTTTTTAAGAGGAGATCTCAATCAGTCATCAATAATTAACAAGGCTTGGATTTAGTAAATAAATTCAGGGCCACTGTATTCATGGCAAGGAGACAACCTCCAGACCAGCCAGCGCTGGAGGTACAAGCATTGTGAGATGAGTCTGCAAACACATCAGTGCAACATCGTGATTCTCACCTCTGATAATTGAAATAGTGGATGTGCCAAAGGACGATGAGGGTCAATTAAAATCCATCTCCATTCTATACATTATGGAACATTCATTATACCACTAAAAGATGCAATTAGCAAAAATGAATTGGGACTATTAAATATTTGCTAGGTAGTAATGAAAGTCGAGTATATCAAGGGCTGAGGAAACTTTAGATCAGGGCAAGGGGAGGCGGTCTTGAGAAAGATCTGTATACTTCATATCATATAGTGGTCCTTGGCTGAATGACCTGCCTTGCTGGCTATTCAATCTGAGTCATTAAGTGTCAACCTTTTTAGTGCCTGCCAGTCACAACATCATAAATGCAATTCAGCAATGGAAATGCCATCCACAACCATATCATAGCAGGTACGAATGATGTCACATAGAGTTTTGACAAGCCCATTTGGAGAAAGACATGAGTTGTGTGCAGCAGTAGTGCCCGTGAGTTGAACTTCTCCAAATAAGGTATATTATCTAGTGGTTATGCTTCATCAACAATATGTATTCCCAACGGCATGGCATGTTGACAGTGCTACCATTTGGCATTGCCATCTCTACATCAGATATACAGATGATATGTCTCATGCGCATGCATTAAGAATATCAATGGATAGGTTGCCAGACTTTCAGACAACTTGACCCCTTTTAAAGGATGCGCCAATGCGTTCTCTCCTATGTGTAAATGGTTAGGGGGCTCTGTTTTCTAGTCTGGCAACCACTCAGAATCATGTTTATTTCATTAGCTTTGCTCCTCGCATAAAGGTTTGGGTCTACAGCTGCTGAAATCAATTAAGGTCATCATTCTAATGAAGCGCTCGACATGATAGCCTACAGTACGTGCATTTCCAATAGACAAATGAATAGCACCGAGCCAGGCCCGTAACGGAAACACATGAGGCCCCCCCGCAGAATAAGTCTGAGAGGCCCCCCCCCCTCCCCCCAAATATGTAAGTGATAATGTAATACAAATACCGAGGAGCCGAACAGGACCCAGACGCGATCAACTTAACTTTTTGGAACATTCTGAGAGCCTTATAATAAATGCACGATATCAAAACTCAAGCTTGTCTTGTGAGGGAAATTTATTCAATAAGAAAAGAACTTTCAAACAGAGCATATGTTACAACAACATAACAAATAGGACTAACCTACATATAGTCGATACACTTTCTACAGATTTGCAGGTTTATACACATGTGCGCGTCTTTTAACAAATCTGTGTGCAAAGTCTTTTACCACACTCTTTACGTCTAAACTGCGCGCACGTTCATTTTCTATGCTAAGGGTGGCCAGACCTGACAGCCTCTCTTGTGACATGGTGCTTCTGAGATACGTTTTTATCAGTTTCAGCTTCGAAAATGACCTTTCGGCGCTTGCAACAGTCACGGGTATTGTCAAAAATAATGTGATGGCCGTGGCTACATCAGGCACACTTGATAATATAGAGTTGTGTTTTATTATTAGCGTGTTCGCCAAATCATAAATTGAGCCATTTTTTATTTCCCTGATGGCGAACTCTAACGCTTGTCTTAAGGCGAGCACCTGGTCTGGGAAGTCCGCGGATAAGTCGTCAGAGTATTGCTCAGCAAGGGCACTCGCTGACTGGTACATATCATTGTCTGACTTTGACAGGAGTTCTCGTGGGCGTAGGAACCCAAACCTCCTTGCCACCTCTTGCATTCCACTGAACCTAAGGGTGACCTGTGTAATGGCTATGTCTAAAGTATGGTAAAACACTGACACTTTAAAGTGCTCCTCGGGATCCAACAGCCTCTCATCCTCGCATAACTCATCGAAATGCCTCTTGGTGCGCCTGGCGCGTTTATGAAGAAATGTGGGAGAAATGCCCCAGGACTGGGCAAGATCTTGGGCACTTTCTTTAAGGCTTTGAAACTCCCCTCTGAGTGCAGCAAGGCTCTCCGATACACCGGCTAGATATTCGCTTGCCTGCAAAATATCCACATTCTGTTTCTGGAGGCTCTGTGAAACAACATTTACAGTTTCGAGAAGTTTACCCTGTATAACTGTTTGGAGGACAAACTCGAAATTCTCCATGCTGTGTTTGAGTCCCTCGGCCTCAGCACACTCTTCCTTTTTTTTGGACAACAGACATATTTTCGTCAGTGCTTTCATCACGTCTTTAAAGCGAAAGCGGAGAGAGCGCACAGCATCATGCCGGGATGCCCAACGCGTTGGGCATAGCCGTTTAAGTGTAGGCCCTGCTTTGAACTCTGTCTCCAGGAGGTCCCATCTTTTGATGCTACCACTAAAAAAAACATATAGTTTTTGTACTGTATCATAGAAATCTTTTACCTTCGTTACATTTTGGCATGCATCGTTCAGGACAAGGTTTAAATTGTGAGAAGCACAGTGAATATAGATAGCGTTACGTTCTCTGTCTGAGATGCGTTTTTGTAGCCCGGAGTACGCCCCACTCATCGTGGCTGCACCATCATATCCCTGTCCTCGGCATTTATTGACAGATATACCCTTCTTCTCTAAAAGGCCAACTATGTCTTTCTCCAAACCAGATGCGCTTTGATCATGCACTGCATGGAAACCCATAAAGCTCTCATGTATTTTGACCTCTAACGGAGTGTCATTTTCATCTTTTGAAATTGTTACGTAGCGCAGCACCTGGCTGAGTTGATCTACTTTGGAAATGTCTTGAGTTGTGTCCATTATTACCGAATAAAATTCTGCGTCGTGGACCTCTTTCACTATCTCGTTTTGAACCTTCTGTGCCATAATAGAAATCATTTCATTTTGAATTTTTGGGCTTAAGTATTTCGTTTTACTTTCGCTGGAAATTAACCTCTGTAATATAGGGTCATATCTGCCGAGAAGTTCTATAACAGATAAAAAGTTTCCGTTATTGATTTCTCCTAGTTTCTCACGATCAGCACGAAATGCAACGTTGCATGATGCAAGTGTCAACGTAACATCAACAATTCTTGTTAATACCTCTGACCAAAACGTGACTTCCTTTTTATATTCAGCGGAAATCTGCTCATCAATACATTGATGTCCTTGCCATGTGTCATACACTACACAAGCTGCCATATGTGAGCGAGTGTGTTCGTGCTCTTTTATTTTTCTAGAAAGTCCTTGCCAATCATTTATTCCCGTAGCCCAGGCACTGTTATGGCATGCAGATCTTCTCTCACCAAAAAGCCAACAGGGCTCACAATATACTCTGTCAATTTTTGGGGAGTAACACAGCCATTTGCGTTGTATTTTGGTTCCTTTTTTTGACACTCTATGATAAAAATCTTTTGAAAAACATCTCCCCTTTTTATCTTTAGGATACGGACCTTCAAATTTACATGGTCCCTGCCTTAAAATGAACTTTTTCATGTCAGCATCAGTAATATCCACCGGGAAATGTGCCCGGTCACCAGGGTAAAGTGTAGTATTATCATCTGACTCTGTGGCGCGGCTACCCGAGGCCTCCTCACTGCTGCCTGCCACCACACTGCTGCCTGGCTCCTCACTGCTGCCTGCCACCACACTGCTGCCTGGCTCCTCACTGCTGCCTGCCACCGCACTGCTGCCTGGCTCCTCACTGCTGCCTGCCACCGCACTGCTGCCTGGCTCCTCACTGCTGCCTGCCACCGCACTGCTGCCTGGCTCCTCACTGCTGCCTGCCACCTCACTGCTGCCTGCCACCTCACTGCTGCCTGACTTCGCTGGACTTGCAAAACCTTGGCGCACGCCTGGATCTCCCTTATCCTCTGTCACAGAATATGATTTAAGTGTAAACGGTGAATGGGACTTTCAATTTGACGCCCATAGAGATCGGGAAAGCAAAGGAAGTTTGGAACATGCACAAACCGGGCATCGTTCACATAGCAACTGTCAAATAGCTGTGAAGTTTAATGTATTTTTGATCTGTCGTGTGAATCTTGTAGAAAGCAATGACTGTACGTTTTACACGATCATAATAGCGTAACGATAATGGCATTATCGTCCACTTTGCTCTCGACACTCGTTAGCAATGCTACCAAAATGTCGTTGTAATACAAATTAGAGATTTAGAGTGCACGATATTGGGGCCCCTTACACTACGTGGTACAGTAATGTTAGCTATAGCAAACTGTACAATACCTGTCTCTTCTGTGCACCCTCCTACACCGGATGGTCGAAAAATACTAGTCATTTTTATAAGTTTGGCATTTAGTTCCGATTTTTTTCTTTTGGAATGCCGCTTTTGGGCCCCGCTTTCAAATGAGCGTTTCATTTTTTCTACAGCGGGCTCGCCGGTCTGTGTGACCACCTGACCTGCTTCGTCACGTCACTTACCTAGCTAACAAAGAAAGCACAATTAAATATAATTTTCTTCATTTTCATATCACCTCTGGAAACACAGACAAGACAATAAGACCATAGTGTGCATCCCATGTAATTCAAAAAAAGAACGGGACACCTTCCACGAGGCCCCCCGTCCCTGCGAGGCCCCCCCGCGGTGCGGGGGCTGCGGGGGTATTCTTTACGGGCCTGCACCGAGCTTCCAATCTCGAAGCCTCTGTAAACAACTTGCTTGTTACGCATTTAGAGAACGGCCATTTGTTTCTCTAATTAGGCCGCAGAGTGAATGAAGCGTAATTGTTCATTCATAAGTGTTGCCCCTTCGCGTAATAGAACACCTCAATCAGACATTGGGATGTTTTGCCATCTTAGCATAACTGCCTAACCCTGGCACTTGCACTGTAAGGAAAACCACGGAGAGGTTTCTCTCAGTCATAGTTTAAACTGCACATTACTGCAGTGAGACAGTCAGCGAGATACTGAAAATATATACCGTTGACGTCCCCGTGTCGATCTGCTACCTTAACATGCAGGAGTGTTTTAGAGGTGTTTTAGATTGAAGCTTTTTCAGTTGTCATGCGGCTATCATTTTTAGGGAGGGAGGCCCGGTGTCAGGGTGAAATCCTTGAAGCCGTGAGGAAAAAAATGAAAAACTCTGCCCAGTTGAATGAGAGTTGATGTCGTCTGATTTGGTGTCATTAGAGCGGCATATGCCACAGGGGCTGGCCACCACAGTTAGGAGCCCCCTTATTAATTGCATGTCATAAACGGTTCTCGGGTGGTAATGGCAGATGGTCTAGCAGGCTCGCCCTGGTCGCTGTGGAAGCCGCATTTTACCCAACTGTGACATCCCTCCCTGGCACCGAGATAAATGTGCCGGGATACTCCTGCTTGACATGAGCGTACACCTAGCCTCTCCCCTTAATGATCTCGTTATCCCTCTCCAAAATGGTCACGGGCGGAAATGGTGCATTTTAGGAAATGTCAACATTGTATCTTTGGTTGTTTTTAGGCCTTTGAGCTGTATTCATTGTGAATTAAACTGGCCCCCAAAACTAATAATCAAAATCAACATCCCATAAGCGAAAAGTTTCACTTTATTGCAAAAGTTTGAAATGAATATTTTCACAGAATTTGTTATTGTGTTAAACACACACCAATTTACAAAGGTTGCCCTTGTACTCGGGATACAGTCTGATGTTGATCTTTTGTTCCATTTCCAGTATTCTGCTATGGTAGTGCTTTGTAGGATAAGCTAGATCAATTCAAAAGAAGCACTGTTGAAACATAATCCAGACAGTGGTTGAATGTCAATATCAGTGCAAAGGGACAGCATTTAAAGACTGAATAATTAAGGAAGTCTGCCAGATACCTATATAAGAATTCCTGGAACAATCTACCTGAAACATTATGGTTTGTTGGATTTACAGTAGGATTTGTTTCAAACATTATTTGTATTGGTTCTACCTCAGTCGCAATGTCTAGCCCTTTTGAAGGCTAAACATTCTATTCACACTGCACAATCCTCCTCCAGGTAAATTCAGAGGGGCATGGGGTGAATTTATGGCGAGGAAAATGAACTTGAACAGCTCTCAGTAATACATTTCATCACCTCTCTGAGTTATAATAGAAAAACCCTGAATCGCACCAGTCATTGATTTGTTTTCACATATGAATTGTCCTCCTTTATGATCAAGGGTCGTTCCTGATCAAAGTGGCTGACAGGCGGCCGTGTGTGCGTTCGACTACCGCAAAAGATTCGACTTGGAGAACCATGCCTCAACTGTAAAGTGAAAATATTAAATGAATAAGACATCACACTACTGTATGATGTAATCAATCTAGGGGTGTCATACATCGATTCATAGCCATTGTCCTCCATGGGTCAATGAAGACGAGCATTGGATCGATCGTTTTGACACAAGGGCGGTTGAAAGAGTACCGACAAGGTGAGATACAAGATACACGCACGTCATAGTCTCTAATACAAGAACGCTATGTCTTTATCGATCTCATACTTAATTCATTACAATTTATACAGTCGTTGATTAAAACAAAATCACAAATGGCGCACATCATTTGCACCGATGTTAAACAAACTCCTTCACAATGATTTTGGGGTGGGTTCTTGTGGTACTGTACAGGGTTCGTTTCTAGATCTTTCTTGACTTGCATAAAGGAATGTTTGCAACAGTCCCCTGTCATTTGGCATCTCTGGCTTTGTCTTGAATCAGAGCATGACAGGCGTAAAAGCCATCTCTCTTCCTCTTTGACAAGATGGTGAACATGAGCTTTTCATCTTGACAGATTCCCTGTCACAATAACCAGAGCTCCTTGAAATTATGCATGACATATATTACCAGGATTAAAGCTATTACTTCACGCGCTGTTGGCTATCGAACGCATAAAAGGCTGAATTGCATTTACAGTAATTGTACACTTAATATTTTACACATAGCCGTCAATGTTCTTTAAATGTCTTAAAAGTTGACATCCAAAGATTATATTGTAGTTCTGATTGTAAGCCGTTTCCCACAACTTGCATACAACAGGCCTACTTCAATACGGCTGCTTATTGATTTGCTGGATGGCAACCTTTTGCGTGTTCCGAACATATCGCCACTGTCGCTTTAACGGATGAGTGTAAGTACGACTAGGCTCCAGGGAGGGGGGGGGGATTGACACGTGGGAGACGCGAAAACTCGGGGGCGATTCGACCGTCAGGAAGACGCCGGTCATCTATCCTAGTTTGCGGTCGTCTCTGGCCCTCCATCCATGACACGGCGAACTGTCGCACACGTAGAATTACTCCCTCCAATCTAGGGCGCCTCCAGATATATTTTCTTGTGGCGCAGGGCCCACATCTATCCACTCAAGGTCAGATGCTCCACACCTCAAAAACACCCCATGATTGCCTCGATATTGATCCCTCGCCACGCCCAGCAACCCATCTGCCCACCCCCCCCTCCCCCTCCCTCTGTTCAGATTCCCCACTGGGTGGACTCTATCAGTGCATTTCAGAGATGAACCTCCCAGACTAAGTCGTTTAAAACGTGACGCGTTCCATTGGAAACGGCCATCTTTGTTTACCTGACGTAAAGGAGCATGTGCGGACGAGCTGGCCCAGCCTTGTCTTCCAAGAGCTCTGTCTGTTTAAACACACCCCTCTCCTTCGGCAAAGGTACCAAACAGAGCCTAAATGCAATGTTTTACTCTGTTAACATAGGACGGAACTGTAGTAAATATGTTTTGCTCTGTTCAATTTCGCCTCGAAACACCCCAAAATAAATCTTTGCTCCCTTGTACAATATTAGATCATATTGGTCTGAGAGTTGAGTTCATTGAGGACTCTCGAGCAATATCAGGCCCAAAAAGTCAATAACCTCAAAAAGTAATTTGGAATAGCGAAGGAAACTATTTAACTGGCAGAGGATTGAGCAAGATAGAGAGACTTAGCACATTACAGGCTGCAAGCATGCAAAGCTATAAAGGGAATGTGGCAAATATGACAGGGATCAAGACTTTGTATAGATTACCGTATACTTTAAATAGACAACATTAGATAACAAAAGCTGATTTGGGATGGTTTTTTTTGTTGCATTTTCCTCAGCAGCTCCACTTACACATAAAAAAATATTCAACGTAAAACGGAGACTTCTTGGTGTGCATGAGACTTCATTATACAGGCTTTGTTGTTTTGAAACTTTTCCAAGCCACCAGCGTTTTGATCATGAGGACTCGGGATTACATTTTAGGATTCTTCTGCCACCCCCCAACCCCCACAACCCCCCCAAACATTTACTGTGGCCTGTATCCTCTGAAGTGTGAACTGAATAATAGATTTCTAATTTCAGCTGAACTTGAGGGCAGAAGGCCGTTGGTGAACAGTATAGATATTTTATCACGAACGACAAAAATAAATAAAAACACAATAGCCTCGGGTGTTTTGTTTTGAAGCTCTGCTGTTTGGATAGAGAGGGGAAATGAACGCAATCGGACAATGGCCGAGTTTCCGTTTTTCCCCCTGGGTTAATCTATACCCAAGGTGGACAAACAGACACTGACACAACCCTTTGTATTCAAAAACATCTAGTTCAGCTCCCGTCCTCCCATGGGGTATTCATCCATTGTACGGCGCATCACCACAAACCGTGCAGTGCAATCCTCAACAAAATGAATGTCCACCTGAACTTCAGTCTCAACAACTGACAGTAGAGTACAGCAGACTGCAGTGGAGCCCCCTCAGGTAGACGATTGTAGATCTCATCTCCAATTATGCATCACCAACAGAATAGTCTGTGCATTTCCAGATCCCATAGATAGATGCAGTAAATTCCATGACACCCTAGAACAATGGAGCAGGATGTTCCAGGCAGTTGTATGGTAAAAGGTTAGAACATTTTCCTGCTGTGTAGCGCCGCATATCATCTCTGCTCATCTCTCTGCCCACCGCGAGCTCTGCATGGGTTATTAGCCAGCGTATAATGTCACACTACCCACACCTAATTAGGGCGCCATGTGAAAACAAGGCAATTAGCATACAAATATTTGCGGATGATCGGGTTGAGCGTGCACGATGATGATCATTCACAGGAGTGTGTAAGAGAGAGGGAGACAGAGGAGGACAGAGAAGTGGTTAGTGTGTGTGTGTGTGTGTGTGTGTGTGTGTGTGGTGGAGAGAGAGTCAACACACTAAGGGGCCGATGACGTGTGAGACCACGCTAGCTAATGGGGCGGGCAGCACTCATTCTGTCGCTGATGGACCATCGAGTGTGTAAACACAAATGGTCATTAGAATGAGCGTGTCTTTACGGGGAACGACACATGAATGACAACGTCGCTGGTCAGTGTGAAAAGAGTCGGAGGAACCATTTGACTTCATTAAAATGTAAAAGTGATGTTTGTTATCTGTGATCTGTTTTGGTAGCAAGACCTTAAGCCTTGTTTATAAACATGAATCACATGATATCGGAAAGTCCTGAATGTGATAAGAAGAATTTATTAGCATTTACTTTTAGAACGCACAGGTCGTTTTTGTAATTAATATCGAGCATACACAAAATAATACAATGTATAATTAAACAAATTGTGTTTGTTAGTGAGTCTCATTATTTAGTTATTCCAAGAGAAAGTAATGCACAAAATGCCTGCAGTGGTTAGTTGCATTTACATAATGTGGTGTGGTTTTCTACTCTCTGTTTTGACACACAGCCTCAGCCATGTAAACGGAATATCAATCTGTGAGACCTTTCTGGAATTTCAAACGACTAACTATAAATATTTCTAGGGCTACAGTATGTAATTGTTGATCCCCTGGTTATGACCAACCTACAGCATCAAGTGCTTTATGGATGGCTTGTTCGTCGTAATAGAATTTCTTTGGATTTCCCACAGAGAAAAGAGGAGTGGTTTAATGAAATCTAAAAGCTCCCCCTTACCACATCATGTGATAGATCTTCACAATAGCCTGATAAATCTCCTTAGCATTAAACACTTTTTTTTTGGGGCTTTGTTTTTTTGGTACAAATCTATTAAACTGCATGCCTAAGTGCTTTTATTGCCTTTATATATGTGTGGCCGTGCATAGTCGCGATCGAGAGTAGAGCAGTAGAGAGAGCGAGAGAGCGAGAAGAGTCGAGGAGAGAGAGCGAGATCGAGAGAGGGAGACAGAGCAGTAGATCTCGATCTCTCGTCTCTCTATAGCTCTGTCTCTCTAGCTCTCTCTCGCTCTCGATCTCTCTCTCTCTCTCTCTCTCTCGTCTCTCTCTCTATCTCTCTCTCTCTCTCTCTCTCTCTCTCTCTCTCTCTCTCTCTCTGACTCATAATGTTTTATCTCTCCTTTTTCACACTCCATTTTCAATGATCCCTAGACACAGCAGCTTTTGTACACCAGGCAATGAAATTTAATTGCTAAATGAAAAACGAATCGAGTCGGATTACCGCGCCGCCTGCTTGTAGGAGACATTAACTGTATGACGATAGCTGCTTTATCAGTAAGCATTGTACTCACAGTCATGTCAGTGTGGCACTCGCGGGGGCCTGTGACAAATTAGCGTCCGCAGGTAAAACTAAGCTACAAGAGGAGGTTCAGGCGCTTGAAAGGAAGTTCCAGTCAGTGGTGCAGCAAAGTCACGCTAATGAGACTAGCACTGTACTTGTCCCCCAAGAGAGTGGGGAGAAAAAAGAAGGAAAAAAGGTCATTTGTGTGAGGACAAAAGGGACCCGCTATGGGGTGATTCTGACCTGAAACATTGTGTAACTGACTGGGAGTATGTGGCAATAGCTGTGACCTCTATGTAATGCTTTACAATGCTCTAACTCTAAAATGCTGTCAAACGGGGTGCCCAGTCCTTACATGAAGAGTCTCATTGGAGGACAGGAACTGCTCCTGGTAGTTTGTCTGTTGTTTGGTTTGATTATTGCACTTCCAACATCGTGTGAAAACACTTTGGAGTGACATTGGGTCCGAACAAGTCATCGTTGGACACTAGGCTTTAGTGACTCCACAAATAGCCACATTACTAGAAAAATATACGAACACTCAATTTCCTTCCAGATCAATACTACTGGGAGATATGAAAGCAGGAGTGAGCCACCACTTGGTGTCTGTCCCATATCAATGTATGAATGCACAGTGCAAATCTATTTTAATGCTTCCACATTTTATTGATTAACCAATCCACATGGAGACCTGCTCTACTGCTCCTGTCTTATTCTCTTTCTCCCTCCTGCTCTTTTTATTTCTGTTTCGCATCTACCTCCCTCTCTCTCTCTCCCTCTCTCTCTCTCTCTCTTTCTCTCTGTCGCTTTTTCTCTCTCCTTTGCAGAGTGCCAAAACTTAATAGATCCCTTTGGGAATAGCGTGCGCTGAACTGTGAGACAAAATGTCAGCTTCCGATTGGCCCCCACGAAGGCTGGCCTAATTGAGAGGAGCAGCCGTGCCTGCATATTAAAAACTCCAGAACGAGACCGTCAGAGAGCAGAGAGGGAGAGAGAAGAGATGGGGAGGGTGAGAGGGAAAGATGGACCGAAAGAAGTGGAGGGAGGATTAAGGAGGGGCGGGGGGGGAGAAATACATAAAGAAGAAGGGTGGACGAAGGCTGCCAAACAAGATCGAGCGAGAGAGGGGCAGGGAGAGGTAAACGATTGAGTGAGAGGGAGGGAGGGAAAGAGAGAGGAGAGAGGCAAGGGAGAGCGTTTGGGGGAGAGGGATGGAGGGGCCTACTTAAGAGGTGGAGAGCACAAGAGGACATCGAAAGATACTGCTGAGTAACGTGTTCCAGACATGTAAGGTGTGACCTTTCATGTATTGGCCACGGATCTTTAACCGTTGTGAGGTATGATCAAGATGGGAGCATGCAGGCAACTATATTACATGTGATCCATGTTATGGATGTGATAGAAGGAGTCCGGCTCGTTCTATGTTTGGCACACAACCTCAACTTATGCAGTAACTCGGGGTGCTCTGAATGTATCACATTCGTTTCTGAATGTTTGACGAAAGACGTTAAGAAAGTAGCGCTAGTTGCGTTTAATCTCCATCCAAACGTGGCTTCTTTACCTCGAGGGTGAGTTTTGATTCGAGCCAATTCAATCCTGTTGTTTTTGATCGTTTATTTTGACACGATCTTATAGAACGAGCCTACTGTGAAGAAATCATGGGGAAAAAAACTACTTTTATGTGGTGGGCTGTGGTTTGTGAAAAGCATCAAAAGAAAATACGTTCAAATGAACACCACAATCTCAACTATGATGCTCAAACAAGTTGTTTTCCCGCACCCTGCTATTCCACTTGTTACAGCACCATGGCTTTGTTACTGTACCACTTTATACACATACATCACAAAACATCTTGTTTGCACACCAGTTGAGTTAGGGTTGTCGTTAAAGGAAAAATGTATCAGGCCAATTAAAAAAAGAAGAGGAAAACAAAACAAGAATACTTATTCTGAATATGTTCATACTTGATCAGGTATATCTCCGTGCCATGTCAAAGTGGTGGTATGGTGTATGTGCATTTCAGTAGAGTGTGTAGCTGGGACTGGGAGAGAGCGGCGCTAATTATGGGGATCAGTCATGGAAGATACATGTCACACAGAACAGTGTGTGTCGTGTGAAGCACACCCTCATTCCTCATCAGGGTGATATATAGCCAATAAGAATTCAGTTGCATGGCACAAATGTGGACTATGATGTATGGGGCAAGAACATGTGTGTGTGAGGGATGGGGGGAGGGGTGACGGTTTGTGTGTGTGTGTGTTTGTGTACACTATGTGTGTGTATATGATGACGGATGCGAATGGAAATTAGTCTGTTTATGCATTCTATTTGTACTGTAAGGCACTGTAAAACACAGAATTGTCTATAAATAGCATCCATGAAAAATTCAACAGCACAAACAAACGCACACACTCAAATAATTTCTCATCAAAATATCTATGAAACAACTTATTGTTCATTCCACATGAGACGATGGGTAGGTGGAAGACTCTTAGAAGCGAGGGGGCTGGAGTCACTATTAATTTAAGTTGTCTTAAATTGGATTTTCTGTTAAATGTAGTTCATCATTAGTTTTTTTTACAATGATGCTAATTGGCTTGCAAATGGCTAGGGAAATTGCTATTCGCAATCATTGGACAACCTGACTGTCATAAAAAAAACTCAGGCTCTTGACTGCACATCTTTTGAATCAAATTATCTCAAAAAAACAACTTTGATCTGTTTAACAATGATCATGATTGTTACCTTCCATTGGCTCTCTAAGGACGTCACTGCAGGTGTAACAGTGTTCAGTGTGAGTGAGTGCTCACCGTATGTTTGTCTCCAGGGGCAGCGTACAAAGACAAAAACGAGCAACAACGAGCAACAAAGGCTGGCAAACGAGCCTCCATTTCAAAAAGCAGCCTAGAAATGACGAACACAGAGAAAGGCCCACTGAAAACAACACTGTCAGTCAGACCGACCGCCCGACACAGCAGAAGAAGAAGCCAACATAGACGATGAAGGAAGCCAGATTTTTCCAACTGTGAAATACAGGGAGGACGCCAATCAGCCAGTTTTGTCCTTCTGGCAAAGTGGAGAAATGCTGTCGATTGGACGTTGCTTCTAAACAGTTATTAGTTTGTGTGTGTGGGGCAGAACATCTCTGAGGTGAACCGCTAACAGCCACCTGTCAGTGGGACAGCTGTCTGAGGTGAAATGTTTGGTCTGATTGTTCAGCCGTTGTTCACGGTGTATTTAATGTCAACCCGCATGTCTGTCTCTCTCTTCCTCTCTCTCTCTCTCTCTCCTCTCTCTCTTCCTCCCTCTTCCTCCCTCTCTCTCTCTCTCTTTCTCTCTCTCTTCCTCCCTCTTCCTCCCTCTCTCTCCCTCTGTCCCTCTGCAGTGAGTAGGATGTGCTTTGAACAAAAACATGACATCATCTAAAGTCTGACAGCCATGTTATGTGAGTGAAATCCATATACCATGACGTGTGGAATGTATATGTATTTAACTAATATGGATGAAGTGACTAGACATTTTAAATGGTCGAGTGTTTGTTCTTTTTACTCTTCCTCTGTATATGAAAGGGATGTACTTTCACCGGGCTTCGTGCCAGTCAAAATGTTTGTGGGCGTCTGTAATTCATACGTTTTCTTTTTATATTCCAAGTTGTTGGCCTAGCCCTTTAGTAGCCTTACGGGCACGAGAGGTTTGGTGCTCCAGCACAACCCACAGCCAGATAGATATCCTCTGGATCAATGCCTTACTCTGCTAGATGTCCACGAAGTTACACAAGGCTAAAAGGTTGCCTTGACACCAAAGTTGCACCGAGTCAACCTCCTTTGGGATCTTCAAGGAGCTTCGATACATGGGGGTTTGTTGGAGGTCGTGCGTTGTCAAATTGGAGGAGGGTGTGCGAAAGAGCGAGTTAGACAGAGAAAGAGAGAGAGAGAAAGAGAGAGAGAGAAAGGAAGAGAGAAAAACATACAAGCGTGTTTTTCATCTAGGTGTGGGATGTAATGTGCATGTTCAAAAGCATCTCGACAATCCAATAACTTTTGATGAAGGTCAAACTTTTGTCTGTCCACGTTCAACATGCCCACCCCCCACCCCGTGGCCCCCCCCACCCCGTGTCCCCGCCACCCCGTGTCCCCGCCACTTCCTCTGGTCTTGAAACATCAAGCTCTGGCAGAGTGTCGACCACAAGCGTTGCCGGAGCCTCATCATCATGAGACCCGTGGGAGTGTTTAAACAGATTTGGTTTGATATACGACCGTTGTTTTCCTTCTCCCTCCTTCCTTCACGGAGATATGTGTTTGCTTAGAGATATTTGTGAGGAACCGCCTTTATTTTTTTGTATTATTATTACTCTCTCCCTCTCTCTCTCAGGGAAGGTGGAGGCTATTTTTAACTCCGACTCAGAGCCGAGCCAGAAACGGAAGGTGTGCCTTCTCCCTCTCCCTCCTGATCTTCTCCTCCCACCATGCCCTGTTTGGCACGCGCCAGGTCACGTGTGCGCGTACACACACGTGTGCACCCTCCACCCCCACTCCCCCGCCCCACATATGTACTCTCTGTACTTTATTTTTACTCCCTCGGTCTTGAGGGGCGCACAGGCACGCACACGTAAGCACACACACACACACATAAACACAAAGACACAAAAGCTCTGACCGGGTTGTTTGTGGGTTTGTGTGTGTACATGTGTGTTCACATGTGTTCGACATTGGCCTAAGACATATGAAACATGCTGTACTCACTCTAACTCTAAAAGTAAGCAGTTTGAGGTGAACCAAATTGCACATCACAGCTACATTCTCGACCGACTCGTAATGACGGTCAAATGTCCAATCGGATTCAGTTGCGCTTTATGAATGTCCTATCCTAATCAAATTGATCGGTATGGCCTTGAGTAAAAATGGTTTAGGTTGAACATATTGATGGTTTGATTGAATATCTGAACAATGGTAATCAAATCCTGCGTTCTCTGACCTTTGAGCTGCCTGGGTCACAACTCTATTGACTTCTATCCACACAGTCTCCGATTGAATTCATTTTATTGTCTCAATGTGACCTTCCTCGCTTTACGGTCGTCTTGTCTCTATGACATACAACATGTCCCGTTCGACTAAGACATTGTACATCACGCATGCCCACCTATGTTTCGGTCGTATTTGCGAGACAATCTCCCAGACAGCTTTTATTTCATTTTTTGAGAAGCCATAAAAGCTATTGGCTGAGGTCAAATGCTTTGTGGGAACCTGGGCGGTCTGCATATAATAAGGTGGCATTCATATAAACACGCTCTTATCAGCACAGCTGTCAATAATAGTCCATGAGGCACACAAGGGCACTGGAGCTCCCGCGTCTCAGCCAACAACAAATGTTTTCGAAGCGGAATGGTTAGGTAATTATTATTTTGGCCTGTACTTTTTGGAGGATGACAGTTCAACAACCCACGGGGAAAGCTCGTGAAGTATCTAACTATGGCCGTGGCTTTTGTTGCCTTGTCTGGCAGAAACAAGCCAAGTGAAGCACACGTGCACGCACACACACACACGCACGCACACACGCACACACACACGCACACACGCGCACGCACAAACCTCAGCCTTGACTCCTCCGAGCTCCAGGACACCATAAAGTATTCCTCTAGTATAATTAGTTTGGATTTGCCTCTCAGTGATCCGGGGAGAACATCATAGCTGCCTAGCCCCAGTCATATTAGTGTCACACTCCAGCCCCGCTACTTCCTGAAGGCACGTCAATTAGATAATTGTATTGAACATTCGGAATTGTAAAATATGTCTGCCTCCCGAGCCCGAAGCGTCCTTCTTAGATGTCGAGTGTGAAACACCGTGCCTGGGTAGAGCAGGCGTACGGAAAAGAGCGTTGACCAGATCTGAGATTAATCCATTTCTCAGGGTTGGCGGGAAAACTTCCATTTCCTTTAGAGCGTCTCTCGCCTTTTCTCTCCTCTGCGTGAAACATATACCGTCGACACAGATTTTTCCGGAAGTGCAGCTATAGATTTCTTCTAACCCTTTGTGGCAGATATCTAAATATACGTATGCGTTGTTTGTGTCTTTTTCTACATTACATGTATCGCCGTGTCACGTGACATGTAAAGTAGACCGTGAAGTGTGTTTGATACGAATGTAATATTTGTACGGGAGATTATACTCACACCATTACTGGAAACTACGAATCAGAGGCAGAACATCCTACAGCTGAAAGGAAACCTGTGAGGGTTTAGCAATGCATCTAGCCAAATCAACATAATGCACATACTGTATTTAGGTCCTACAATTCTGGCAAGAGAGATTACAGCTAGTGTTAAAAACACCTCATACCGTGCAATATGGCTTCTTAGAGTCTAAAAAAAGGGAATCATAGACTGAAGACTTAATATGAAGATATTCATGGCATCGAAGCTCATCTTCTTCACAGTTAAGCTCATAAGGTGTGATTTTGATCATCATGATGCCAAAGGTTAACAGTTTCGGAAGACAGTTAACCTTTGGCGCCTTGGCTACCCGCGACGCCCCATACAGCTACACGATGGAGTCTTCAAAAGTCCTAACGGTCGAGATGAGTTGTCGCGGAGTCAGATCCAGAATAATGTGCCTGCAGTGACACCTCGGCGAAGTACAAGGAAACACTCTGCATTCCAAAGGAGCACATGACCTGCAAATAGTCTGGTGACCCGCAGTAATGGCTCCTACCACCATGTGACATTAACCCAAATGCCCTGTCTCCCCCCCCCACCCCCCCGGTTGTCAACACGGTTGCTTTTGACAAGTGAAATGTGTTCTGCCGTCTGCACCTTGTCAACTTCCCTGTGATGTGAAAGTCTCACAGTACAGTATTCACACTCCACCCTAAGCCCCTTCTTCCAAGATAACCAAAAAAAAAGCAGCACATTTACAGCAAAGCATGCATGCCATCACGCCGACGGATAAGCCGACGCCAGCCCACCTCTTGGGAAAATCCCGAAACGGGAACGAGAAAACGGCGGGGGGGAAGGGGGGGGGGCGGGGGGGGGAGTGAGGCGGGCTGACAGAATAAAAGGAGAGACGGCCAACAGCGCTCGTGCTGGGCCCCTGGGAGCCTTGTCAGGCTCAGAGTGTGTTTGTGGGCCACACGGGGACTTCGCGGGGCAAGAGGCAGTCAAGCAGCCAAAGCCAACTGGGCCAGGGGGGTGGTGGTGCTGTGAGAGAGCCGAGAAGGACGAGCTCTTCGCCGTTCAGTCACATGGTGGTGCCGCTAACAGGCTAAGAGCCAAGGCTCACTGGGGGCCGTCTCTGGAACACAAATACGTTCGGCTTACTACAAGGGATTGCTTTGTTGTGTACGTCGATGGAAGGGGCCTAGTCCTGTGTGTTTTGAAGATTCTAAAAGCGCTGTAAGCTCACAGACACAGAGATCCAATTTCCCTTCTAGCACTTCTAGCACCTAATGCGTAAACTTAACCATACAGGCGTAATGCCATGCCATAATGTTGTGAATATTTTGTTTAAGTAGTGTGTTTTGTTTTTCTTTCAGTAGCCTGAACCTAGTACTTTTTATAGGCCTTTTCTAAACTGCAAGATGCATGAACTGGTCATCTGTGAAGCTCAGGGATGATTCTGGGTTGTATAAAGACAATACTTTGTCTGTGGCCTCCAGTAAAGGGTGAACAATGCATTGTTGGTTTGGTTTACATTTGGATTCTCAACCCTGCCAAGTCAACCTGTCACCAAAAATCAAACAGAGAACTCAAATCAGTTCAGAGAGACAAACATGTCAACAGGAAAGCTTGCAGGACACAACACATCGATTGAGAAATGCAAGGCTTGGGTTGCTAGTTTCAAACCCTGAGTTGTTAGACAAACAAATGTGAACACAAACACTGCAATGCACACACACACACACACAGGTCAAGGAGACAAACAAGCATCTGTTTAAACACTAATGACACCATGAAGGCAGAAGTACAGTAGGATGCCGAGTTAGCACAATCCCAGCCACTCCACCTTTCGCTCCATAACGATGCTCTTAAAGGGGACACCCGTCCTTATTCACAACCTTCAACAGTGATGCCATCTATATACGTTCTGGTTCGTTCCATCAGTATCCATCTTGTCTTTTACAATCACAAATGTCAAAGAATGTGTCTGTTTACCCGAGTCACAGTGACCACAGGTAGACATGCAACAAAGATGTTTGTTGCCTATCACACAAAAAAGCCATCATCGCCCCAAGGCTGTTTCCTTATGCATCTATTTTGGTCCCACAGGGCAGAGGAGGTGGGGAGACTAGACCAGAACCAAGTAATCACTTCCAGTGCACCGAGGAAAAGGCTCCTCCAATGTCACTGATCCAAGGATGTGAGGAGCGCTCCGGGTCATTATATCCCACTGGAAAGTTAATCTCGCACCAATTAGTTCCAACCCAGGAGCTATCGCCAGGCACCGCTGTATGAAATGGTGGCGTTCCTTCGGGAGTACCGCACACTCTCCCTTTTCTCCTCTCCTCTCCTTTCTCTCTCCGGATCAAGTAATGCACACTGGAAGACAGTCCGGCTTTCACACATACAGAGACACTCTCCGGGTTGTTCTATTGATTCGGCCATTATCTTTTCTTTTTTTTTCTGTCTAAAAAGTGGTGTTATCCGATTCTGGCGCAGGGCCTAATTGGTGTGCACTTTTCCTTGAGATGACGTCAGTGTTTTTTTTTCCCGGTTTTGCATCTATGAAATTATATAAGAGTCTGTCAAATTACCAAATGGGGTGGAAATTGCGAGGTCTAACTCCGTTCTTATAGCTGTCTCCTCTCGTGCGAGAAGCTTTTAGCTTTTTCACAGACCAGTTGGCCTGTTTCACTGCCAGTTATTACACCAATTTGTCCTCTTACTTTGTGTTGCAGGAGCACTCTGTAACTCAAACGGAGGATACATTGCCATTGACGTCAAAAAAAGAAGAAGCCTTTTGTGATGTACAAGTCTTGGTTTGAAAATATGTAGGATCCTCAAAAGTTGATCTGTTATGCAGTGTCAAATGGTGTCCTCGTACAATTACGTGTGGTTTGTTTCAAAGTATCAAACTAAACAGGAGGGGCGTTTCATCTGAAGGTTCATACAGAGACAGTCATTCTTGAAACAACCAAAAAGGATGAATAGCAATTCAAGGTATTATGATATAGTTTCACACATTTTCTGTGCAAATTGAGAATATAATAAACATTGAAACGATAACATTCAAATGCTTCTAGCCCAGTTAACTTAGCCTCGGAGAAGTTAACCAGTTTGAACTTGGTTCCACTTGGTTTCACTTCAACTTCCGTTAAGTGCATTGTAAATGTGTTCGACAAAATCAGCAGGGTCTGACAAACGCTCAAACTATAAAGTGTCTTCTAATGTGGCGCAATCGACGGTGCATTTTCAAGCCATCTCAAAGAAGTCACCCCTCTCTCTCATTCCAGAGGAATCTGAAAGCGGAGTTTGTTTGTGTGGCCTGTGCAGAAGCGCTCTGTGAAGCAACCAGCAATTCTCCCTGTCAAGGCACTTTGATGATTTCGCTCACCCGCCTCTGAAGCATCCTCGCTGCACGCCGTTTTCACACATCTAATTGACACGAATTCAGGCAAGTGAGAGGAGAAGAGTGTGACAGAGGCACATCAGGACGCCGTGACAGCGCCGGCTCAGGACCGCAGCCTCAGATGTTACCGTCCCCGTAGCCCCCGTGGATCACGCCGTTACCATTAAGATGAGGAAGCGACTTGAACATTTTTGACATGCTGGCACGCGCCCCAGACTCCTTTTAAGGTCCATTTGGGGGTGAGTTTGGGCCAGGAAATGCTTGAGGTTGGAGAGTGCTGCATAAAAGACTAATAAACCTGTCTCACTGAGTCAACAGTTAAAAGCTTTTTTTTTACCATTTGAACGTCACTTGGATGATGGATTACATCTAGCTGCATTCTGCAAGATCTCTAGAGCTTGTTAAAAGATATCCGTTCTTTATATCAGTCATTCACAAATCATTTACATGTAATATTAATTTGAATTACGCTACTATGAAATGAAACCAAGAACAAAGGTCCATAGTCGAGTTTTTGATCATTTCAAACCAATGAAAAAGTGTGTTCCGCTTTTCAGACCAAATTCACCCAAGATATAGACAATATAGGCCAAATAAAAATGTGTAAACATTGTGACTTTCATCGGTCTCAAACACAAACGCCACACTGTGCCGTCAACGCGACAAACCCAATTCGCAAAGCATCTCCATCATGTCCGCTGCTTTTTTTTGGACTCTTCAGCACAAATTCAACCTTAGTTCCAGCTTTTGGGGGCTGCTTAGCTGTGGCTGCGAGATAGGCCTACTGGGTAGAAGCATGCGCTCCCCACACCACCCCCACCCCCCTCAGTCACAGGGACGCGCTTATGTATTTGCAGTGCTCTCCTGGGAATATGAGACTGTCATCTTTTTGGAGCCGTGCCTCTTCATGTCGGATTTGTCTGCTTCTTCATTGTCTCTAATTCCTTTGGCTGGCTAAGTAGCAGAGTTGCTTAGCTCGCACAGAGAACTCCTCGAGAGCTTTACTTGATGCCTGGCTAAATGGGGATTTCCCCAAATTAGGACTCAGCAGAGCAAGACTTAAATGAGGATGTGGTGTTAGTTGATTGTTCCATTGTCCTACTGATAGACCACCCTTCAATGTTCCATAATAACAAGGGCTGGGACAGTTACGAGCAGTACTAGCATTTGTAGCATTAGCAGGTACTCGCCATACCTAATAGGATGTAGATAGTCACTTGCATTCACCTTCATCTCCCCATATCCAATACTTCCAAAAAGGGCGTCACACATATACTTAAACTGCCAACTCAGCATATGGATTCGGCAAGTTCATAACTTACAAAAAGGTGTAATAAAGTATCAATGCATCTCTGGATGTGAAGCCAAGTTTAATCTTGGGCCAGTTCCGCTGAAATGAAACTGAGGCAGACGGTGCATGGCCAGAAACATCAGCTCATCTCGATCTAAAACGGATTGTTTAAACAACAAGCCTGCAAATGTTTTGAGTTGATTTCCGTCACCGCCATCCGTCAGCGCGGCCACATTCGTCAACACACCTATTGATTTAGCAATAAGGCTGGGATTGGCTGGGAGTTAGGGAATGGTAAATCAAACAGCAAATTAAGGGCCACAGAACAATCGGGAACAGGTAATGCTTCTCGTCTGGGCTGGCGCTGGAGGTGAGCCACTGGTTTGGGTGGCCTACGTGTCACGTTGCATGTTTTGCTGCCTGGTGGGGTAGTGGTGGAGTGGGGGGGGGTTCACTGTGGTAGAACCCAGGACGTACTTGACTGACAATTGGTCTATTCTTTAAGTTTTAACTACAAAGAAGTCTTTTTTTTGTCTTATTTTTTGTCAGAATGACTTATCACGCATAATAATAACATAGATGAAAGTCCTCTGGGCTGTGAAAAGATGCCCTTTCACGTCTGCAGAATGGGGACTGCTTGACTTTGAACATATTCGTGACTCCGCCCGCAAGAGGCATCAACCTGGATCTGTCCCCGCTTTCAAATCCAGAGGAGACACCTGCAAAGAGCCCAATATACCCGCCCACACACACACACAAACACGCACACAAATGACACAGGCATGCACGCACACACACACACACACACACACACACACACACATACATACATACACACATACACACTCATCTGAGGACTTTGACTTTTCGAGATCGACGGCCTCTGCCGCGGAGAGGCATCGACATCACAAGACCCCCGCCGGTGACAGGCGTCTCCGTGGAAACGCTCAGATCACAGCTGCAACGCCTCAGCAATCCCTACGTTTCAATTCTCTTTTCTCTCATGGAAGGGTTTGAAAGCATCCCAGTTTTGCAGTTGGTGAAACATTATTATTTATTATTGTCATGTCAGAGAATGGCACAAAGGCTAAGAAGATTGTGTCTGTGTGTATGTGTGTATGTGTGTGTAGATTTTATTAGATGTGTCTAGAATGTGCATGTAAATACGGAAATGATATGTTATCGGGAACGTATTTGCTTTGTGCATATGTGCAGTACTTATTGCAAATAATTCCCCATTGCAAATGTAAGTGTGTGTGTGTGTGTGTGTGTGTGTAAATATGTAAAACCCGCCTCATTGCAAAGTACAGCTAGACATGCTAACAATAATGATCTGCCCTGCAAAAAAAGGTTTCCTTGTCACAGTTCTACACTGCGATTAATCATGCTGTAGTTAATTATCATTAGTGACAATAACTGACCTGACTGAGTTCCTGTTAAGTGCCGACTTCACGGGCCACTTGCAAACATTTGGAGCAAAACAAACATGAAATTAATTGTCACTCCATGGCAACAGCAAAAACAGCCATATGCCTATGCTAATGTCTTATTTTTTCACTCTCTCTTGAGTATTTTGTTATATATATTTTGCAGCAATTGTGTATTATTTCCCTGGTATAATAGTATGTTTTCTCTCTCCTGAGGACACTGTCCTCCGTCATGCTGGAGAGGCGGGGGGCGACCCGTCAGGGGCAAAGACACTCCGTGGTGATTTCCATAACAAACAGTGCAGTGCTGCTTTCCTACACACACACACCGCTCAGTATAACTTCTACTTGTGAACACACATAGTGTGGCAGAGAGACAAGTACACAGCATGCCCGCATACTGGGAAGAAGCCACATTGTCTGAAATCATCTCATTTCCCCACCCAGCATTATAAGTGACAGGAAAAAGGCAGGCGAAATTGCTCGCATCATTGCGAATACATTACTGTAGTACTATACTGAGTGTCATCCTCCTGACAAGCCAACCGTTTACATCACCTTGAACTGATTAGCCAGATGGAAATGCTCAAGAATGCCGGTATTTTCTCACTCCCAGCTCAAGGTGACATTTTGTCAGACCAAAAAAGGGTTGATCTTCTCGGCTGGTAGATCATGCTGAGGTCCATGACGTTCGAGACCAGCTGGAAAGCATTTCCTGTATGAACAGGAAGGTGGAGAAATGTTTCCAACCGTAAAATGATGACAACCATATCTCACCAGTGATCATGACACATATAGAGAACAGTACTGGAAATGAATGTGTTTCATGTAAGGTTCATGTTGGGCTTGGTTGATTGTGGTCTACTGTAGCTAAGCTGTTGTGTTTAAGGTTCCTGGACACTATAATACTGTGCATGAAACTGATGGTTGAACACAATGGACAGTACACAATATATCACACTTATATTAATGTACTCAGGAAGCACACATGCAAATTGAAGATGACTTTGGCTAAATTACCTTGTTGACGAACTACCAGAGGAGCAGAGGACATTGTACATATTGTCGTGGTACATAACACAGAGTTCTCTGTAGAGTGAAAGCCTGTCATTGATTTTCATGGCAACCGTCTGCATGGTGTGATGTCGTTAGGTGGACTGACAGGATAAGGTCATCGACACGGCCTACCGCTGGCAGGAAACGAACCAGTGAGGGGACGCCGGTTCGATTCCCAGGGGAGGCATACATACCGGCGCCTTCGAGGAACACCAACATAGCGGCATGCCGCGCGACCTTGTTGCAGTGCACAACCACCGAGGAGGTATTGGGTAATACATAAGTCGCGTGTCATTTCCTGTCTCTCGTCGAGCAACCTTGACGTCTGTGTGTTCGCATCACTTGGTATTCACGAGTATCTGTTTGTGTGTCCCCACACCCCTGATGGCACTGAACTGTCTCACCGAGTAATTAAGAGATTACCCAATGATCCATCGGGTGACAGAGGGGTTGGGCTTGCCACAACACCCTCAGGGTCCCCTCCTGAGACCGGCGAACAGAGAGTAGAGACATAACAGTCAATGCTGAGCTGCCGCCGTGCCAGTTGTCTTTGTGAATGTGATTAAGCGGGGGGGAAATGGAAAGCTCTCTGTTATGAATGAAGCTCTTTAGGAGGCCAGCGGGTTGGGTGTTTAACGACATGGCGGTTGTATTCAACCGCTCTTCGCTGCAGGTGTCTCACCGAAAGAGTGACTGATTAATAACCGGATCGCGCTGGGATCCCGCGGTGGACTTCTCTGAGTGGCTATCGTGGCTCCGAGGTCACGTTTCGGATGGAAGCATCTGGAAGCAAAAGTGTTTTTGGAGTAGACACTCGACAGAAGGCAGCGATACATTCGACGTCGAGGATGTTGTTTTCGACCAGAACGCCCACGCGCGCGGACAAACACGCAGCGACATACATGCGGACACACGTACGACGGCCACGCACGCACGCGCAAAATCACTGGGATCGTAAGTTCGCACCAATTTCAGCCAGACAAGGTTATTCACGACGAGATAGATGCCCCTCTTAGTTCCAACTGTCACCAGCCGATCCATCTTAATGGAGTGCATGATGATATCAGACTGCTAGGGCTTTGCCTCACAGCTCAGCAGCTATACATGCAGTCCGTCTGACACAGAAACCCACAAATTGAGAAGAATTATTCCCCATGGGTGGCGCTCTCCATTGACTCACGGTCAGACCTCCTGCCTAACACCAAATGAATCACCCTTACGCCAAAGTTTACAGTTGTCCTCGTTGCTTTTAGCTCTCCGAATATATAAGAATAAGAATCACTAATCGACGCTTCCGGTTCCTAAACTGAGATTTTTCACGAGCCCAGTTCCTGCATCAGGTAGAGGATAGAATGGAATGCGTTAGCCCACTGCAGTGTTTCCAACTGACGGCTAATCCATACTGTAACAGGTCTGAAAACATGGCCGGACCTTGTCTCAGAGATTGGATTCAACATGGAATGGCATGTTGGTGGTTTCAGGTTTTATGTGTAAAGACGAATGTGCGAGTGGATTCAATGTTATACGAGTATGAGGTCTCGTATAGTGGTTACTTGCTCCTTTTACAACATGAAAACAATGCATCATATCAAATCTATATTAACAACATTAAATAATATTATTATTGCCAAACATTGAGCTTATACTTTCCCCAACTGAAGCACGAGGCCAAATGGACAAGGAAACAACCTTGTCATTGCACATAGCATTGTAGGATGGAACTTCACCCCCTTTGCACTGAGCAGGATTTGAAATCACAATGTAGTCTGAGGAATTACACCTCATCACCAGGAACCACACCGGAGCCCCCAAGACAAACATCTCGATACGTCGTTTATACAACCCACAATTAGGTAGACAGTGTGATAACTATGTTCCACAGGGACAAGTCAGCTCTTTGGTCCAACCGTAATTCAAAGTGTGATTTGACGATGAGAAGGCTCGCCTTCCACAGAGCCGCCCCACAAGTGTGGGAAACCTTCTTAATTCAATATGGTGGACTCGGACGGACGACCAGCTGTGCCTTGAATAATCAATGTCATCAACGTTTGTGCTGATGCAGCGACTCCAAACAGGCAGTCTGTCAGACACCTCGGCCCTGCCAGGTCCTTGCTCTGGGTCCTCGATTAATTAATGAGCGATGTTTGGATGGACACTTTCCAAACGTACTCTGTCACGAGAGGGAGAGGCTCTTGGTTATGAGTCGTACTTCTGCAGGCACATATGCGCCGCAGATTTTTCGGCAAACAAAGAATACTAGGGGGTATCCGACTGAATTTGAGGTAAAGAAACTGGCAGTCGGGTCTGCACCAATTAAGTGAATGGAACTGTGTCTCTTTTCCTCAAAAGTAGGAACACAAACTGCTGGTATAATTGGATAATTGTACCACTCTTCAATTGTAACAAAGCAACACAGCAGATGATGATTCCAGGTGCCGAGACTGCATTAAGATGGTGGCCAAAACGTGTTGTTATAATACGAGCAATTCCGCTGTCTGCAATTTTCTGGATTGTGCACATTTCACGTGTCATGGCCAAGTCTTTTTTTTCCTCCTCCAACAACTGGTTTTCCTCAACAGAGGCACTGCTGGCTTCCACTCAAACCATCCTAATACCTCGTTGGCTGGGTGCTGCATCACCCGCCCTCAGCCGTAATCTGATTCGTCCTTTCACTTATTTACAATTTGCACTCACATTGTCAGGGCCTTCGGTGTGCTTGTCCTCCTCTCCTATTGTTAGATGGAGATGGGCCACACAGGGCTCAGTGGCACCTGAAGAATAGAATCCCATTTGGATTTAGCCGCGAATTGAAGAGAGATTGCGACGAGGACAAACTCATCTCCCCGCTGCACCCTGGGAAACGGACGGACGTCCACCTCACAGTGTTCATGTGCCACGTTTGCTTTCCATTGACTGAGAGGTAAACTGAAAATGAAAAATAAAAATACTTGGAATTTCATTTTGCCTTTCTATTTCTCCTCCCTTTATTTCTCCTCCCTCGCCTTCAAAGTGCCTCTTTATGTGTTTGGAGATATCATTGACGTTTTTAAGGACAAGGTTAAAAGGGACACCAGTTTTGGAAGGGTTCTGCAATGGTGTCTCGCGAGTGTGGTTCCTTACAGCCTCAGGTGTTCTGTAACCCTTCCAGAGAAGGCTTGGAGTTCACACTAGAACTGATGAAGCGTGGTTTAAATAACCACAGCCGTATCGACCAAGATGAACAAGATGGGAGTTCTTGTTGAGGGAAGCCAATACATAATTGTGACAGGTTACTATCAAGGGACACGGGTGAATGACAGTGTGTTGTCCCTCTAGTGATCTCAAAGAAAAGCAAGGGGGACTCTAGTTTCCCCAACTCAAGGATCCTGAATCGGGCTCCCTAGCACACACCCCGATCCCAACACCGGAATCCACATCTGATGCAACACCCATTCCATCTGAACTAACTCAAACCACCAAATATCACAGAAGGGACCCAGTGTAAGTACTTGATCACTGCAAGGTCACAGGCTTCAATGGCTTACAGTAGCTAAGGAGGGAGCAACATTCGTCATTCTCAAATGAACATCAGCTAGTGGTCTCCGTCCCCGCCCCCCCGCCCGACTGATTAGAAATCGAGGACCTCCATCCCAAGGGTGTTTGATCCAAACATGGTGGAATCACTAGTCAGTAGTTCCCCCCCCCCTCTCCCACTTAAATCATGTGTTGGTTCACAGCTCCTCCTGGGTTTCCTCCTCAAGCTGCAGGTGGGTTCAGGGTATTAGCGGCCTTAAAAACACACACCGGTAATTGATTGTACGATTATCACTGGACCTTGTGTGTGAGAAGCTGTAAAGGTAGGCTTGCTGGCCGAGCATTTGAACAGCGTCAAACGTCAATAAGCTTTACCCTGTGAGAATTTCGACCAATGAGTAAACCACTGTTTGCCCAAGGCATGTTAGCTCCAAATAATAATTTGTTTTAATTGGTCAAATAAATAAGGTTCTCATTTTGTTTGCAGCACCTGGCCCTTTGCTGCACGTCATCCTCTCTCTCTCTCTCTCTCTCTTTCTCTCTCTTTCTCTCTCTTTCTTTTACTCCCTGCCTTTCCTGTCTCTCTCAAACTGTCATAATCAAAAACAGGTGAAAAATGCCACAGAATGTATCTTTAAAAAAAAAGAGAAGAATATGTCTCAGTTGTCTTTGTTGTATTCCACTGATCTCCACTTTTAAGTCAGAAGACAGTTTAAAGTGATAAATAATCTTGCAGTCTTTTGTTAGAATCTGCGATACACCCCCAGTGAGGGATGCAGTGTTAGTTTCTTTAGTCTACTCACGGTAATTAAGTACAGATTTTTGTAAAATTCTTGACATAACCAATTTATTATGGAAAAAATGCCAATCTTCTTTTCATGTGTAGGAGCTCAAATGGACAACTAACAATATTTTTGACAGGAGGCCCATTGTGTAAGTACTGTATGTGATCTTAGTGAAGGGTAGAGATTTTGAAACTAGGTTACATTGACAATTCCCTTTGAGAACATGCTCTTGCAAATGTTAAAATTTAATCTGTTTATATTTGTCTGTGTCTCGTGATTTAATGATGGATTCCAACTATTTAAAGAAAAAAACAACAGTTGGAATTCAGCAATGCTGAAAGAAAGGATACTGGACTTAGTTGCACTGAAACTTTGTTTTAGTGCCATACTTATGACACCATAATTCCCTAGCCAGTGTCAAAATCCATCATTAACAACATAAATTCTGAAATAATTCAAACAAGCTAGGATAGAAGAACAACAAAAGTCATGAGAAAAGCTTAGAATATATTCCCATCTCGAGCTAAATCTATTTGTAAAGATTTATGGATTACTAATTAGCATAAACATTCAGAAGATCGATAACAATGACATTATCTCTGCTCAGCTAATCTGTTTATTCACACATTTAAGCCACACAGATCAAATCTCTTGCTTTGAGACTTCTCACATGAATACAGTAGATACAATCATATTTCATGACAATAATTACATGGCAGAATAATGGGAGCCCACACAGATTTGTAAATCTCCTTCAAACTGACAGTGTAGCACAATGCATACTCCACAGAAAATCCCCTGACTTCACATTTCAACTGAAAATTTGACTAAGTTGAGCCAACATCTTTATATCAGCAAAGAGTCAGTCAAAAAGCTGCCCTTCAAACTAATACACACACACAACCAGCCACACCATGTTGACACCATGCCAACTCAACCTGTATGTCTGCAACATCACGCTCGTGGTGGTTTCTCTGTGTCATCCTGTGCCGAGGACAGGTTTGCAAGCGCGGAGCTAGCAAGCGGAGAGCGCTCCCCTTTCCACTGACACCATGTCACCCTCTTGTCAAGGGAGGAGAAGGGCTCGGGGGCTGGATCCCCTCCCCCCCCCGGCTCCCACCTGGAGAGGAAAGATTTTTAAAATAGAGCCTAGACTCAAATAAAGATCTGTCACGTCCCGCTAGCTATGCTGGGCGACTCTCAGGCTGTTAAGTCAGACTTCTTTTCTCCCCAAACTTTGAGGGGTGCCAGACTGCCGGAGTAACTGTTTGCGGTGTGTTCTAATAGATAATTATGTGAGGGGGATGATTAATCTAATGCAGGAGCAGCTGTCTGACATGACATACCGGCGTGTGCGTGATTCTGTGAGAAGCGAGTGTGAGTGAAAGAGGTGTGAGTGTATCGGGGCGACCGAGGTATTTCTTCTCCGTGTAAGGTGTTTGGTTTGTGTGTGCGTGTGTGTGTGTGGTTTGAGAGAGAGAGAAAGACAGAGAGAGAGGGGGAGAGAGGCAGAGAGAGGTTCTTCACCACCCATTGCATGTACACACTCAGCATATCATTGTCCAATAAAAGGCTGGACGGGACTCAAGAGAATATGCAACAGAGATTGTACATAATTAGTGGCGCTCCATGAATAGTGCCTCGCTAATTTATCAGCACAGCAGCTGAAAACATTTACATACAACACCCTACCACATGAAGGCAATTCTATTGTATGGAACTGTTATATTAAAACAAAGTCCTCCCGCAAGATATTCAAGGTTATTGCTATCCCTGCATTGTTAAAGAAAGCGTGATGAATCACATCTGAAGTTCATATTTGGCAAATTGACATTTTCAGCAGCCTTACTGCATTAACTTGATCTTTTTCGGTTTCTCATTCTTGCATTTCAACTTGCGTGCCTAAAGTGTATTCAGGAAAGAGTCCTATAAAGTTCAGTAATACAACATAACCTTTTGCACGTCTGAGCCACTATCCTTTCGAAGCTTATTGAAGGTTTCCTTTTTTCGCTTTACTTTAAAGTTCCACATTGCGTGCTTACCAAATTACAATATTAGGGACAATGACAATTCAACTTTCATAGGTTCTCGTCCATCATTGATGAGGTACAATGAGAGTTCAGTTCCATTCTCTAGCACAGCAGCTCCATTTTGCGATGGAAAAAGCTGGACCCGCCGGGGAGATAGCTCGTCGCGGCGAGTGCAACGTGATGTCAGCCGTTTCTGCCGAGTCAGCGAAGGACATTAGCATACAGCTGCTATTAGCCGAGCTGCAGCTGCTGAAGCCGCGTCCCCTGTCGACGAACGGGAGGCGCTAGCGCGCTAGGCTAGCTCTCGAGGGCTCGGCGGAGGTGAGGAGGGGTCATAGGGCACGCGCTTCACCCCCTCTGAGACGCTGTGTAATGGTCTCGAGACGTCAAGGTGAGTGATGGTGCGCGCCCGACTCACACACCTTTTGTAGGCCTTACACATGCTGCCCGCAGTATTGCGTAAAAAAAGATGGATTTGGTATGGAAGACATTTTTTAGAGAGACATCTTTGTGAATTGTATTACCAAAAGTGTTGTATCATCACGACACGGTACCTGACCTTTTAACCTCACATCAAGAAAAGAATCCTTATTGATGAGCACACAAACACTGAGGGGTGTTCACCGGCTTGGGAAAAACTGACGATTCTCGACTATTGTTTACTTTGAATAAATGTCCGCTGACTACCAGCTGGAAAGCCATCTCTTCATGTCCGACTGCGGCCGAATGAGAAGCCGTCAGCGGCGTGCTGAAGTGAGAGACGTGAGGCTCGAGCAGATTGCTTATCCGTCAGGATGCCGGTGGACACAAACAGGTTGCTGATGCTGCTGGTTAGGCCTGTCGCGGGCCGGGGCCCCCTGCTTCTCAAATCAGTCGCTGTCTCCGCTGATATATTGACAGCGTTGCATTTGTCTTCCTCTCCCACCTTTCCCTACGAGCCGAATCCCCCAGCCAATCGGCGTGTGCCTGTCAGGCCGTCATAAAGAATGTATGACAGGGTTCCGGAGCTGTGAGGGATGGCCTGGGTGCTGCAGGAGCCCGTCGAGGTGGAATGACGCAGGAGCCACGGCAGGTGGCAGCTTGACTTACTGCCGCAGTTCCTTTCACAGCTACCTTGAAATCAAGTTTGGATGGAAGGCAAGAAGTTGTTCTGTGGACTGTAGAGTTTTACAAATGGCAGGAGAAAATATATATATTTGATCTGTTATTTACTTTCAACAGATTCTCGGGTGATTATATGGGTCCTACTTCGACCGGCTGAAGTTTGGGAGCTGACTGTTTCAGAAAGTTCCGATAAGCTATGGGACAACAGATCCCAAGGGAAAATGGATGTCTGGATACCAGTCCACCAAATCTGTCAAAAATATCAGTTCAAGATGGCATTCGAGATGGCCCCTCTCGACCAAAGTTGAGGAAAGCGATTGCAATGATACCAACTATTCATTTTCCGAATAGGTAACGAAAGCAATGGTTGGTGGGAGGGTGGGTGGGTGGACATGTGTGAAAACAACATCCACCGAGAGCTTAGACTCATGCTGATTGGTTTTCCTCTGGCTTTTCCTCATCTGGTCACAGCGGACCCAAAGAAAATGTTGCACTGTTACAAGGGAATGGAGTTCCCAGATATCCTTGATTGGACGTGGCCTGAAAAGTTCCCTCCCACAGTGTGATCCCGCCAGATGGACATGGATCAATTTCATCTGGGATCTCGGCGACGTCAAAACGAATTAAGATGGCCGGCCTCGCTCCAATGGTGCCGGCTTTGTCAGACGGGTCTGATGTCAGCGATGGCTACAAGCAGCTTCTTTTTGACTCCTTTGTTTGCGGCTTAGAGGATCCTCCAGAGGGGCCCTTCAAGGATGGACTCTATTATCTGCCGACGGGTCAGGACAATCACCCTGGTCGCTCACTCTCCACCTCTCGGTTGGCTCCTTCTTCAATTAATCTGAGATCATAATCTTTTTTCAGTTCTTTTGTACAGAAGACCTCTTTTGGAAAAAAAAGAAAAAGATGTTTCCCCCCCTACAGAAGGAGTGAGAGACAGCTGCCTTTCAATACGGAAAGTGGACAAAGACCAGTTACATCATATAGAGTGAGAAGAAAGAGATTAGAGGAGGAAGGCTGATAGAGATGTGGCTTACTTGGCCTGACGGCAAGACAATATTGTTGCGAGATCGAAATAGCGTTGGTATCGGATTACCATTTCCTGCCTTGTTCATCAATCCTCAGTGTAATAATCGTAAAACGGAAGATGATGATTAAAATGGCAAATGCTTTGTGGACAATTCCGCTTTTTGGATATTTACAGCTAGAGCTTATTCACGTTTTACAAGGCCAAAAAACATTACAACTACATTTCAAACAGCTACCTTTCACTTTCTGGCTGAATATGGAAGTGCAATGACTAACATTGGCATTCAGAATTTTTGCTTTTAAAATATCAGAATAAATAACTTCAGAAAAAAGGTTGAATTTAATCACAATAAAAAATTATGTATACCCAAGTATCTATTCCTAAATGACCTTGACGAAATGCCAGGTTTGCAGAAGTTCAACGGTAATTAATCTATTTCCGAAATTGTGTGCCTGACTGCATGTGGACCCCAGTAAGATTAATTTAGTGAATTTGTGTGTTTGGACTAAGCGCTTTGGGAGTGCAGAGATGAATGTTTATTTGGGAAGATGTAGCTAAGATATTACGTTACTGCACACCATACACACACACACACATCCAAACACACATCCACACACACACACAGTCAAAGTTGTTTTAAAGTCAAATGGATTGTAATAGGATTCCGAGATGCTCTCTGCTCCTTACTCCAAGGAATAGGTAATGTGTAGAACAAAAGAGATATGAATAATTTATTGGCCACTGCATGCATTGCGGTCATACACTTACAAGTGTAAGTTTCCAAATCAGTGTGTTAAAAAGTCTCTCCACATGTTTATGAGATCTGGCATGAACTGAAAATAGGACTCCTGGAGGGGTATGAGTGCAACGACTAACCCTTGAGTTGACACAAACACACACACACAAACACACACTCGTATATGGATCTAAACACAGCAGCCGGCCATATTATCTAGTCAACCACTGTATTTTCCCCCGGTGACCTATGCGTCATTCTACATACAGAGAATGCAACTGCCCTCGCCGCTACTGCGGCCCAAAACATGCTGAACAATGGAAACATTCAGAGGTTTCCAGAAATATAATTTTTTTTCCCACCACGTTGATCTGACAAAACACTTTTGCTCTGCGCAGGAATAAAAGACGACAGTACAATACAGCAGTAGCTTCTTCTTGGAGACCGACACATTGAGAACTCGCGTTTTGTGTGTGTGTGGGGGTGGGGAGGGGGGTGGGGGGGGGCAGTACACTGTAATGGGGACTATATCTCCTTATTCTTCTTCTTTTGGGGCGATTCTATAAAAAGGGGCTGGCATCCGAGGTCCCTGTGGTACCTATTACAGCGGGCTAGTAGTCATTAATCATGGGCAAGTAAGCATCTCAGCACAGTGTCTGCCCAGGGTATCTAATACTCATTCATTAACGGCTTCCACTTCAAACTCTTTTCTTAGCATCTGCCCCTATCCTCTCTCCCCATCGCTCTCACCTGGACTCTGAGGAGTTGGTCCTTTTCTTGCTGACGTCCCTGTTTCTGTTCCCCAGTACTGGCACCACAATCTACCAAAGAACAGTGTCTTCTCAGTGCAAGGCTGGCTGTATTGTCTGGGCACAGGACGTTCCTGAGCGGGAGAGTCATGGCTTTTCTCAGAAGGTTATTTTTCTGATCTTTGTCTGGCTGTTGTCGTGCGTTGCGTGTCGGGTGGGTGTGCGTTCCAAACCAGCCTTGTAGAATTGATCTCGCTCTGCAGTGAATAGCTGGCTCCTGTTTTCGTGCCATTGGGTCGTGCACGACTTTCGTGTCTCTTATCGATATCGAGGTATGAAGATGCTCCTCTCAAATCCAGACATTTTTATCGTTCCTATAAATGAAAGACGTGTACTCTACTGAGTTCAGTTACAATATCTCTAGGTGTTTCTCTCTGGAGAGTAGGTCTATTTGAATGTCGCTAATTAAAACCGTCACAGACCAAGAGAAAATTAAATACCTCAGAGCCATCTTCCTTCATTGGCTCCAGTTAACACTCATCAACAAAGATATAGTACTATAGTACAATAGTTGAGCACTTTAAACAAAATGTTACCTTGCTGTCAATTAATGACTTAACATGTTCTCTATCTCACCAAAGGAAGGCGTTTATCAGGGTATTACTACATTTACATGCCTTGTTTCTTAGTAAGGGTCATAATAAGCTGGTAAGCAACCTGGGAAGGCCTGTTGGGAAACAGTGATAAATGATTCCAGAGTCCTCATGGGTTTTTTGTCATAATAAATGCATTTCCATAATTTCCCCACACTCGCTTTATCAAAGCATAAAAATCTGCAGGGTCAGTAAGCCAACAAATACAAATGGTGAACCTCAACAGCTGTAGAGGAAATACACATAATGATTTCATACCTCATATAATTCAAACTAGTAGGCATTTCATGAAAAAGAAACAAATTATGCATTGGCGAACCAGGTGTAGTCAAGCTTTCAGTAGAAGCTGGACAGTTTGACCAAAAACAGACAATTACTAACACAGCCAGTTTCCGCATGCATGAGTAATGTCTGTGGGATATTCAGTATTTAATGCAGTACAGAAATGTGCAATGTGCAGTTTTTTTGTTAACCCTACACCCTTAACCACACAGCTCAAACTTAACAGCCCTTACCTTAACCTTAACCTAGATGTTAACTATTCCATGTAGTGAATCTTGGACATGGTTAATTTGATACAAAAATATTGCTAAAAGTCACATCTCTCTACCTCCTCTATTGTAACTGCAGACATCCATAAACCTGTCTTCATAATAGCCATGAATCACCGTAACCTGAACACCAGTGATGACAAGTCTGGCGGCTAATCTACACATATGCCGGGAGGATCCCTCCCTCCTCTCTGTACTTTGTGTCACCCAGGACACTAAACCTGAGAGTTAGATGTCCCTTGGCGGCAGCCTAAACAAAATGATTACTAATCATTCCTCGTCGTTCCCTGAAACATTCCGAGTGGAACTCCATATTGATTAAGTAACCGTAGCGAAAAAGAGAGAGAGAGAGTTGGAGAACGAGAGAGAGAGAGTGAGAGAGAGAGAGTGGAGAGAGAGAGAGAGATAGAGAGAGTTGGAGAATGAGAGAGAGAGCGAGAGTTGGAGAATGAGAGAGAGAGAGAGAGAGAGAGAGAGGAGAGAGGAGAGAGAGTTGGAGAACGAGAGAGGGAGCGAAAGATGAAGCGGAGCCCTTCCCTACAGCCTAATGCAAATGTCAGAGGAACCATGGCTTGACAGATGGGAGGATCAGCCAATATGAGGTCGGCTGGGGACGAGAGTGAAGTGTTAGCCACTCCATGATACCATAGGCTCTGTTGTCCTCACTTGTTCCCAAGGGACCTCCCAATTATTGTTGAGCTGTGATACACCTGGGTTTGCACCCACTGAGGTGGGTGGGAATTGTCAACGCTTGTATTGATTTTAAGAATCGTACCAGTCCAAATGCTCAGGAGTCAGGAATGATAGTGTTGGATGTGCCTCCTTTGTAAATTTCAGACAGCATGCGTATCTTCATTTAAAATGAAGACCACGTTTACAAACTAAGTCCCTTTGGTGGGGGAGGGGGGAGCGAGTGTGCCCTGTGTTTCACTGCTTAGAGGGTTTGTCATAGTTGATGCATGATTAAGAAATCCAAGGTAAAATACCCCTGTGGCAAGTGGGAGGGAAAAAGAAAATGGCAGTGCCATTAATCATCACCGGGACCAAATGAACAGGCCAAAAGTCAACCATACTGAGTGAGGGTCCATGAGTAATACAGGGTCTTGGCTGTGTCTCTGTCTCAGAACAGAAGTTCATGCCACTTGCCAATTCCTCGATAAATATCAAATGGCTTTGAGTTCATCATTGGGAACCAGGCCCTGTGATGAAGTGAAGGTTGCAGACGGTGCCCATGCATTGTTTAAGACTGGCAGGAACAGCTGGCGGCCATTTTGAAACTCAGGCCACAGTGATTTGCATTTACTCTGCTTTGTTTGGACGCCGGCCAAGTGCTCGGCTTCAACCCGTTTCACAAACCAGCTATGCCTTTTCAGTTCTATGAGCTGTAATTACATGCCGTAAAAGTTGTCAGTTGCCTCGTTATACTGGTAAACCACCATTAGTTAATTTAAACATGAAGTGTGATGCCTTTTCTCGTGAAATTGTACAGAGTGATCATGAAAACGCCTACAGTATATATTTTAGACACATTGGATCTTGGATTTTTTTTTGGTGCAACAGTGATGCATGTCCCCTTCTGCTCGCCCGTGGGCACACAAGATGGCTGGCTGTCACTACAGCTGGGAATGTCAGGAGGCCCCTGCACTGCCCTGCCCCCAACTGCCCCTCAACAAAGTGGCCAGAAGCAAGCATAGACTTCCCATTTCTAACAAAAGAAAAGGAGCAAACAAATGCCGGTGTTTTTGCAATCATGTTATTCATGAATGCTTTGGAGATACAAAGTATGGGTACGGTGAGTAGAGTAATGGTGTGATGAAGTAATGAAGAGTTGTTGGCATTTGAGTCAAAGCACACCGTTGAATTTGTTACATGAAAGGGTGACTCATGGGGCAGCTTGCAATTGAGAACAGGCTTCTTTTTTTTTACTTGAGTGTGCCTTGGATTCCCACAAAAACAAACATCTAAACGACACATTTTATGATGAAATGTCTCCACATTAAAATGTGGATATAGAGATACGGTTTTGGATTTGGTTGAGGCTCTGTTCACGGTTAGTCCACACAGACTTGTGAAAATCCACTTGTATGAGATGTGAAGTCATCTTTCAAGTGTGAAGTGTATGCTGCACTCAACGGGGTGGTGGAGGAATTGCTCAAAGGAATTAGCTTGATTTATTTACATCAGCGTTCTGGATGTGAGGTGTGAGGGCCAATTAACATTCTCAGAGCAGCGCTGTTCCTCTTCAAGCCTCAAACAAAATGAAGACTATTAGTTTTACTTAAATAAATTACTCACATGAGCAAATTGATCACGCTCTGTAATGCTTCAATGAACACATATTTCCACAGATTCTGTAAGCACCAACACATGTCACGGAAAAGGTTTATTAAACCAAATGTTCCCATTGTATAATTGACAGAATTTAAATCAGTATGAATAAAAGCATTGCCAATACCATGCAGTTGAGGTGAAAATACAAAACTGTATTTTTACATTCTACTATAATTGTGTATACCCTGAGAGGTAAACATATAATGTTGTTGTCCTTATGTTGCTGCAATATCACCAGGACTATTATATAGAATTACAGGCTACACCCTTTAAGTCAGTCCCGAGTCATATAACTTCAGAAACCCCAGATCCTAATTATAATATTGTTATTGTATGCAATGAGGTTCCCCTGTTGAGATTGATCAGCATGACTAACCTCTACCTAATGCCCCTGAATTTCATTAGATGAGGTGTACTCTGCCAAGTCGAAGGTCCCTGCTTGCCATGTCGAAAACATGCAGGGGGCTCACTGTACAATCTAAGAGGACAAACTCCAAACACAATTTTCTTCTCTTTAGATAAGGAGATAGAGGGGTGTGCCACCACAGAAATTACCCAGTTCTCTTATTTGTCCCTGGCAGTGTGTGCGTTTAGATACTTCTCCAGATGGGGTGCAGTATCTCTTGGTGTTTAATTAATCACCCGTGTGTAGTGTTGCTATCGAGCTTGCCTCCACTTATCTTTAGCCTAATGTAGACGACGGAATTACATTTCATCCCTGCAATGCCGAGTGGTTGATACTGTGCATCAGACAATGGCAATTCACTCTTCACTTAAGAAGATACAAGAGCATCGTTTTTTTGGGCACTACAGCATGTTGTGTTCTGCTCTCTCTGTGGCGCCTCTCAGCCCAGGGAAATGTAGTTCAGGGCAGATTCTTGGCAGGGAAATGTAGTTCAGTGCAGTGTCTTGGCATAACTTCGATATCATAGCTTAAATCCTTGCAGCTGACACAAATGAATGAACTCAAGTTGACTGTCAAAGTTACATCTCAAACATACAGTAGATTCATTAAATGAGCAATACATCTCGTTCTTCATGTGCCTGTGCCTAAACAACAAAACCAAGTTAACTGCTACCATGTATACCTGAAGCCATTCCTATACGCTTGGTGAAGGAGGCGAGAAGCACTGAGGAGCCCTTAATTCCTTGTCGATGACAGATCCTCTGTCAAACACATAACGAGTGGCACACATAGTCTCAAATTATCCTGTCAAGCATTGAGAGATTGTTGAGAATCTTAAGACACTTACTGAACAATAAAACAAATGTGGCCTGTTTACTTCTGCCCGTACCTCTAAATGCATAATGCACATCTTCTAAAATGACCAATCAATGGTTTACAATTTTGGCTTAATGGAAACTGTTCCATGACCAAAGTCAATTTGACATTTGGGATGAGACTGCCATGACAATGTCATGACATGAAACCTTTCAGCCCAGTTGCCGAAGACAACTAAAAGACTTCGGCACAAGGGCAATACCAGGGGGGAGCCAAACAATGTCCTGCATCACTGAGCTGTAACATCTAATTATCAGGAACTCTAAACTGTATTGAATTTGTCAGCTCTTTGGAAAATGCTGTTTACAATGTTTCTACCTTTCCCAGAAAACCCACACGCAATGATTTTCCCTCTCTGTGGAAGCAAACCCATTCCCGCTGTTGTGAAGGGAAGAAAAATAATCTTGATTTCAGGAGCAATTGTGATTATTATAATACAAGTTGGTGAAAACTGTGCCCATGTTGAGTTCCATTCTCTCATTCTTCCAGCAAAAGTAGCTACAGTATGGTACCGCCATGCAATTTCATGGCATGTAAACAACACACTACCAGTTTGCCACATTTTTGTCTGCCAATGGCTTTTTCTATGTATACTGTCAACACCTGCAAATTATCATGGGCACACTCTCTCCACTGACTGAAGTTGACTGATTTGCTAGCTCGTTATGGATGCTTGTTCTGCTTTGAAGACAGTTTGTTGATATCATATTAATTGCTGTGAGGTTGGCCAATTAAAATAGGAATCTCTCAGTTGGCTCGATCAGCATTGTTTATATCTATATCAATTAACACTCAAATAATTGAATTTGCCAAAAAATATAGCCCTCATTAAGTTGGGTGTGCCACAGGTGTCAATCGTTGGGTCCCATGTCAGATCGATCACATATGTAATCTTCGCAAAAAACTACAAAAATCCCAATTAATGTCAATCATTCAATATGGATGGGAACTTACACCTAAGGATCAGATATCACCCTACACAAGCCCATGGAGACCCTACCAGGAGATCATTCTAATCTACGGAGGAGAGAAACTTGCCGTCATCCTTCCAGACATCCACCTCACAATTCCATCACAGCTCTGCAAATGACATGTAACGTTGAGGCTGGTGAGACACTGCAGAGGGGAACAGTCGACATCCAAGACACTGTCGAGATGGATCCTGAGAGATGAGAGATCTGAAGGTTACCATAATTAAATGGAGCTCATTTCAAAATGACATGCATATATATTTAAATATTATCAGGCGCATTAACTACAAGCCTTTCTTCCGCAGAGAACGATTATAAACATTCCATCCTTATTTTAACAGAGTTACACTAAATGTAGGATCATTCATACAGATTGTTATTCCAACAATTCAGTGTCTAGATGTATGATAATATAAGTAACTTTACATGTTGTCATTTGTTTCTGACAACACACAGGGAAATACAAGTCTAGAATGTAGTATATATTGTACTGTAAGTGATAAACTGGTGGTCAATTTCACAGGGAAAAGGATATTTACCTGTGGAATTAACATAATCCAGTTCTCACTGCAACAAAAACAGGGGCGATATGGAAGGAAGAGGGACTCGTATTATTCGAATACGTCTTGCACCAGAATATTCTTTGATATCAACATACCTACTCAGAAGATCCAAGTCTCCTTTTGAGCCTCTCCTATTCTCCATTCCACAGCAGGTTTAACAAATGACCCAGATTCCCCCAAAGGTTCTCTTCTGGGACACAACCCAGAAGTGTCATGCAGAAGAACGAGAATAATAGGGCCCTCTTCACCAGCAATAAAACCATGCGATACATTTTGTGCCAAACTCTGGAAAGAAAACATCTGAAAAGTTCTATTAACATCATATATAGGTATTTGATATTAAACTGATAGGCATCCATTGGAACTATACAACCACCCATGTGAACATACGAGCTCTGGATGAAAGGTTGTTGATGTCTGATTCCACATAACTTGCCATTATGAATGTTTGAAAACCAGAATATGAATGCCACCTAACATTTACATTTCCATAGTTTGCGGTTGTGCTTTGTGCTGATGTAATGAGGTATACTATTGGTCATCATTTGTACACAAAAAAGCTACCTGTCAAATAGTCCAGTTTTAAGACGAAATATTATTCAGACGGAATCTACACGTGTCTGTTTTCAATAACATATTCTAACTGCAAGTAATTAATTAACTCCACTTGCAGGTATTCAAAAAGCTGCTATCTTGAAAGTGAATATCATTTAGTTTAATGCTCCATTGTTATTTTTAGCGGTTACTGGTTGATCCATTGTTTGAAATGCCTTCAAACACTGTGTGTTACCATAGCAATGCTGCTCTTGTAACCAACAGTCCAGTTCAGCCAGTTCTTTTACAGTATGTGAGGCTGTTTGACGTTTTCTCTTGTAAAATATACTGTACATTGCACAATATATTTAAAGATGTTGCGGGTCACAAAACACTAACAAGCTTGGTGTGTTATCTAGGGCATCTCTCCACTGCAAATATTACAGCCAGTTGTTTTGGTGGGCATCTTTCTCAAAGCATGTATCTAGTCTCCAAAGTGTTACAGCCATAATTAGCCTAGATTATTGAGGAGGCCACGCTAGACCAAAACATATGAATAATAAGGTGTTGTTATACATCCTCAAACACTCTTTGATCTTTAAGTCAAACACAAACGCAAACAGACAAGCACAAATACGTCACTGTATTCTTGGATGAGGTTGTCATATATTTTAAGTTCTACTTGCTGCGGGCTATACATGAAACCAAACACCACACGACACTACAAGCATGAAGGACTATATCGTGCCACCTGGAAACATCGAACGACAGTCTTGGTTTTGTGTTAATGGTCAACATCATTAACATGTGAAACGCTACTTATATGCTTTCATCATTTACGTAAAGTCCAACACCATGAATGAAAATATAAAGTTGAAGCATTAGATCCTCTTTCAGTACACTAACCCCTAAACTAAGACAAGCAAGTTTGTTTTTCACTCCAGAGGATGTAAGAAGCTATAGAAAACCATACACAATTGTTTTTAAACGTTTTAACTTACTGCTAACACTGTCAGCTCATTACCTTGATACAGCCCTGTATGCTTCAAGACTGCCCTCTTTCTTCCATCCACAACACTTACAGAAAATTAAACCCATGGGACAAGAAGTTAATTGTACAAAAGGTCAAAAAAGCAGGTATATATTGAACATTTCTGGTTGAAGAATGCTTTAACAATGTATTTCCATACGCTTTACAACGTTTGTACACAGGCATCATCTTCAACTGCAACTTTAATTAGTCTAGTACCAAGCAATTATTGAACACGATTCAAGGCCGTCTCCACAATTGTTTTGACAATTAGATAGTGCAGCTGAATTGTACTCACTTTGTGAAAGTCTCATTATTTTTGCTCTAGTGAATAGGTTGACAGTTATCAACCTATTCTGAATGATCTAGAAATAAAGCTGAAACATATTACATTGACATATTATGTTAATATTATAATTACTGGAGACTGCTACTTGTTACATGCTTGTTACAAAATCATTATAAACTTCCCTACCAAAAGCACGAAAAGCTTGACATTTCAAAAAAAGAATTATGGGAACTAGTGAAGAGAATTGGTCATTAGTTTCTTGTTTTTGTTTTCAATGCGTGTGCTCCCAAAGAGGGAAACACTGGCACAGATTTAAGAAAGATCTGCTTTGTACCGCACTGAATTAAGCATGACGCTTTATGCAACAGTGCTTTCACATGAAACAGAAAGGGCTGATTTCTGATTCCACTTCCACGAAAACAGAAAACCTCTTGACGGGGCACTCGCAGGTTAGGAAAAGTAGAGCAAACTTTTCACAGCCACCAATTTCACAAAACACATCTCGCTGGAGAATTTGAACACGAGTTACAGTGCGAAGCTCCTTCAGTACACCACAATGCCTTGTCGGTCTCGGAGGTGCACTGACTTGCAAGGGAGTGCAAACCACTCCGGGAACTGGCCGCATGTGAGCATCAGACATCTACAAAAAAAGTGTGTATATGTTGTTTGTTGCATGGATCCTAAGGGGCTGTGCAATTTGGGGCTGGGCGCTGTTTGATCAATAGCAAACACACTGCTGATGTCAGCGCTGGGAATCGTTATTTCCCCTGGGAACTGTCCTGTGGGGACTCGCGGCAGAATTCATTAGCTAAAAATAACTTTGTGAAATGTGATTACAGGTATAAAGTAGAAAAAAAAGCTTTGAAATGGTAAAACATGGGCTGTTCTGAGGCCTGTCAGCCAGGCAGTGACAGGACAGGCACACAAAGGGGAAGAAGCATCATTACAATTGATTCTGATCTCATGATTTTGGCTGTGTATTTTCAACGCTGAGAAGGAAATGTGTAGGTCAATCTCTTCTCGCTCAACTGGCCAAAGAAGTATCAAGAAATCCCATCTATGTTATTATAGCCATGCCTTGTCAACTTGAGGGCAACGTGGACTGCCATTTGAATGCCAAAGAGCCAGGGTTAAAAATGAACATCCAGCATCCACTGTACTAGCTTATCACAAGAAGATAAAATGAAAGTTTACATAATATTGCCTGTTCAGAAATCATGACTATTTCACAGAATGGCTGTGATATTTATGTAGTGTGCAGGATAAGATAGAATACATCTGCATTCATGTGTGAGTGGGACTTTATCAGTTGCCTTCCTTGTACCCCACATTTAAAAAAAATATATATACTTAGACAGATGTTCCCCTTATCTGCTCTCTCCAAATTCTTTGTATATTTCTTCTTGGCAACGTGGCTTGATTAACAGTTGCCCTAGACACAAAAAGCGCAAACACACTTATCAGATGGAGAGCAGAAAAGAAAAATAACCTCGCCTCGAAATCCTTCTCTTTGTATGTCTTGCCCTGGCGAATGGAGGGAGGTGAGGAGCGGTCGAGGAGGACAGATAAGTGTACAGATGAGGAACAACTTGTCAAAATGGAAGTTGATTAATGAAATGTTCCACGTGGGTGGAAGGCTTAAGTGAAAAGCAGTTGCCCTGGGTGACTTACCTGTGAAGGGAATAAATGCAAGCCATGTTGCTATGCCCTGGGTGGTTTCCTGCGTGAGCAAATACATGCAGGCCGTGTCGTTATGGAATTTAGTATTCGAGTAGAGAGCCGTGGTCAACCTTTCTTGACAGGTTTTTGGTTGTATCGCCATAAGCAGTGTGCAAGGTAAAGAAAGCAAGGGAATTCTAATGTAGCAGTGACCTGTCAATCTGTCAATTGAGGATGATAATCTGAGCAAATGTACCTTAATCTCCTTCCTTCCACTTCACCTTCATGAAGACCTGAGAAAAAATGGAGCCGAGGTAAGCTATGGATAAATATGAAAGAATGTTAGAAGAACTTAAAAGGATAACTTTGACTGCTTGCATTGTTTCCCAGTTCTCCGGGAACACTTTGAAGAGAGAGTGAGGTAATGTCGGCGGACGAGGCGTTCGCAGCATGCAGAGTGATTTCACAGATCTTAAAATAAACCCCAACTGTCGACGCGCCAAGTGTGTTGGTTGAGATGCATAAGATCTGCGCTAATTAAGTGTTTCAGAAAGCAGCCTGTCTCATCCCTTTCCCCTTTTCACTTATTTCCCTCGTTTCCTCTCCACTCCATTCCCTCCCTCCCATCATCGTGTCCTTCAGATCACAGTGGCGTGCACTCCATCATGCTAAACATTTCCCTTCAATGCCCATTAGTGACGATTGCACTGGTTAACCTCGGAACAATAATATCTCACCGGATTAACAGGACGGACTCATGAAAGGGACACACGTGACGCGTCACCGTCCAAACCGTCTGCGGCCGTCGTCGAGTGATTGGCTCGGAAGAACGCATTTCGACCCAGATTCTTTCGATCTACCCTTTTTTTGGGGGGCGTGTGCACGAAATGTTGTGCGGGACGGTTTCATTCATCTTCAAAGAGCGGGACGTTGAGGGGGGCGCGAGCGCGCGGGATCGTAAACGTCTCGGTATGCACGTGACACGCAATTAACCACGCACTTGTGCGGGAGAGGGGCATTACGGCCCACTTAAACCATCCGCCGGACCGCTCCTGGACAGCCACTTGGCAGAGGTGATAGATTTCAAAGCGGGACGAGCCATCAATCACTGTCCGGGCCCTGATTGGTTGTTTGTGTGTGTGGCAGAGACCCTCCATCTCGCTGAGGGGAAAGCTTGCTGATTGCTCCAACTCGCCCCCCCCCTTCCCCCCCCCACACACATTCATTGTAGCTACCTGACACCATGCGATACGCCCGATGCTGAGTGTGGATATGCTTATTTACACCTCGCTGGGCAAACCTCCCTGGTGAAATATTGCCCAGGTGTCGTCCTGCTGAATTGGCTTGCGTGTCGGCGTGTTAGGGTCTGAAGGTGGCGGTGTTTGGTGATGTTGTGATTGCTTCCCTCTCCGCGTTTGTCTCTTTCACTGAGATGGGCCAGACGGAGGAGAGTGGCTGTTTGTTTTTTCGTGTGTGCGCTTGTCTGTCGGGCTGTCTGTTGCGCTAGCTGACTGGCAAGGCGTTTGAGAAGTCAGACTGTCTTTTTGTGTTTATCAAAACCTGGCACATACACACACTGACTTGCAAAATCCTGTAAGCCGCAACAGTCAAACATATATTCAGGTAGACTTTGCCTCCGAGAAGTAAGAACAAATGCTGATCAAATTGTACAGCTGAGACACATCTCACTCGAGCTTACGTCTAATTTGAATGTTTCCGAAAACATTCTGATGATGTTCTGTTCAATTCGAATCACTAGAGGATGTCGAAGCACACATTATACTTTGCAGTACCAATCTGGAGTAAATCACAGGGAAAACACAATCAAGAAAGCAGGGCAAGGTTTGTATGGAGACCGGGGGTTATGGCTTGTTGACTGTGAGTTGTCTAAAGCTGACTGCAAGGTTCAATACCCTGGTTCTGAGTGATTGAGTATATCCCTTTAGTATGGCTGGAAGGGTTCTGCAGGTGCTGCCCCAATGTTATCAAAGATGTGTTGAACGAGCAAACTGTTTTGTGCCCGTGCAGTACACACATAACCCAGACAAAGCCCAGTGTATATGCAGATGTTAGATAAAGAATCTATTGAAAATCTTAACAACTACATTTGTTTAAATAACTTATGGTACCTACTGTACCTTATATGACTAATAGGAAAATAAACTCATGTATGTTGCACTTACTGAAAAAGTTGTCTATATTTAAATAATTTGCTGAGGCCAAAGTGTCATGGTCACATGTCAAGCAGCAAATAGTGAACGTAATTCCACTTCTTAGTCAATTTCTAGAATTCAACCAAACATTTCATCCTCAAACGTGTCAGGCGCTACTTATCTCTGTGCCTCCTGCCAGAGTTCTACTTTAGGAATCAGGGCTCTCGCCTAACATCCACTGTCAGTCCAATCCCACATCTCAGAGCTGTCGCAGCACTCTCCTGTGTGCTGTGGAAACCTTGAAGATGTTTCTTTTCAGAAGGAAACAGAAGTCAAACTCGCAAAATGGGAATCAACAAAACAGTCTCACCGACATGGTTTATTTGGCAAAACGAGAAGAAACCCGTGATGCTCGGGTGCTCTACTTTTCTCCTGACATAAATGGGACATGGAAGACAACTTAGCTTGCTCTGTGGGGAGGCATTCCGACTGACTTGTGATGATGTCATTTGTTTTACTGCTTTCATTTGCTACAAATTAGCCCACAGCTACCCCGAGGTGAAGGCGTTAATTAATTGGTGAAGCTCCTGCTAAATCTGTTTGTTTGAAAGACCCATGTGTGCGCCGAACGTGAAGTCCTTGTTTTTCATCGACGTTTCCATGCGAAAACCTAACAAAGTGACCTTGAAGATAAATGAAGATGCAGTTGAACACTGGATTTATAAGTTAATAAATGATGATCTTATAAATAAAACATTAATTTCTATTTTGGTAGATGTCTAAAAGTATTGAGTTGACTGCTAAATAATTCTTACACTTTAAACTTGACTTCCTGCTCCCCCTTGTATTTAGGTGTTTATTAATGAATACAGCGACTGTCAGTGTCAAAGACACTTTTGTCCTTTCTGCAAGTTTCAAAAAGTTTGACTTAAGAGTGCTGTAAAGGCGTTCTTGCCAAAGGTATTTCAGACAAGCAAATGCACAAAGCATTTGACAAAGTATATGACAAGGGTAGAAATCTACAGTTAAGCAACACCTGCAGCAAACATGTCAATCATGCTTTTAGGAGTATTCAACCTATGCCATCATTCTTGTTACAAAAGGAACAGAAACTATCTAAAAGCATGCAAAATGTTGCCATGTTCTCAATGTGATGTAATCGAGAGATTTTCATTAAATTGAGTACGTCACAACCGCTTCCCATGAACCAACAAAAAGAAAAAAAGTTGGCAACACTGTCACTGTGTAAGTCAATTCAGAAGTGCTTCTAAGACAAAAACACCAAGGGAGTATTTGACCCAGAATTCATCCATTCTAGTCGGGATATGATGTCTCTTGGCATGGTAATGCGCAAATCCTCTGTATAATTCATTCAGATGTTGGATTTTTTTAAGCAGTGGATCAGCCTCCACTGAAGCGGTGCCATGCATTTGTATGAAATATTAAGACTTACAAAAAGAAAAAGTTTCAAGTGTCAGAGAGTTGAACAATTCCATAAGATGTTCCAGGTCTATTCCAATTATGTGAAATACTAATGGGTGGGGTTGCTCAATGAAGCATTTAGTATTTTATGTTTTTAGTTGTTTTTCCCCCTAAGTTTTGATGGGGCTTGGTAAACCACACTTGGTGTGCCTCCAAGACTCATGTAAACACAGACAGTTCCTTTGCACTAACCACTGTAATCCTGGAGCCATGGTGAATACATACAGATGACACACTGCACTCAGGATACTAAATCATACATTACACTCTTCAAGATGAAACAGCGAGAACATAAATATGGCAGTTGGCAACCAAGTGACTATATAGCATGTCTACTATTAATGAATTATTTGTGTGAAATGAGTTTCGACACAAAGGCAGATGTGGAATCTGAAACAACACCCTTCAGTTTCACCATCAATGAAATTCAGTTTCAATTACTTTCATTGTCAGTCCTTAATTTACTTGTAATGAAGTACTTTTTTCGTTTGGACTGGCCGTCCTCTCACACAGACACTGATGATATATATATTCTAAAGGCATTAGCTGAGTCGGAGTTGGACGCCGTGGGCTGCCCCGCAGCTACAACCATTGATGTCAATCTAAGAAGTTCACCAATTAAGATTATTCTCATTTTTAATTAAACAACAGAAAGGCAACGTTGAGATGGTGCTTCATAATTGGAAGCTTACTGTACCTTTGGTTCTTTATTTGGGTTATTTCAGTCGGCAAGGTGATTTGCACCTTAGGATACTTCCTCAAAAACAACCTATAAACATGAAACATGTTCTCTCACCTGCCACTAAATTCACATAGGACAGGATAGTTATTTTTTGTTGTTTATAACACTGGTGTGTATATATATATATATATATATGTACACATTGGTAGTTATTGTACAATGTGTAGCTTTGTACAATAATATGTACAAACAGCTATACTTGTCATTTAGATTTTGAAAATATAATTTTTTATTTACAAAAGTCTTTCAACTGGCAAAATAATAAACGAGCATCTATACCATATCATAAATTGGTGAGTTGCAAACTGTCGCTCTCTGTGGTACAATTGGTACAATAAACGGTACAATTACCTAACACCCATTAAGTTATTATCAGAGGCATTGCTATTCGTAATGTCTACTCCAGATGGCCCTTTTCAATGACACCATTCTTCTCTCGTGCAGAAGGATACTGGGTGGGCGTGTGTACACTCAGGGGAATTATGGGGAATATTTTTAATGTTTGCCGTCACCAGTTACAGAATTAGTCATAGTAAGACCAGGGGTGGGAGTGATATTAGAGTCAAATTAAAACCCTGCTGTTTTTGTAACAACAGGAATAATTGAGGAATAATTCAAATCATTATTTCCAGACACAGGGATTCCTAGTAGGGTCACGATAACACTCGGACGACCTTATTGAAGCGGCCACGCCTCAATATCACCAGGTTGCAAATTCTTTCATTTCCCTGACATTCCGCCCTCATTGCAATTCTCATCATCGTCATCTCCTTCTTCATCTCCACTACCGTCGTCAAAGTCATCTCCATCACCAACACAGTTCCATGGTCTTGTAGAGAAACGTTGAGCACTCTGAGCGGGATCATGTATGAAAGTATGCTCGGCTATTGTGGCCACTGTTAGAGGATTAAAGAAGGACTCAGCATCAGATGGGACATTATTTCAAACATTTCGAAAATCTTCTCCGGCCACATTACATCCATACAGCCAAGCACAGCACATCACCATAACAGGGTTTGCATCGCTTAGACGGCTCGCAAGAATTACAGGCAAATCGTTCAACCTTCCCAAACTGCTGGAGAGTTCAGTGGGAGATGATAAAATAATATTTCCCCTCGGGTCTAACTCTTTCACCATGCTCCCTATCTCTGCCTGAAGTAACCCACAGAATTAGTGCAGCATGACCGCAGTCTACTGTACAGGCCCTCCAGATTAATGACGATGTAGCGGTTCTCTGACTGCATAACAACTGCACCTTTCCTGTGAGGGTCAGAGGTAACAGCAGATTGAAGCAGTTGAACAATGTGCCTTGTAGGTACTCAAGTGGAAATGACTCACCAAGTTGAGATTGTGTGTTGTTGCCTTACTGAGGTTGGCAGCTGGTTCAGGCAGGAGGACTCAGTACAGTAGTAGTGTTTCCTTGATTACTTTATTACACAGGACACAATACATGTTTTGGCATTATGGTTCTGCTCGCAGCTCCGACCCGATTCTATTCAATACATGTCACAGACGCTTACTACAAAAACAGGCGGAATGTGTGTGTGTGTGTGATTCATCATGCGCCCTTTTTCTCCATGTGCTCTCGGAGTTCGAAGAAAACAACATAAGAAGGAACCTCTTATCAAATGAACAAGAGAGCCGTCACTCTGCCCAAATTCTATGTGAGCAGAGATCAAGTGCATATCATCCAATTCATCAGCACAAAAGTGCTATGGACCGGTTTGATTTGGGCACACGGCTCTCCAACGCGTTGACGCAACGCTCAACAACTTCCCTTTCATCTTGCTGAACTATCACCTTAAAGGTTGTCTCATTAGATGTATTGATGTTTTATGCAGTACTGTAAAAACTGAAGACTTGGTATCCTCTGATCCTCGGCATGAAAGCTGCCGGGAAGCGGGCAGACTGTTTAAAGATGGAAACAGTACTTGATAGTCTGGTGTTGGACAAAGGTCATATGTGGTCACAGGTAACATTGCATCATTGAAAATAGAGGTATTAGGATGAGCATATTGACCATCAATATTCAAAACAAAGAGTTGAATCCAAAGCTGTGAGTTAGAATCTTCAGCAACAATTTGAATTGTTGATCCGTGTACATTGAGAACGTGGGAACGACTGAGAAAAGGATCTGCTGTCAGACTAGAACGCTCTTGGACAACAACATTCTTGGACTTTGTCGTGAGAGAAACGAATTGTCCACATCTGACGCCCTCTTTGCGTGCGCTTGCAAATGAATAGTCCCCGACCGTCCTGATTGGTATAGCAATGCGAAACCTCTCGGCTTGATACATAATCATGCCTTGTCTCCATTGGAGCTGAAGACATTGAAAGCCTGTGGTGTTTTGCATGCAACGATATACAAGACTCCACCAAGTTAATTTAGTTGGATTTGCTGGCTAAATGGTGATGTGATGACATTATCACACTGATCTAATTTTGGCCTCTGGGCAAAACAAAACTACACTACGGCACCCCAAAAAGCTCAGAATTTCATTATGAAGGCATCAAACAAAACTTAAATGCAAAATGCTTTTCTTATGAAGGTATCTAAGTAGCATGCTTGATGACTGGAAATCTGATAGACTTGTTGGCCAACAACACATACCAATATACATCAACATATAAACAGAATAATTCAGTGTCTGTGATAAGCTTATTTATTGTACGATTCATATACTCTGCGTAATGAAGGGTAAATCAGTGGTTCACAAATGTTACTGGATAGGGCTGCAGGATAGCATTAGGGACATCGGCTCTTATGATATGTTTGAAAATAAACGTCAATATACTTCATGTTTCTAAGAAAAATCGGAAAGTTTCTGCAGCTGAGTGCGTTGACTTAGTGTGAGTATGCAAATGTATGGTTATTGTGCGACGCAGTACTGCATTAACTCAGCTTGTGGCAATGTAGTGCTCCACATCCATAACAGGGATATGTCTCTTTAATTGTTTACTCTCTCCCCTGCATTTGGTTTGAATATGCAAGCCGAGGAAGACAACTTGTATTCCCCAGGACACGCGGCACTCTCTGCGAGAGGATACAAACAGAACCGGATGCAGCCGGTTGATTCAAAAATAGGGAGTTAACCTCATTTTCACTCTCAGTCTGTTTGAAAAGTTTGGAAAAGAAGGTGAACGACGGGATCCTCGTACTGATCTTGGATCAAACCTGATGATGCAACAAGCAGCAGGATTTCTGTGTCTGCTACTGTGGCAACATGGTCTGACAAGTGTAAACCCCATGGTAACATTGGGATGTGTGAGGGGTGAGTGGTGGATTTCGGGGGGGGGAGGGGGGCGAGTCATCTCCACACAGTAGAGAAAAGGTAGTATGTCATAATCACATAATCAGCGCCCAAAACACTGCTACTAAGACAGGCTAGCACAAGGAAGCCAGATAGCCCGAGTTGACTTTGACACGTAGGAACAGTTGATTCTGTCGTGTACTCTTGTCTAGGGTGTCTGACGTTCATGTCAGTGCATGTTCTGTAACCACCAACCAACATGATCATCTTACGAGATCCTTATTACGGTTGACATGACACTCATTAACAAGTAAACAGCTCTCTTTCTTATTTAGGGAACGGAAACCCCGACAATAATCTTTGTAGACGTTTACTCTCCTGACCAAACCGATAGTCACCCATTTGATCATTTTTCTTTAGTATATTCCTAATCTTTAAAGCGTTGAAGCTCCCTTACTTAACTCCCTGATATGATCCCATAGATAATGCCAGAAAAGGTTGAGATTATTGTTGTTGAGCTCAATTGAATATCAGTTAGATTATAGTTCTGTCTAAGAACCAATGCAGCACCAAAGTTTTCCCCAATTACCAGTCCATGAGTCAACCAAAACACAACTAACACACATGGGATCCCACAAAACATATATTCAATTACGTTTGTATGTGATTCAGTGCCGGATGTTTAGCTTAAGTATGTGAATGACCAAAGCGTGTCATAGTGCCAATCCTCTAACATACAGTTTATCGTCATTGAAATGTAATTCATCGGTTGCAACTAAGACAGACATCAATGCCGATGTTAGCTTGCTAGACATACACAGAATTCTAGCACTTGTTCCATCCATCTGCAAAAACCTAGTCTGGCCATTTGATGATAACCCATTCTTCAGTGGGAAATCCACTGCGTTATGTCAATCCATCAGAGAGTCTGCCAAACAGACCTGACATTCCTGAAAGGTTCCCCAATGTGAGATTCCAGCGGATCCTGTTCATTTTTTCTAATCACTTTTCCTTGATACATCTTTGTGTTCTGGGGGCTAATACACACTGACTGGTTCAAAGGTATGTTAATTAGTCCTGTGTGTGGATGTCAGGAGACCAATTATACTCGTGAGCTCTGCTTTGGAGTCCTCCCCCCTCCCCTCACCCCCCCGTCTTTCTCTTAGATGGTTTTAGCACAGGACAAAGGGTGTGTGTATGCACAAGATTGACATTAGAAGTGCTTTGTAGCCTTATAATCCTATTTTTTTAATTCATGGCTGTAGTATAGCTGCAACAGTTAGTTATCCAACGCCTCCGAAGCCTGTTCCTGATGGCCTGAATCTCCGGCTGGATCTTTCCTCCGCGTGCTCGCCGACAATGTCTTTCCCTTCAAGCCGTGGCTGTGACAGCTTTGAACATCGTCTGCCTGCCGAACAGACAAGGGTCCCCGTGATGCTAGTGCCCTGAACAGCGGGGGGGACTTTCGCCCACTTTGGCCAAGGTCATTTCGCTCACAAATCACAAACGTCTGACGGCACACCGGGACGCCAGCACAGAAATCCAGTCTCCTTTCGAGAAGCGATTTCAACAGGAGGAAAAAACATGCCGAACAATGAGACCGCGGTTCTTCCGGCAGCTTTCTTCCCTCCCCTCTGTGTCAACCTTGGAACAGAGGAATCCTTCACCCGAGGAGGCCGTGTCCCTGCCCGCATATTGGACCCGAGCCTCCTCCTAATCATCGGCCATCCGTCTGTCCGTCTGCCAGAGATGGATGCACTCCAGGATGTAAAAAAAAAGAAAAAGAAAAGCTGAAGTGTGCTCCTCGCCCCCTCAGGCGAGTGAGGAGGGCTGGCCTTTCCGGGCTCCTATAGGTTGCTGTTCACACCGGGGACAAACTTGATTTGACCAGAGGGAGGCCCTGGTGATTGATGATCACGCCGCCTATCTCAGGCCACAGCAATCTGGCCAAGCCCAACTGCTGAGCGTGTGCATGTCCATGTGTGTGCGAGAGCAGTGAGATAGAGACTTGGCTCTGGCGCGAACGTGTGTCCCAGTGTGTGTGTTTGTGTGTGTGTTTGTGTGTGTGTGTGTGTCTGTGGGAAGGAGAGATAAAGACAGAGCGAGCGAGAGTTTTTGTCTGTGTATGTGCGGGTGAGTGAGTGAGCTAGATCGAACACGTGTGCGCGAGCCAAAGAGACAGCGTGTGCCGGTGGTAATGCGTGTGGTGAAATAGAAAAAGAAACTCGCAAAAACGTGACAGACTTCAACACAATATCAGGCCTTGATTCTCTCCTCTCCAGAACATTCTACACAGACCAACATTATTAGAGACACAGCAAAATGCCAAAGGCTCCCTTTGCACTGATAGGTTATCCGTAGGTTAGGATAGTCTCTCGGAAAGTGCTAGCAATCAGTACTGGGAAGTGCTTCAGAGAGCGGGAGAGAGAGAGAGAGAGAGAGAGAGAGAGAGAGAGAGAGAGAGAGAGAGAGAGAGAGAGAGAGAGAGAGACACGCAGGAACACTCCGCCACTCCATACAGCCCCTCTCTCTTAAATGTCAGATCCCATGACGTCCCCTTGTGCTCAACATCAAAGCTCTATCCCATCTTCGTCCTCTATCGGCACCAATCTGGATCAATCCCCTGCCTTCCTACCAGGGTTTAGGAGTACAAGGTGACAGGAAGAACATACGCGCGCACACACACACACATGTGCAAACACTGACAATGACAGAAATGGCGTGTGGCAGGCGGACTACATACAACGGGAGACAAAGTCAGTGACGTAAGGCTTTGGAACAGCGGACAGCGCGTTATCGCAGGAACCGGTGGGAACCGTGGTTGAAGCCAATGGAAGGGGCTCCACCTACTGGTTGATGGAGTGTATGGCGGGTGGAAACAATGTCTTCCTTGGGCTCGTTCGATTGAGTTCCTTCCCTGGAAAAGGTAGAAGGCGGTGGGGGTGGGGGAGAGCAGGGCTCAGCTGTCCAAGTTGTGCCGGTGACGGGATAAATTTACTGCTTTGAATTATGGAGAAACCAGGCAAGTGAAGGCCAATATATGTTTAATACCATGCTCCCCTCAGTTTATTTTAGCTGGGGTTATGACTTGATGGCTCTCGGCTCCATTAATGATGGAGATCCTGATTTATCTGCTAATGTCAGCTCAGACCATCCATAAAGTCCTTTCCCGGGACAGACAGTCCAGAGCACTGTCACCGGTTGTTTATGACGAAATCAGCTCATTCATTTTCACTGCCGGCGAAATGGCCGATTTTCAACCTGTTCCTCTCACCCCGATTAATTCCTGACACCGGGTAATAAAACACGGTGTATCGCGCAATGCTGTGAAGCAGTCTGAGAATGTATTTCATCCTCAATGGGAAAAATCTGCCTCGCCGTTCCAGTTATTTTGAGACTCACGGTCATGCCGGTTATGTGGCTACCCAACACCACAGTTTAGCAAGGCGCTAATGACAGCCTGCTTTCCCAACCTCATTGTTTTTCATCATCTCATTGAAGTCAGGGGCTCTGCTTTGAATTTCCCTCAGATAGACAGGGATGTGTAGTAACCCCCCTCGCCTCGAAGCCATCGCCGGCAATTTCCCGACCCTTTCATCATCGTAAATGGATCTAAATGGGACCGGAGAAGGAGCGAGTGGCAATAAGCGCAACTTTGTGTTGGTTGGGGAGTGGGAATCTTTGATGCCTACTCTGGCACGAAACGTATTTACAAATACCTTTGCGGAAGCCAATAAAAGGTTTAATATTTAATTAGGCCTAAGGCCATTGAGCAATAACCGGTGCACTGTTGATCAATGGAATGGGCTAGCCTTCTCTCAATGTCAGCTCGACAGGAAACAAAGCTGGCTTCAACCCCTTTAGGGTTATTATTATATCCACCAACACCAGGCCAGTTTGGGACAGGGTGCTTCATCATCAACCAATCATAATTGACTTCCTGGAATGAGCAGTTTATTGACCGGACGGCCTGTGAGGCGTCACACATTGACAGTCTGTTCTAATTTTAGAAGCATGGACCAAGTCAACTTCGTACAATGTACACCTGCAGTAGAGGCATTTCCAATCGCCTGGCGCATTACAGCTGTGTGTCTGTCTGGCGCTCTGCGGGGCATCCATGGGGGAGGGGGGGAGGGGGTTACAACTGAATTGGACATCCTTCCCCCCGCAGCTAAAGAGACTACGCACCACATACCGAGTCAGCCTGTGGTATGAAATCACTGAGCGTCATGAGATTGAGTTGGAGGGCAGCTCTTTCTTTTGCTGTTCTAGCCTCGGGCTATTTCACAAGACGTCTTCTTTTTTTGTTGTCGGCGGTGCACTCCGTGCGCTCTCACCAATATCACAGGTCAATGGTGGAGGGTTTAGTGAGAACACAGTCTCATTGCTGTCGACCAAAGACACGACTGTCTCCGTCTCTACAATGGACACCGAAAGTTTCCAGCCTTGGCGCATTAAATGACAATAACCTTGCCGCATTCAACACCTAGCCTAAGCCTACACTCGGTATTTTAAACGGTGTGTTATGCCATTCAAGCTTAAAGGCTAGTCAAGCTAAACGCTACGTCGAATGTCATGTATGTGGGAGGGGGGGGGTATTTGTGAGGTTTTGGGCCACAATGTTCCATGGGCCGTGATGAGGCTGGGAGAAAGATATATACATACGTCATTGGCACCCAATTTCTAACCCTGAATGAAACGACAGAGGAAGTCCGATGTGTTACAGACAGACCATAGACATATATACAGACCTTCTACTAGGCATCTTCTACTAGGCATCTTCCATGAGGCTGGGAGAAAGATATACATACGTCATTGGCACCCAATTTCTAACCCTGAATGAAACGACAGAGGAAGTCCGATGTGTTACAGACAGACCATAGACATATATACAGACCTTCTACTAGGCATCTTCCTCAAACTGCACAAGACATTGAGAAACATCTTGTCGCTGCAACAATCACAACACATATCTACTATCTGGTTGCTTTGGTTCCTTCACCTCCCCATCGTTTGAAGGGGGAGAAAATATTTCCACACGGCAAAGATGTTTACTCACGCATGATGAAACCTAGCTCCGCCATTTCGCCCCCGTTTCTCCCCGAGATCCACAGCGTACCCCGGGGGCACGAGGGAGCAGGGAGAAAAAACGTGTGCTCTACTTTGGAAGACTTTTGGTATCTGCCAATGAACTTACGTCAAAGTGCACGGAGCCCTCAGAGACAAACGGCAAAACACATAAACGCCCAATTATAGTAGCTTCAAAGAGAGACGCAATGAAAAATTGATGGCAAAGGCATTACATAATTCACATGGTGGGCTTACATAAGCGGCCCAAATATAACAGATATGGCATTGTTTCCTATTAAATGTTGAGGGAACAGCGTGTGAGTTCTTGTGTGTGTGTGTGTGTGTGTGTGTGCCTGTGTGTGCCTGTGTGTGCCTGTGTGTGTGCCTGTGTGTGTGCCTGTGTGTGTGTGTGGAGGGTGGTGCATAGGCATTGCGAAAGCATCAAACGCTGTCTCTCAAAGAACCCAGACGTTGGCCCCTCGTGTCAAGGTACACTCCCCTTTTCTAAGACGACACCCCACTGCGTTCTGTTCTATACCCCTGTTCTATACCCCTGTTCTATACCCCTGGTGAACTTCAGAGCTGCGGTTCTTCAAGTGCAAATGACAAAGGCACTTACCAGTACTCACTTGTACTCACTGTAAGTCGCTCTGGATAAGAGCTTCTGCTAAATGTGTCTTATCTATGAGCCATGATTCCCAAGCCTTGCGTCAAAGATTTGACTGAGAGCTAGCAAAAAGTTGATATATTTGGAAGATCAAGATTTTGATCTAGCCGCACAAAAACAAGAGCTGAATGTCCACATACATTCCAATAGAAGACATACATTCCTATAGAAGACAAACAATGAAACTTAAAATCACTGCCTTCAATGCCAGTGAAATTATGTAAGAGCACTCTGGGGTTGCATAAAAATGCTTTGTCTTCTTTCCCATAGGGCTACCTGTATGCCGTTTGTGCTGATAGCAAAAGCAATGAGTAATGACAAAACACCAAGTATGGCTACCCATGGGGGGGGGTGGGGGGGGGGTAAAGTCCCTTGAGGTAACCCTGTCTGTGAAGAACTACAGCCAGCAGTGGGCCTGGCTGCTTTATATCCCTTTACACAATGCAGCGCAGAGAAAAATTGCTTCTGATTGGGTTTTGTTCCTTTTGTCGAGCTGAATGTTACCTTGTTAACGGCAATTGACAATGAAAAACAGTGTCATTCATGTGTGATTGTGGGGGTGAAATAACCTTGTCGTTCAGGTAGGCATGATTCTTGTGTTAACTTGATTCCTTTATGAAGTAGCACTGAGGGACTATAAAAGCCTTTATATCTCCAATTCAAAATGTAGTCAAGCGAGCTTGAGTGTGGGCCTGCTGATTCACAAATGCACACATTTCAATTATTCTATGTATGACTATACCATCGTCATTGCGGTGCGGTGAGATCGGCTTTAATGAAAACACTTAAAAGAGAAAGACACAGGAAAGGCAGACAGCGTTGCTTCGACCTAAATCCCTGTAGTGACAGCTCCTAATCTCTTGTCTTGCCAAGACACCTATTTGATCTTTTGACTGAGGATTACAAACCAAATAAGAGAAACAGGTGAAAAGAGAGCTCTACCTTTTGGGGATAGCTTCTCTTTGAAAAGAGAGAGAAAATGTGACAGCGCTGTGAGATGTATTAGCTTCTCTTTGCTGATTTGATGAACATTTCTCAAAATGTACCCCCATTAACAGGCCTTATGAAAGAGTATGTTTGTTGGTAAGGGCCCCTACTTTGGATCTGGTAATCCCAACTACAATGTAATTATAGACAGAGACTGTGTTGAGGATTGGCATAACGAGACCGACAACACCCTCTAAAAACAAACAAACCCAACCAGGCGTCTAGTCACGAATCTCAGAGCCAAAACCCACCAATCAAATATTCTCTCTCCTCCTCCCCCCACCCCATCCGCACCTATTGAATGTTTTTGTACAAAAGAGCACAATTGGTTCCTGGTGAATAGCTTGGCTCTCCTCGTACACATAATGACGAATCCCCCGTCGGCTCCCTCGCCCGAAGGGATCCTTCTCTTGAGGCGCTCGTTCCAATTATGAAGAAATATGAACGGGCGGCGGGCGACTGTCACAGGTCCCACCAAAATTCAATTTTAATTAATCTCTGGCAGAAATCGGCAGCTCGGCGATACGACACTCATCACAGGCCCCAGAAGTAGATCCAATTTTCTGTCTCAATAGGTATTAAATTAGCGAGAACACTTCCGCCCGTCGTCACCACGGCGCGCATAACAAATGGCGTACATTTGGCCGTGTGACATAATGGCACAGTAACAAATGTGTCGCCAGGATGGACGTAGCCAGATAGAGCAGGTGAATCATACTCGGGGAGCTGTGTCAAATCAGACCAGAAATGTGCTGGGAGGCAGATTTGGAAATGTGAAGTAGTGGGAGGACATTTTAGCTTTGTCTGGAATTCTTCCAGTACAACATTTTGCTTTATAGCCTGTGTCAAGGGTCTTCTGCTGGCTGGGGTCCCGTAGATGAAGTGAAATGACGGGTCTTGCATACTACCTTTTGAGGTATTGTTTTGAGGTAGTGTTGGTGTGGAATAGTTGTGCTTGATTGACAGCTCTATCTCTCTCACTTGGCATTAGTTACAAATGACATGCTTGGTAGCTGGTTGGGTGCGTGTTTAGCTGCCTCAGGTAAATGTCTTCGCAGTTCCTTTGCAACAGGGTTCCTAATTGACTCGCGAATGGGGTTTTGTACACCGCCTTCAAACGTCAAATGTGCGCTAATCCATTCGTGGATGTTTGAGCAGATTCGTTACCAGTGTTGTTTCGAGGGTTCTGAAATGTCAATTGAGACTATGGTTTCAATAAAGAATTGGAGCCATGTTGACAGACCTACTAAAGGGTGTTAGTGACTGTGAGATAAAGTCACTGTCTGGTGATCTCCAAGGCGACACGGATACAAATTGGTGATTTTGTCTCTTTTGATACAAATGAGCATGTGCAGTATGATTCTTAACCTTAAGAACTCTTGAAATCACCTGTCGCACTGGTTTCTCCTCTTCAATGTGGCATGTTACAAATGGAATTTGAATTTGTCGTACTTTCCTCAACTATCATAGTATGCACATGGGGGGAAAAAGAAAGTGAGACTCATTTCAAATGCATTACATGTGCACTGCTCATAGTGGATTTCTTTGCTAAACCACATGCTCTCGAAACAGCAATATCTGCCTCTCAGAGATCAAGATATGGACAAGATATGGACAGAATAGTGTCCCATATTCCAGAATATACCACATACTCCATTCAAATATACATTTACCAATCTTTCCTGGGTATCCGACTTTTAAATAGAGTGGAAATTACTTTTTTTTTCCTTTTTTTTTACAGATTTTACTCACAATACATCTATTGTTTGGGACTCACAATCTGGTCACTACAGTGCTTGGCGGAATCCAGGTCAGGTAATTCACAAAGCCTCGTCCAAGGCCTTTGATCTTCTCTATCTTTCCTCCAATCCCTTTGTTCAAGTTGTCTGCCGGCTTTAGGTGCCTACCATGGGCTGCGTGTGAGGGGACACCTAATGAGGGAATCATCCAGACTAAAGCTGCCATGAGGAGACTTCAGCCGGCTATGCACTCTGCTGAGCAACGTTCAGTCTTTTCGAAGCCCAGCCCTGTCGTAGTGTGTGTCAAGTTCCTGTAAATAAGAATGATGTTTTGCCCATCCACAGAACCTTAAACTTTATATAAGATGAAAAGTCAATAAAACCAAGGCCTATTCCGAACATCCCATTTCCGAACATTGCCGTGGGGATAATTTAGGCATGGTTGGTCTTTAAAGGGGTCATATAGTGATTTTATAGGGTATTTCACACTGTTCCTTAAGGTCTCCGAATAGGGTATGTAACATTGGTTGGGCTGAAAATGGCCCAGGTGCGGTTCTATGCGCCCTAATGCAACCCTGTGAAATAGCCCTAGAATAAAACGAGAGGTTTTCTCACTTTTATAGTATGCTCATGAATATTTAGATGAGCTGCGCGCTGATTGGTTGATTTACAACGAGCGAAGCTGCGTAGCAAAGACGCAACATAGGCAAACATGTATTGTGATTTGTAGAATTACATGACAACACAAGCTATTTATTCGAATGAAACACAGTCAGGAAAATGCCAGTTTTACAGCGGCAGTTTCAAATTGTGAGATTTGTATAGGAAAGAGGTGTCAATGGACTTTGAGGTTCACTGTATGTCCACAAGGTAAACTCGGTTTTGCATTCAATGACCCCTTTAAAGGCAGTGTTTCAGTATATCTTATGGATGAGGAAATTATTTGCTGATAGTAGATTGATTGGGACCCAAAACAGGGACATGTAGGCTACCGCACTAAATCCACTTTACATTTGATTGAATCAGGTAAAAACCATATTGCTCATGTTTTCTGTTATCACTTCTCCTAAATCTACACCTCTAAGGGAGCTACACTTATAAGCTTGCACACTGCCCCACGACCTAGCTCCCTTTCATCATCCTTGCAGTGTCTCCAACTATTTAATTGGCCCAGACCGATTCAACCTTCCCACCCAGTCGTTTCCCCTCTACATCCTGAAGCTAAAGAACCATTCCATGCTAATTACCACCCACTGTCAGAAAAATAATCTGCTTCTTACCAAAAAGGCATCCTGTTAATGTAGCTCCTTCTCCCTGCTTTTTCTTTTAAATCGTAGCCTACCTTCTCCATGTCTGTGCCTGGTCTAGATTTTGGAGCGGTTATTTCTTTCTGTCGAACCATAGACTAAGTTGTCCGCCCCTGGAGAGTAATGACGGTTAAAAAGCAATCACCCGGTAGCGGCAGTTTCGGCAGTATATCTGCGTTTTTTATTGCTAACGCCAGGTCAGGGCACTAGGTGCTGTTGAAATTATTGCTATGTAAATCACCCAAAGTGCTTTCGTATTGGAAAGCGGCAGATTTAAGATGCTGGTGAGGTGTTAAGTGGACAGTAACCCGATATTCAAGCAGGCTTCTGTGAAGGCCTAACTTCAGTCATTCATCAGCGGAAATCCACAGTGTTGATGCCAAGCTCAGGAAACTTCTACTAATGCGACAGAACTAAGGGATTTACTCAAGTTTAAGTAAACTTAAGTTTACTCACTGTAATAGTCCCCCAAAAGACTAGACATATTGATAGTGTTATATGCCAGTTTAGGTATCCCACGGCACTTGATCAAAGGAAATTTTACGTCAGGCATCGTCTTCACACACAAAAAGCTTTTGAACAAAAACAATAATGTATCAGTTTGGATGCTAACTGAGAATGATACATTCCTTAAAGATGCTGTAAAGCAAATTCCATGTTTTGTTTCTCAGTACATTATATACGTGTGAAATGAGATGCTGAAAGCATGTGCAAAGCGCAACAACTTTGTCGCACTGAAATGTGGAGTTAGACCGTTGCACAGTTTCTCACCCGGTTTCAGCTCAACCTATCTACGTCACAGCCACCTATCTACGTCGTAGGGTCCATTATCCGGGTCGTAGGTACTTGAGAGATGCGGCGCCTTCCACGCAAGGAGTTGAGCTTCAGCTCCTTCAGACAACATCCCCAGTATCAAGCAGATATCACGATTTCAAAGCCTAATTTAACAGACTTGTCTGTGTTTTTTTTATTCTAATTTGGATGGGTAGTTAACAACACATTCTTCTGTGGTGTGATGAACTTAAAATTCATTTTCCGTTCTGCTTTACAGCCTCTTTAATGACAATTAGCACCTCTGCCAAGTTCCAAGCAAAGATGAAATGGCTATGTTTTCACTGAAGTAAAGGCTCTTCCAAGGGAATAACTTCATCAAAGTCATTATCTTATCTTATCATTTATTACTTATTGATGCTGAAAAGTGAAAGTCTGCAGTAAATCACCAGTCAGGATTGATGTGAAGAACACTTGATCAAATTTATCTTGAGGTCTTAGATGACTGGGCACATACCTTTTCTATGTGCTATTACTGACCTCTACTGGTTAGTTTAGGTCTTATTTGATGTGAGCGCTTGAGTGATTCATCCAAAATAATTGACCATCTAAACTGAATTCTAAATTAAAGATCTACTCCCATGGTATAACAATAGGTGTTAAGGAGACACTTTGTAGAGATAAGCTAATTATATTATTATTTTGTTTCCCACACTGCATAGATGAATGTGTTTTACTCATACACCTAATTAACTGGTTTAATATTGTGTTGATAACATTTTAATTAAAAACGTATTACGAGTCGTATCAGGAACATAAGACAAAAACAATAACATCCACATCGTAATGAATAAACACCCATATCTTAACCTTTTTGACAGCTTCCGAAACCGTATACGTATGAGACTTTGTGCTGTACATGACAACAATCTATAAAATGCCAACATACAAGATAAAAATATTTTTTCATGGCATAACTTGTGACTGTTCATGTGATTATCACTCAGGACCTTTGAGAGTCTTGATTGTTTTATTCTAACAAAGTACTGTTGTGTGCAAGTATTACAGTGGTCATGCCTTCCTACGATGCATATTTCTCAGCAATCTGTTGCCAAATATTTGCTGTTGAATTATGTGTGGAATAGTCTTTGAGAAAGTGGTTTACTACCCTTGTAAAACCACATTTATAGTACATGCACAGAATGTTTTTGATTAAAAGAAAGTGTCTGATGTGACTGAGCATGTGACAAATTATTTTCTTTAACATCAAAATGTTTTCGGCTGTGAGTTAACTGGAAAACATTCTTCAAATACTCTCCCTTCTAAAACCTGCCTTGGCCTTAATCTTCAAAATATTTCGAAGGTGTCTGAAGCTACGTGGAGCAGAGGAACACTGGGACACTATGTAGGGCAGCAAATTCCAGGCCTCACCTTAGGCCTTTGGTCATGAGGCTGGGCCCGCCTGTCAGCTGTGCGCCTCACGGAGGTGCCCCGTGGGAGACATAGATCTGTAGTCAAATCAGGCGCACCCCCAGAGGCAGGCTACAACCAAGACGTGATCACTGCTCTGAGGAATGTCTTTTGTATCGTGGGAGGCTTTGCATGGCATGTGACGCAATCCTATCGCAGTTGGATGAACCGCAATTCATGGGTTTCAGTCACGTGACTTTTTTGTTGCGGCCGCCATCTTGAGGACGAATTTGAACCTCTCCTCTGGTCTCCTCAGTGAGAATGGATGGGTACTGTCCGGTGGGGTCACACATTTTTGTTTTTTGGCCGTCAGACGGCCGTCAGAAATGGTGACCTCTGTGGTACTGGCTCTGTGATGAATCGAAATCAGAAAGCATGGGTCCAGATTAGTGTGAAGGGATGACATAACTACCCAAAACCATCGTTCGAAGTTTTAATTCCTTTGGGAAGCAGTTACGGTGGGTGGCAATATTAACATCACACGAATAGCGTTAATATCACTGAACTGAATTGCCATCAGATTATGTTGTAATATCAGTCACATCAGGAAACCAAATAAAAAGTAGTTTAGCATACTAACGCCACTCCAACAAGTAGCAACATTACATAATTCAACCATATAACTAGCCGAGGGTTTTATATATATATGCTAAACTTTGGTTTGGGCTTTAAAAGAAGGACACAGGCTTCGGGACCAAGACGGCACTGCACGTCTCACTTTATTTAACTCCGCCAGACCGTCAGAGCAATGACTCCCCCTTGTCACAATGAAAGCTCATAATAAAATACCTTACATAACTAACGTTACTAATGTACATTTATATCAACGTTATTCTGGATCTAATGCTAGCTGTCCAGAATAACGTTATACATGCTCACATTTTAAATGATGTTCTGTAGGAGTCCAGTGATCCCTCTTGATAGCAGGAATCCATTTCTCATGACGCTCAGGGTTTTTGGGACATTGTAAAAGGTAATTTATGTATTTGAGATTTGCTGTTATCACAGCCCATGCACAGTAGATAGACTGCATCTTGCAATTCGGTCCTTATGATGGCGCCCCGACTACTGTGTGACGTCACATGAAAACCCATGAATAGGAAGGTAAATGGAAATGTTGTGTCTCATCCGATCAGCGTCACTCATTTAGCAGACGCTTTTATTCAAAGACATGTACAAAACTGCATATTTGTACGTGCCTGCTACTTTGAGGGAGAATATATTCAAACGAACAGCAGATGCACAAAAGATTTTCTTGGCGTCACATGACTGGGATATGGAGCAGAGGTGGAGAGGGGGGAAAGGAGGGGGCAGGTAGGGAGGGGAGAGGGGAGAGGGGGTAGCAGGCATCCTAGAGCAGAGGTAGTCATATGAATGGCTCAGAGTTCAGCATTAATGACTCCCACTGTGCCTTTTTGACCAAAGGCGAGGATTACCGTTAAGCTCCAGTCACATCTTCTCACATGATTCAAGACAGTGCAAAGGTTTTCTTTACTTTGCACACATATGCCGATTTCATAGGCCTGCGTTTTCTTTTTTTTCCTTGTATGAAAATGTCTTCAATTTACTTAATGCTCTCTGTACCAGTTTACCTAACTGGTAAACTACTAGTAAATGTGTTGAGCGTATCTTATCTGAACGTGTTTGTGTGTGGAATGTATGTTTGTGTGTCCAAAAATATCCTGACATAATAGTAATGCTCAGACCCTACAGATTCCTTCTTTTGTCCATAGACAAACTTCTGACAAGCTTCAAGAGTCTATCAACGAAATGCATTAATGAACAGGAAACCTTTCATAAAGCAAGGGAGACAAAATCGGACTTAAGATATTATTGACAAATATTTAGATACTGATCTAATGTGAACAATACCACTATTCTTACAGTATGATAGAATGCTGTAATTGTGACATTTAGTTAACGATACAACCACCACAATAGGATCTGCTTATAGCTTTATGCTATTTCGATTCAATTCAATTGCTGTCTCAATTTCATCAAAGATGAACATAAAGTCACAAAATACTGTATCTGGCCAAAAGCTTCACAACGTATTTGCATGTGACCTTACAAGGAATACTTTCAGGTCAGTAGCTTTTTAATTATTCAAAGACTCTTGTAATGGAAAATCTCAACAATGCTTTATCACTTAAATTGAGTTTAACATTGACAGCCACCAAATATACTGCTAAATAAGTCATATTGTCTCAGAGATATTCTGCATCATTCATAATGTATTACAGATGTTGAGGAACATTAGATTTCCTTCTGGATAAGTAATGAAGAACAATAGTCTCAACAAGGATATAATGAGTTGACCATTTTCTTAGAAGAACGTGGGATTTTACACATTTCTGGAATGTAGTAGTATTTTCTATACATTGTATGAGGGTGGGATTGGTTGAGCGTAATCCTCAAACACAATTAGGAAACTACCCAGACTGGTGTTTTGACCTACAACATGAAGCACATGTGACTTGTGTAAAAACTCCTCTTCAAGTCAGGAGCATCTAGGGTATAAAAAAAAAGGTTTCTGTCTATTTTATCTCTTTGCTCTGACCGCTGATTGACCCCTAAATCACCACTCACAATTGGAAAATATCATTTTTATATTATTTTTTTTCTCCCAAACTTCTATTTTAGACTATAGATTCATCTTCACTCAATAAAAAAAGGCTAACTTCAGAGAATGTACAACGGATGTGTTTGTTTTTCAGCATTTTTATCAGTTACTCACAACTGAAACTAAATTTCAAATATGAGTACACTTCCTATGTGTATGCAAATGCATATGACTGAAATAAGCGTTTGCATCCTTTTCCAGTAGAGCAATCATCAACTTCAACAAGCCTGTGAAGTCAAGCACCAAAGCACTCCAGAGATCAGTGAATGTAAATGTGGGACAAAAATACCTGTTTCCTTTTCTCGCCCGCGTGTCTTTCTAGGTCTGGCACCAACCATGTGGGACAGTCTCTCAAGTGACACTGTGTACCTCTGCGGCCTGCTTAGCATTTTTGAGGAATGTCGGCGTCCTCCCAATTCTTCTTGAAAGCGATGTCTGCCGTTTGATGTGGAAAAAGGCATATGGTAATTCAAAGTAAAAACCTGCCATTGAACTTTTTCCCCGAGCTCATCAGATGTTTGTGCCCAGCCATCACTATCACTGCAGAGCTGAGGAAAATGGCCGCTTTCGCTAATTAGTCTGAGTTTATCCCCTGGAGGATTTCGGATATTTTGCTTGTACGAGTTGTTGGGAAATAATGACTGCTAATTAATGCAACCAAACAACTATTGTTTGCATCATGAGATGCCCTCAGTATAACCCTTAACTAAGGTGGCAATGTAGGTTATTAGTGGAATTATACAATTGTGACTGGGCTCCTGCAGACGATTACAATCAAACTAACTGCGTCACATATGAGGTTTCAGTCCATGTGGATTACTTCAATCTTTTGCTGAAAGTTTCCCATGAACGGATTACAACACCCTAATTTGACGGCGTTACTGACAGTACTAGCCATTGACTGCACCTATCATAATCTGAATACTGACAGCCGTCAGTGCTGTCTCTTGTGTTATCCTTCTGGATGTAGCTCTTTGTGAGATATCCATGTTGAGAAATATGAATGTGGAGCCACGTGACGGTAGCGAGACTCTCCCGCGGTCTGGAATACATATCTCACGTGCTGTTGGCATCACACAGACCCAGAGGCTCCCTAGCTCACATGAGATGTGGAAGGAGAGGGGCAGGGACTGAGTGGAGGAGAGAGTCGGAAAGGGGAGGGGTGGTGGGAGTGTGCGAGTGGTCAAATGACTTGAGTGAAAGTATTGTGTGAGACTTGGGACGTCGTACTGGAACGGTGAGATGTGCTACTGATCAGCCAGCCTGGTCCAGGGTGTGCAATAGGAGTGTGACCTTGTGCTGGCTACAATTGTCTTCAGTTGCCACCAGATTTGAGCACAGATAATGTGAAAGTTAGTCAAACATATACTTGTTCCCCTGCAAATGTTGAATATTGACCACATTGAAATGGTAGGCCTATGTTTGTTCCAGTTCCATGAAAACAAGTAGTCAGGCTAGATTAGAAAACTGATTTGCATGCTTCTACCTCAGACCTGACAAAATGACCATGTCATTGAGAGAAAATTGACCATGTCATTGATAACTAAATGTTTCGGACATCTTGTCAACATTAAACCCATATCACTTAACTCATTTGTTCACGGTACATCATTTGATTATTCTGTAGCAGTGAATGCGACGGCAGTAAAATGCAAAACTGTGATGAATGCCATATAGGCCTATATATGGTGTAGGGCTGGGGCTCTTCCTGCTCTCACCTATCATATGCTAAAATCTGGAGTTGCTGGACAGGGTCTCTACTTGATGGCTCTCACACTTCATTGTGTTGCTTACTGTGCATTGTTAATCATAGGTTGATAAGGGTCACAAAGTGGTTGTTCTTGTGTATTAAGGGAAGTGTGATGCATTGTTCTGTGGATTCTTGATCTCCTGAGACCTTCTCCTCAGCTCTGGCTTGTCCTTGTACTCCTTCTCCTTCCTCACATCTTGCTTGCTATCTCTGGATTACAATAATCAAGTTAACCTTCATTTTGTAACATGTTTTCCTTGTAATTGATTTCATTCATTTGCAATGTTATTAAATGTTCATTGTATTTAACCTTACTTTGACCATTCTTGCTCTAATTTAACCAATAGAGTCAAATAACTATAATTCTATTAGTTTTGGCATTATTTGGTTCATGTTAATACACTGTTCAGTTTCCCATCTTCCTTTAAACCAAAGGGGAATTAGTTGAGTTTTTTGGCCAATATTTAACCCCCTACAATTGTTTCAAATGTGAGGGCGTTTTTATGTGAATAAAATACTCTATTGTTCCTTAAAACTACTCTCACACTAGGAAACTGCGCATGAATGGATAAACATGCAACCTTCTTAGGAAATGTGATGTGATCACGCGGGGACCAGAAATCCGTGCAGTCATGCGCTAATCCGGTATTTAAGGCCAGACACTCATTTGGCTATGAGGGCAATTACAAAACAGTATTGACTGCATGTAAAAAGACCGGGTTGTTCCCTTATTTGCAACAGAACATTAATTAAGAGTGATGTGGTTTCGATTATATCACTGACGAGTGAGAGCGTAAAATACGAAGACAAAGTTTTTCCATCTTTAAAAAAAGTACGTTTGTACGTATTTTGGGGGACATTAGGTGATCATGTGGAAGTACGGATTTCTGGTGCTCCTTGGCGCAATATTTGTACGCGCACAGTTTCCAAGGGAATGTGTCACTCCAGAAGGACTTAGAAGTGGTCAGTGCTGTCCATCCCCCTTGGGGCTCCCGAACGATGCTTGCGGGTCCAGCACAGGACGTGGACAGTGCATATCTGTTTCTGCAGATTCACGGCCTCACGGCCCCCAGTATCCCCATGATGGACGGGATGACCGAGAACTTTGGCCCGTTCGTTTCTTCAACGGCACTTGTCAGTGCAATGGAAACTTCACCGGTTATAATTGCGGCCGTTGCAGACATGGGTGGACCGGAATAAACTGTGATCAACCAGTCGCAGTTGGTAAGTGTCAGTTGAACTGTCACAGTTGGAGCTCAAAAATTCAATCCCAGAGCTGTTTAAAGTTGTTTGTCAAAAATATGGTAGCAAAACTATTGTTCAGTTTTTAGAAATGGGCATGCTCTTGTAGACTGACTCCAGACAGACACAAATTGATCAGGCTCAGAGGGGAAACATAATTTTACATTTGTTAAACATTTTATGATGACACTTTATATTTATCTGATACATTCCCTTCGCGGTAATCAGGCAATCAGACTCCCAAATACTTTTTCTACGATGACACCAAAATCCACCTGCTCTGAGCAATGAGAATGCAATTCTTCTTCATTAAAACACATTTCTGATGAACGCATGAATGCCTCCGGTAATTTCATCATATCTCTGTAATCCTTGTGTAGTTCGGAGAAATGTGATGCAGCTCAGCTCAGATCAGAAGAGAGCATTCTTGAACGCGCTCGACCAGGCCAAGCGCACAGTGCACCCCGACCTGGTCATCGCTACACGGCGATACCAGGAGATATTTGGACCAGATGGAAACACAATGCAATTCGAAAACATCACAATTTACAATTACTTTGTGTGGACCCACTACTACTCTGTCAGCAAAACCTTCTTGGGGGCCGACCAGCCGAGTTTCGGCGGGGTTGATTTCTCGCACGAAGGCCCCGGTTTTGTCACATGGCACAGGTATCACCTGCTCCAACTTGAGAGGGACATGCAGGTGAGTTCTGGCTGTAAATCCGTTTACTAATTTAGAACACTAATTTCGTGTTTTTGTCATTCTTCCAACGTATTTGTATTATAATGTTAGGCTTCATTGTCCACGGCTATGCGATTCCTTGCCAATAATCAAGCAAACTTAGAAACTTAAGCGTTTTATGGCCTGATCTGAGATTTGCTCTTCAATAGGGAACAAAAGGAGACTTGTTGCCTAAATTCTTTCTTCAATTATTCATTACTCGTTGGATTAATAGCAACAGACAGGCTATTGTTTTCCACTTTTCCTCATTATAGTTTGCAAATTCAGTGCGAATGAAATGGAAGGAAATGGAAACCAAGTCAATTGGACTTTCATGCATTTCTCATATTCTATTATAAAACCTAAACCTAATAAACCAAAATTTGATTTACGCTAATATACATTGCAGTTTTTGTAAGATCCGGTTACTTTGTATATTTAGTTTGATGCCTTTTCAATGTGGCTGTAAAAGGGCAGTTTCCCCCCAGGGATCAATACTACTCTACTCTCTCTAGCCAAACCTCACCACCAATGACACTCTCCCAAATGTCTCCACTCATTCCACTCCTCTACGGGGCACGCTCGAGCTATCGTATCTTATCCCAATTCCTTCCAGGGTGCACAGATGTTGCGCTACTAAAGCAAACAGTATAAAGCACAGCGTCACACATTCATGTCTATGTCTCCAGTGATCCACTGTAAACCCTTATCTGCATGATAGGACATGCTGCAGGATCCCTCCTTTGCTCTGCCCTACTGGAACTTTGCCATCGGCGGCAGCACGTGTGACATCTGCACCGACGACCTCATGGGCGCCCGGAGCAGCTTCGACATGAACTCCCTGAGCACCAACTCCCTCTTCTCCCAGTGGAGGGTCATCTGCGAGAGCGTGGAGGACTACGACTCTCTGGGCACCATCTGCAACAGTACGTCCCTGGGGGCGGGGGGGGGTGGGTTTGTGCATGCCGTCCGCAGGGCTGACACTGCCAACGGCGGCCTGTAACAGTGTTCGAAGGCACCGCGAAAAGCACCAGAGCTTAAAATTGCAGCTTAAAAAAAATGAAATTACTTGAAATGTTTGATGTCATTCCGTTCCACAAAAGGTACAAGTATTACTAACAATCAGGTTTAACTTGGTTCTCCTCCCTCCCCTTCCTCCCACCCTCCCTCAGATACTGAGACCAATCCGATCAGGAGGAACCCTGCGGGGAACGTCAACCGCCCCATGGTGCAGCGCCTGCCCGAGCCCCAGGACGTGGCCGACTGCCTGCAGGTCACCGCCTTCGACACGCCGCCCTACTACTCGACCTCCTCCGAGAGCTTCCGCAACACTATCGAGGGTGAGCGCCGAGCCAGGGGCTTGTGTGTACCGACGCGAGCGCTCATGGATCTCGACGTACAAGAACGCACACACACACACCACCGACTCGCCCTTACGTTATGTATTATTAACGCACACACTTTCAATTATTGAAATGACATTTCCGCACTGCAGTCACAACATACACTTTGACATCCACACACTGCCGCGACAAACTTCCTGCATTTTTTATTTGACATTTAAAAAAAAAGGCTCAAGAGGGACACTTGTTACGTTGTGTGCGCAGGCTATAGTGCTCCCCAGGGCAACTACGACCCCGCTGTGAGGAGCCTACACAATCTGGCCCACCTGTTCTTGAACGGGACGGGCGGACAGACCCACCTCTCCCCCAACGACCCCATCTTCGTCCTGCTGCACACCTTCACGGACGCCATCTTTGACGAGTGGCTGAGGAGACACGGCCCGGGTAACGCCCACTTCCTGTTTGTGCACCCGTCTGCGATATGCTGTTCGCCTGACACTCACCGTTTCCAAATTCAAGTATCCCATACACACACGTTTCCTTCCAAAATCCTTCAACGGTAGAGAACACACGTTCTGAATATAGATGTCACACAGTGATGTTGTCAAAAAACATGAGACGATCTCTGACTATCTCCGTCGGATGTACGGTCCCATTGCGTTGATTCAGTCATTCAGTAGAAGATGACTCTTCTTGATGTGTCTTGTAGATTCAGCAGCCTACCCCTCAGAGAATGCCCCCATCGGCCACAACCGAGGGTCCAACATGGTGCCCTTCTGGCCGCCAGTGACGAACGCCGAGATGTTTGTGAGCGCTCCAGAGAACCTCGGGTACTCGTACGAGGCAGAATGGCCATGTGAGTACAATTCCTGGTCGTAAAATCATTGATTTATTTCTTCCAGCACTTCTGTCATCACTCTGTTTTGACTCTTTAGATCTCTAGATCTTTACCTGACATTTGAAGCAGGTTGTTCAACGCTAGCACCTGTGTGGGAGAAGCTGAGGTGTTTTTTTGTTTCGTTTTTGGGTCGTCTCCAGCTCAGCCCTTCACTCTGACCGAGGTCATCACCATCGGCATCGTGGCGGCCCTGGTCGTCGTGGCGGTCATTTTCGCCGTCACCACGTGCGTCGTGCGCTCCAGGTCCAAGATGGATGGCCGCCAGCCGCTGCTCGGGGAACAGTACCAACGTTACGACGACGGCAAAAGCCAGTCCGTAGTCTGAGATCGCTGCTCCGGCAAAACGTCCTTCGCAAATCCGATTCAAAATGACTGTCAGTTTCAATATGGTTTGCGTCCCACACTGATCCTCCATAACATGATTTTTTTGTGTTATTTGTCTGGCAAGCATAAAAACATGTATATTTGTAAAACATTCGATATAATTGAAACCAATTTGGGGCACACTGTAAGTTAAGTGTAGATCTACTACATAGCGATACCTACAGTACCAACATTGTAGTTGCATAGGGGACCGCAATGTACTTACAATTAATGACAGTTTAGCAGTACAAATAAATACACAAATGAAAGTGAGACTTTCAACTGCCCCTTTACAACATCCACTTACCCCTTACACCCCTCCCCCATACTTGACTTGCTACTCTTTTATAATAGCCTATAGGTCTACAGCAGACACTTAACGCCATTGAATTACATAGCTATTCCTGTAACTGCAATGTTTTACTATAGCTAATGTATTTCATGTACAGTTCATGTCAAGTTTGCTTTCAAATGGTATAAATGGATACAAATTGAATGTACGTAAGGGTCAAAATGTTATGTTGCACAACATTCTTAGTGAAATATAGTGCAGTAAAGTCCTTAACATGTATATGATTTCTTTATAGCACAGATTAAATGTGTTGACAATTTCAAAAATGTTCTCCCTGTCCTGGATAATTACATAGTTTGAAATAAGGGTGCAGCTCTGCTCTGGTGGACATGTATGGCAGTTCTCATGAGCAAACACAAGGGGGAGCTAAATGCTTGTGTTCATGTGGTGAGGGTTCATTTTCTGTTTTGGTTGAGGACCAGTTACCCAACAACAAAAAATGATATTCTTCAATTGACACATTATGACATATGAGTATTACATTATTACTTATTCATCTTATATTCAGCTAATTTTAGGACTACTTCAGTTTTGTATAAACATCTGTAAGCTTTGCAAACGCATTTACATGATTGATTTAGAAGCATTTGATCAACAGCCATTCACCACCTTGGTATAAATGAGTTCTTTCATCAAACAATTAATCAACTCAGGACCAAAATGTTTGCTATTAAAAGATGCATGCAACAAGTCTGAATTATAGTAGTATATCCCAGACTTGCAAAAAAAAGTCCCTCTTTAAAATCTCAACAGACATATATTGCATTATACCAACATATTAAACATTGAGAGCTGGCATAGGCTACTTAGTTCATTTAGTCTCAGGTCCAAAAATGTAGAATCCTACTAGAAATATGTTTTTAAGCAACATGAAACCTGAAACGCCATTGTTAACAATCAAGTTGAATGAACAAACACGGGTTTATCAATATAAACCCCACAAGCACAACATAGTGCATTTGCGCAATAATGCACTTCATAAGCAAAGATGGACAATCCTCCAAGCTGCTCCTGTGACAGTAGGCAAACAGGCGTGGCTGAGTGTCCCACCTGTTCTGGTGTCAGGTTACAGAGACCTCTGTTCCGCGCCTGTCTCAGACCACGTTATCAACCCGACTGCTTAACTGTTAGCAGTTTCAATGGACATGACTGATAGAGGAGGAGTGGGAAGACTTCGGAGTTGTGACTGAATTAGGCTTGCAGGGCTTACATTTTTCATTGCACTGTATATTTTACAACAGGTCTGGGACTTGGCTTGTCTGATTAAAGTCCAGCTTTGCCTGTTTGGATAGCCGTTTTCAACCCAGCCGTACAAGTGAGTTCAGAAGTTTGAGCATTCAGTGGAGTTCTGTGCAAGGGCAAACCCATAATTACTCGCTGTTTTTCATACTGCTCGACTGAAAACATTTCAAGTTGAAGTGAGCTGTCTACCTCTACCATGGACGAGGAGAACGTCTTACCCGATTTTAAGGATATTGAGACAAAGTTGGGTCGTAAAGTCCCTGACAGTCTTCGGTCATTTTTGGGAGGAAAACATCAAGACAAACAAGAAGAAGAACCAGCCACCGTAAATTCAAAAACCCGAGAAAATTCTGCTGACTTGAAAAGACTGGAAAGCAAGATGTTATTTTTGAAACAGGAAATGGTAAGTAGTTACTACAACGAATAGGCTATACAGAATTGATGCCCGCAAACCGTTTCAAATAACTTCGTTAGTGAACTATAGGATCGTCTACACTGTAGTTTTGTAAACCACACCTTTGAAAAATATACAAACATATGACCTAGAAAAGTGACTCAGACCAATTTAAACAGCGTTGTATAACTTAATACTCTGACTTAATTACTGTTTTAGAGAGATCAATACCTTATGGCATTAGGCTTAATTAACTCATTATCTTTTTTTAACATGAAAGGTTATTGACGCCCAGCGAACAATGATTGCATTACAACCATTCAAGTGTAATTTCCCAAATGTGGTGATATCCAGTTGTGAAACTAAGCTTCCTGCTGATAGAAGCCATTCACACCAACTATCTAAGTCAGAGCAAGGCGAAGTGCCAGGCTGTTCTTACCACAACGTCACTCTCAATTCGGACTCAACAAAACTAAGGAAAGCCCAACCCAAGTGTTGTTTTGTCTATAAGGCTTGTTCCTAACATGTTATTACATGGCTCATCATGACACTTGTCATGGCTTACCATTGTCTAGGATCTAAGCAACCCCCCTTCCAGGCTTAAGGTCATCAGGCTTATTAAGATCCAGTAACAGATGGCCATGTCGGGTTGACCAACGTTTGTTGGGTAGTGAGGTTGTGTGTCATGGCCCGGTTGACCAACTGACCCAGTAAGGATGCCTGTCTAACCTTGTGCCTTCCCTCTGACCTCACGTGAAAGACAAGCTGCAACCAAGCAATGGCGTTGATCCTTAGGATCCCCAGGTTGTCTAGTCAGCAAAACCGGCTTTAAAGCTAATTGTAGTTTTGGATGGCTAATCCGGGATAGTACAGTGAACAGTGCTGATATGATACGATACATTTTGGGCACATTCAGCAGGATCCATGTCGCCCTAGAATAAGGCTGCGAAGACAGCCTTCTGTTCTGTCCCGTCTTTACACTCATAACTGAATCTTTAATCCAATCAGGCCGTCTTTCTCAAGTGCCCTCTGCTGAGTTGCTCCCACAACAAACACAGCAGTTGTTCATTTGCACTGTGCATTGACAGCTGTATCAGAACTGATTATAAAGTCTAGACTAATCACGGACGCGTTGAACTGAGCGCGTAATGTCACTAATGAACACATCACCCCAGTAAGTACATTACGTGTAATTGTGCTCATCAACTTGCAATGAATGGGGGTTCGAATTTCAACTTGAATCCAGATGTTATAACTGATTATAACAACACCAAAAAAAAAGTTGGCTCAACTAAAAGTCATGCAAGTCTAATAACGTCAGCCAGATTTGTCCTGTGATACCCCAGACTGTTTATGGAGTAAAATTCCACCCAGCCCAGGCTTGACGTGTATGTGTGGGCACATGAAGCGAGACTGTAGCCCACAAAGCAAACACGGGCCACATTATGAGCTGAGCGGGCCCTGTCCCAGCCCACGACTCTCAAGAAGGGGCTCTGTTTTATTAAGCCAGCTGTCCGGAAAACACTGTCCTGTATCAGCCTTGTCACCCACCATGTGGCTTAATGCTTTCTGACTGGCTCCCATGCAACAGTGACACGCCACTGTGTGTCAATGCCTCTTCCGTCACTAGCCTGGGGGAATTTGACCCCTCACCCTTCCCTCACCGTAGATATGGTGCGGGGGACTAAATCAATTACTGCATTATGTAGGGATCCCATTGAGTGTCCAGCAATGTGCCCATTCTGGCAGTACATGGACATGATTGATTATTTCCTGTCTCCTGATGATACATGTGTTTCTGTCCCAGTGCCAGTGTAACAGCAGACAAAACACTTCCATACAACAAGTGACATACATTTGTTGGTATGGTTTCTTTGTGCCGTGTAGAGACAACTTAGCATTATTCATTTTGTCAAATGCATGGTGGCTTTGTGGCTATATGTCTCTTTCAATGTTCCTACAACATCTTTTCTCTTGCCAACACAGGCCAATCTGCGGGCCATCGACGTGAAGCTGCTGCAGCAGCTCATGTCTATCAGCGAAGGCATCGAGTCCATCCGCTGGGTGATGGAGGAAAAAGGAGGCGTGACCAGCCGGGAGAGCAGCTTGAATGGCAGCTTGTACAGCCTATCGGACAGCCAGGATGGCACCTCGCCCCGCGGCAGCTTCACCAGTCTGCACGACGGAAACAGCGACGGTCTGGATGGCATTTCTGTGGGTAGCTATCTGGACACGCTGGGGGAGGACATCCCAGACGACCCTTCGCCGACGGACCTCGACAGCTTTTCAGACAAAGCTGTTTTTGAGGAGGGTACATTCAGCAAGCCACCGATGAGACTTAGAGTGGAATCGGACGAATACTACTGCTTTGGATGATTTGGGGCCAACTAGTGGAATAGTGGGGGTGTCGTCAGAGTTGACAGTAGACATTTAAGGTTTTGTGTGGTTGTGAGACAGGTTTTGTCGCGTCTCTCGTCACTGTCGCTTCCCCCCTGTCCTGCCCGTACTGGGGTTCAAACTAAAGTCCTCTGACTCGCAAACGTGACTACCACCTTTATAAACACTGCTTTAACCTGCTAAGCCACCGTAAAGCTAGTATTCCTACAGAGGAGTGTTTCAACCAATTCAACTCGGTTACACTTGCACCGACTTCTGCTAAAATATTCTTAAATATTGTTGCAGTTCAAGTGGCTGTGGCAGAGCATAAGATGTCCTTGGAATGTCGCATGCCGTTTCGTGTGTCAAAACCGCATTTCTAACCAACACATATTGAAATCCTATCCAATCTTTGAACCCTGACCTCATCAAACCAATACAGGAAATGTTTTACTGTATCCTAAATTCCGTTGTTTTTCTGTAAATGTTAAACCAAGGACAGTGTCTTCTGTCTTTTTGTAACCATTTCGTTTTAAACCACAGGAACACTTCAGTTCACGTGAAAACAGACTGTTAAGACTTTTCATCTTGAGTTGGTCTGAGTAATTGAGTAAATAAGGAATTAGAAGCTTTCGCAGCATTAGTGGTTTCATGCTGAGAAGTGCTCACATCGATTGACAAAAACTGTCCAATGTCTTAATCTGGTAGCAGTATCCACGTGCAATTTGCCAAAAGCCTTCATGTCACTGAATATATAACGTGTCTTGTGTGCACTTATTTTTCGACAGATGGCATACATGATTGCCACTCCCAGGTCATAAATGATCATTTAATGTTACTTTGCTTTCACCATAAGAGATTAATTGTGAATATTAAGGCAGTTCCAAAGAAAGAAGTTCCAACACAACATTTTAAAGTTCTTTGATTTGAATTTGAGCTTAAAATTCACGACCCTTTAATTTATAAACACTAATCTGATTGCTGTATGTGTTGGTCATATTGTGCTGGTACCACAAGATTTTATGTACGAAAGACATTCATTTCCTTACAAAGATGTACAAATGTGTTGATTTGCTTGGCCTGTGTGTGTTGTTCTTTCATGTTGCCTACTTTTGACATTTTTAATTTATTGTTAGTTGTTTGAAAAATGTTAAAGAAATACAGAGATTTTCCTCTTTCTCAAGTGTGCAGTTTTAATTATTTCAGACACTGTTATATGAAACTTATTCAGATTGGTTGTAACTTTTCAAGTCCTGTCAGTGTCACATCTTTGATAACATTCACAGCAAAGAGGGTGATTAGATCTGCCAAATTCAGGAAACGAAAGTCCATTCTCCCCTCAAGCTCCTTAAACTATTAGTGGAAAAAACCCATTTGGCAGAATACTCAAGAGTGAAATGGCCAGACCTCTCATAGACAGGGCATCATATTACTATTCCAACACCCCTCAGTATTCGTCATTTAGTTTAGGGCTGAGATTGAATAAATCAACGTTATGAGAAACCGGGCAAAAGAAGAAGGAATGCCAACCATGTAGTGTACTTTTATTACCGTTTTGAATTCATCTTGCTGGCGTGGTGCTATGTTGAAAAGGATGATTGAATTCCCAGAGTTGACTGTACGTTGTGACAATGGTTATTGGGAGTTAGACCAGCCAAACTGACATTAACACTGAGCTTTCTAAGGTTCCATTTGTTAAAATACAATACATTTTAACAATAGTTATTAAAATACAATCTGTTCAATATTCAGTATTGTAATTCACAACAATAAATCTAGTGTGTGATGTGAAGCATTGTAGATTAGTTTAAAATAAACTAATGTGTTACAGTATCTCAATTACTGGTCTCTCACCATATTGCACTTAACTAAGCGTTTACTGAAGTCCTGATTTAAACTAAAGATTCACCTCACTAAAAGTGCAAAGCAGCTTTTGATTTTCTTAATGTTTCCTTATCTCCTTTCGTTAGAGTCTTTGGCGCATTTAAGCTGTCCGTCAGGCTAAACAAAACCAAAAGCTCTAAACCAGATACCCTTTTGAATGACAACATGACCTTGGGTTGACCGGATCAAATAAACACCCCTTGTACCCGCATGCAATTGCTTGTTTAACCAAAGTCCCCCCAAGGCAAAACAAGAAAAATTACAGGTTTATCAAGTTGGTGTTGTATGAGTGACAAATGCTGAGAAGGTGTATGGTACACTGTCATTGCACAGATAGATATATGTTCCGTTGCTATGATTAATAGGCTTTTTTACATACTCAATCGCTTTGGAACTGAGGCTTGTGTTCCATATACATGAGTCTCTCCTCAATGGTGACTCATCTAAGTATGGCGTTGGTTGCCTCTGTGAAAAACAGGATTTGGGCTTGCAGTTTAAAGTGTAAAAAACGTCTACATTGACCTCTGAACGACAGAACAGTACGAAGGACCCTACCTTGGCGGTCTGATTGGGTGGACTCGGTCTAATGAGATAGCAAAGTCTAAGCCAGTTCAAACTGCAAGGTACCGGGTTCAAGCACGTGCCGAATCATGCATGCCCTGAGCACATTCTAACTATTGTACATTCTAGCGGTTGACTGACAGGCTTTACCTTGCCCTTCATTAGATATTGTCCCAGTCATTTCCTCATTCACCTTCACAACAGATTACCATCCCTGCAGTTTTAACAGAGCACAAAGATGAGTTGGATAGGATAAGTTCCAGTGACTTTGTGAAAGTAATCAACAGCGATATCTCCCTTTGAAGGGGCTACATCTGAAGTTGGAAGATATGCGCGAGACAAAAAAGGAGAGGGCGACTGGAAATCCCTGAAGCTCTCCCAGACCACGAGTGCAAAACAATGATTTATTCATCCATGTAGCTTAGCCCCAATTACTTCCCTCCGGAGTGCGTAATTACAACGCCATACGTCGGACAGAGCGGCTTCCAGTGGGCATCCATTAGCAAATTAGACTCAGTAGTTGGGCCTGCGCCACAAGGTTTGTGGAAACCAATACCCTCTGGTCACTGAGAAACTGTCAGCAAGGGAAAGAGTGGATAGACACAGGACACAGGATATGGGTTACTGGACCAAGATTGGGAATCAACAAATCCCATTCAGTAAAGTGAGGCCTCTTTGGATGAATGTAATTAAATTTGTGTTGGTAGGTTTGGGTTGTGTAATGTTAGAAGTAGTTATATCATCGTTTCCTGTGTATTTTATTGCTCAATTTATGTTCCTTAAGTGGTGTTTTTTACTTGCCAGTTCTGAGAAACAGTAGGCTAGTTTGCTCGATAGGACTATCTGTAGCTGGGCTGAATATTTGCACCATTAGCATTGTCAAGTCGTTTTAAAGCTCTCGGTTTGAGAGATTCTTCGAAGCCATGACATTTGTAGTGAATTGGATCCACTGTGTCAGCTCTTTAACATTCCCAGACATAGAGAAGTGCATGTTGGGAGATTTATGAAGCTGTGGAAAACTTAATAAAGCATGTCCCTTACCATGAATATCTCATTTCGCCTTGGAAAAAGACTTCCTTGATGTGAAGGTTAACCGCACTCCTGATGTCGCATTTCTCATGTGATTTTCTGCACTGCCACATACGTCATGTGCCATTCAATTTCAGTCAGACTGTATATTCTTCTACCATTTAGATTCATCATATTACATAACGAGAAAACTGTAAATGATGTCTTACAGTCACGGAGGGAATTTTCAACGTTGGAAGTGTGTCAAACCGTAGACAATCGAGTATGATAAGTTTTGAGGACCAGACAGACCAAGGAAGGAAGGACATTGTGTAAGCTGCTACTTCTGCACTGTGCACACATTTATGAAGGGGAACCTTGGCTGAAAGTCCTTGTCTGAATTGTGCCAGAATGGCATTGGTCAGGTTTTATCAATACTATCGTGGGACTCTAACTATGGAAAGGCCGAGTACACAGAGGTCTCCCATGAGAACACCCCTCTGGTTTGTCATGGCACATTGCTGTTACAGTCATTTTCTCTCTGGGAGTGTTTTTCTATTACAATAAACACACACGCCGATTTTAGAGTGGGTCATTTTAGCTTGAGTACCACAAACAGACCCATGGGATATTTTATGGTCTATTAGCCTCTGTGATATTTACAGAGATTAGTGAAAGTCACTTCATAATGGGGCACAGTTGAGTGGTGTGTGAAGTGGGAATAAGCAGTTGGCTTGGCTCATTTCCCTAAAGGAATGAGTGCTTTTTGTTTCAAGTGTGGAATGGTTTAAACTCTGTATGGTACTTTAATGTACAGTAGGGAGGGGACCAATGATGGTTTCTAATGAGTTTTGATATCTTTGTAGGTAACTTATCCTTATACCTCCAGTTACCTGTTTGTGTGTGTAAGTGTGTGCCGAATACCTCTAATCATGCATGACATCCTTTGTTCCCTTACTAACTGGTAGAACCAGTGCATGACCAATGGTAGTGTCAACATATCTAGTGTAGATGAAACCCTTTCGGTGTTCTATGGAGGGCATGTTTGCATGGAACTAAGGATTGGCGTATTAGTCAGACTGTAACACCCAGCCTTAAGGGTGTGACCCCCTGCTTCTGGATCAAACTGACTCTTAGTTTCGCCAACCACCATATGTACAGTACCTGTGGCCTCTTCCAGTCTAAAACATGTGTCCAGGGTTGTTTAACTCGTGTTATCTTCGGGTCATTCTGACCCATCAGTCATTGTGACCCACTGTCGACAACTTTACCGCATGCAAAAACAAAGTGAAGCATTTTCAGTCGGGCTGTCTCAGACCCCCCACATTGCGAAAGGTTAAAAGAAAACGCATTTTATTTGTTTTTGTATTGGGTAAAGTTGTCGCAACACAACAATGGTTCGTTGTGAACCTTCGGGTCATGTGACCTGAAGGCAGCACAAGGGTTAAGTGCTAGGGCATGTCACACTAATTAGGAAATGTCTAGACCCAGGGCTTTATCACATGAGTTTGCCATCACTTCTGACCCTTTTTCATACCATAACATTGCCAAAAACACCTTCTTCTTACTGGTTTTCCTCGCACTTTCCTTACCCTGGCTTCCATCACCATGTCTGTCAGGTCACCCTCTAACTCCCTCCGAGTCCGCCCCCGTCTGATGTGGGTCTGGGGCAGGGTTCTCTCCTCTCGTCTGTGCTCTCTGAGGATCCAGTCTGTGAGCAGGGCGAGATGAAACACATGGCAACGTCAGCCAGGAAGCTTCAACTGTCAAAGATGGAACAAACCTCCAGCCCCCCCACGCCTCTCCCCCACCCCTCTCTCGCACCCCCAAACTCCCCATTTTCATTTGATCTTTTATTTCCCACCCTGCCCAGACCAGGAACCCTTTCCGTGGCTATATTAGGAATCAAAGACACTTCTGTTGAGAGAGCTGACCCTTTCAATGCTTCAGAACTCTGCTCTTTGACGGCCGAGAGGAGGTTTGTAGTACGGTATGTGTGAAAGAAAATACAAAATCAAGTGTAGTGTTCCGCCATGCAATGTCTGTACATGTAATATCTCTGTATAAAACCAGACTTTGAGGACCATGCTTGCGTGTGATGCTGTTTCTCTTTGATCTAAAGACCAAGCATATTTCTTGGTCAGGATGAGAACTACTCAAAAGAAAAATACCCACGTTAAATGAACTTGATCTGTCAGGTTGAGGGTGACTATGATGATTTAGACAAAGATATCTTGAACACTGACACTGATAATGTATCAAACAGCTTAAACAGTGGGTCAATGGAGTTCGAATAAACTAACTTCCTAGAGCAGTGTGCTGTTACCTTATTACCTTGTCACTGAAGGCATGTCTGGATATGAATGGAAAAGGGAGATGTTGTTTGTCACGCCATATTTAGAAACAAAAATGCACATTTGCAAGTCATAGAAGAAGAAGCAAGGCAGATATGAAACGAAATACGTCCTGTTCTTGTTCTTCTGCGTTTCACATATTTACCAATAGACTTTCTAAAGCCATTGAAATATTTTATGTCCTGGGAAGGTCATTCAAATTCCATTTTGTAACCTTACACTTTAATTAGTCAACTGTCACAGTCCCATACTGTATGCATCGTGTTGTGAATAGGGCTCTGTAAGTCATTACTGAAATAGGCTCGCTAGGAATCTCACTTCCCATCCTACACAGTATAATGGGATTCTCATCTACAAATTCTTTCACTTTGTCTTGTTTTAATCGCTTCTCCTCATTGCTTCTTTACTCCCAAGCTCAATCTTCCTCTTCATTAATACATTCATGTGGACTCAGTCCTCAAGACTCCATGTTGCTCTAATGGGAGTCCCATTTCTCCCATGCCTAAACAGCCTGTCTGCACTTCCTCATAAATGGTCTTCCTGCCTGGGAACGTTTTGACAGTGTCTAGCGGAGATGTGATCCCCATGGGAACGAGTGAAACCCAGACACCATGCCCCCCCCCACCCCCACCCCGCCAATCATTGTCTTTTCCCAGAATCTCAGGAACCTCAGTCCCTTGTACAGTACAGGGTTTTGTCAAGGCAGACAGCCTTGTCACATTGACCCCTCGAAGACTCGAGTACAATATCATCATGTCACTCAAACCCTATGGGGTTCTTTGATATAGTTGTTATTGGCTACCAAATTAGATTGATTTTTTAATCTTCTAAGAAGACCCCTTGAGCAGTTGTCCTGCTTCTATGTGATAATGTCCTGTCCTTCTAGAGTGTTCTCTTTCAAAGTCCTCCAGTTGTTAATACTGTATCTGGTGAACCAGGGATGTGAGTTTCAGCGGCACAGGCTTGATGATTTGACACCGCGATACACACAAAGCTGTGCTTGTCCATCCCCTTGGCCCAGGACTAGCGGAAAGCGCCAGAAATGGGGATTCACTCTGCAAATCTGATGCTAGACCGAAACGAAATCTCCCCCTAATGCCAGACAATACTGGCGGATGCTGACAGTGGTGTGTGTGTGGGGAATTATCCAACACAGTTTTCCCTCTCTTCCTCAAGAACCCCTCTTAAGCTCAGAAACAGTGTGAGAAGAAGATCTCAGAGGGTAAGGGACCCTATCTGGAAAGGTTAGCAGGCAACACTGGCCATGCTTCCTTGACATAATCTAAAGTCTCTTCCTTCAAATCAATCATTTTTAAGGGGATATGGAGTGTCCACCTCGAAACAATAATTTCAGCCACATTAAGTTACCTCAGTGACATTCTAGAAGCTCCACAAGATGGATTTTGCTATGAGTTTCACAATATTTTGATTTGTTACCCCGAGAACCATTTTGTAGTTACTTTTAAGAGGTTTTTCAGCATGGGCTCCTATATGAAAGCCTTATTAATAACTGAAGCTATAAACAGATGAGATGTACATGGAACCCTTTATAAGTATCAATCTGACATTCAGCTTTTTCTTGAGAACGCAGATTTCATAGAAGACTATCAACACTTTTCTTTCCTCCCCCCATATTCAAACCCCCCTTCATATTTATCAACCACCACAATGATCTACTAACAGAAGCCATACAGCATCAATGCCATCTGAAACCACACTTTCAACAGCCACGCTAGCTCTCGGTGGAGAGGTCTGAAAGGCACACCGCTCACCAACACCATGCTTTTGTCTCTGACCACTCTCTGATTACCCTGACAGTCACCCTCCCAGCCCCCACATACACTCCCTGTGGGGATAGCCACCTGTCCCAGTTGACTCCAGGGATGCACCCCCCACCCATCCTCCCCAGGTTGGGCTAACAGACAACTCTTTGTGCTGAGGGCGAAAAGCCTCTTAGCAGCTTGTCACTGATAGGACTCTGGGGGCTTCTTCTGTCATGGAGGAAACCTAGCACTGCTTGTTAGCTATGTGACCTGTCAGCCGTGATACGTGTACAGCTCTGGTTTTTGTCAGGGAATCTAGTTTTTGTTAGGATCTGTGTGTATGTGTATATGTATGTATGTATGTATATATGTACACTATGTATGTATGTACAGTAAATACATTTTTTACTGAATAAAAGTGTGCATAGAATATTATTTTCTATTTGAATGAGTTTCCTTTTACACAAAACCACTTACAATTCTGCTAAACCTTCATCTTCAAATGCTGCAGTCTTATAAAAACAGCAGGCACTTGCAGAATGACCTCAGCTGAAAAGCATAGCAGGTAGACATAACCATTACCTCCTGTTTGACTGCTGTGCAACGCAGAAATCCACGAGAGACTTAATTGCAGTCAGACTACCAGCACAGACTACAAATGATTACCTTCTGTATGCAGGCTAATCATTAGCTGCTGGGATAACCTGTAAACAGTGGGGGTGGGTTTAGCTTTAGCTTAGTGGGTAAGGTGTGGGGCTGCAGATTAAGAGTTTGCATTCCACTTTTGTTCGCTGCTTTGGAAATGAACAAACAGGGTCTGATCTGTTACTGAAGATGGATGCTCAACCTCTATCACGACACTGAATAGTGTTGTCCGTAGATTCAAGTAGATCTTTTACAACGCGTTGGAATAATCATGTTATGGCATTGCTCTTAGTGTAATCAGCTAACTACAAGCGGAGAGCAATACACTTATGGAAAACACTGACCTGCTAATTGGGGATCAGTAAATGAACCCCATGTAGGCACAATTTGTCATCTTTAGTGTACATTCCTAATTGGTTATATGCATTTAATACATGCATTTTGTTGTTTATAGATTCCCCTCAAAATTGTATTAAGGTCTGTTTTTTTCAATGTTGGTGACTACTTTTAAATTATGTTTGGTGAACATTTGACTCCAACCAATATCCTGTTTGAAACATCCTTATATTGTCACATTAAAAAAGGAAATCATTCTTTCATTGTGTGGTGAAACATGGGGCATGCAGTATTTAGAGTGAAAAAATCTGAAGAAGATTTTTTTTTATAAAAAACAATTACTTAGCATTAGCACTGTGATACTGTAAGTTGTTAGTAGAGTTGTGCTACAGCATTAAGTGACTGAAAATGCATGGGAAATTTCCGACTGTTGGCGAACGTCACATAGCAGGAATTCCACAACAGCCCACCAATGAAAACAGTAGGAGGTTAGATTGCAACTGCTTTGCTTGGCAGGGGGTTCTGTTTGTGTGTAGAGGAATCCTATATTTATCATCCTTTAGCTACTGTTGGCATAATTGCAATAAACAATTTTTATTTCAACAGGATTCATGTATACAATTGCATACAGTTATTTCAGACGTACTTTTGAATGGTATTCTTTTTTTATCACAACCAAAACCCAAAATATTGTTGAAGACAATATGTTTTTTGCAAAGCTTTATTTTTCCAAAAGCTAGGGTCGGTTTCTTGCATGAACGGTATGTGCTTGTGTAACCTCACAGTTTAGTTTGTCCGCCAGTCAACAAACAGAACTGTGCTGACTCTTTTCTTTTGGCAACATCAGGGAAAACAGGCCAAGGATAGACCAAAAAACCTTTTTGAAACTTCATATAAATTGCCTTTACATGTATCGGAAATTCAATAAAATAGATTGAATAGTCTATTTGTGACATACAATGTTATCTTATAGTTTCAAAGTATGATACATAAAATTTGATTATAACTAACAAACCACATAATTATGGTTTGCCACACATTTGGCAGAACAGTAAGTTTGTGCCACAGGTTCAAACAGGTCTCACTGAAAACGTTTGTTTCAAACGAGATTGTTTCTTCAGCAATCTCTGGTTATTGGGTAATATGCAATATAATATTTGAAGACTGCCACGTTTGTCATTTATAGACAAAAATTTAACACCTGAAGTTCAAGGGACACAAGTGCTCCCTTTCAGAATTTTCTTTCAAAGGGTGATCATTCTATGACATTGACAGCACACAATCAATTGTGTGTATAGCTGTCTCCCTGGCATGTCAAACAACACGCTTACATGCTCAGCATTTCCCTACCTTGTTCTCATAGAAAACCTCTTAGTCTCAGGTACAACACACAGTCGTGATCTAAAGCAGACTCAAGAATCCAGTTGAATAAACCACAGCTCTAATTAGCCCTCCGGGAACACGCCATGGCGCCCGGCGGCATTCTTCGAGCCTCTGTGCAAAGGCGACAGACGGCCGCAACACAAGATGCCATCTACGGAATCTTGGCTGTGAAGAGCCCTCGATTGGATCTCCGCCGTTGCTTCATCTCTTTATTCTACATCACGGTTGATCTGTGCTGTTATGGCTATGGTTGTCGATGAATGTTTTTATTAACAATGCATGACTTCAAAACTTGTCAACCGTACATGGTCCGGTCATTGAATTTAGAACTGAGGACCACTCATCAAAGTGTTAACATTCACTCCCCCCCCCCAAATAAGGGATTGACCTCAACTAACTATCCAGTGCAAATGGAGATCAACGCATCCTGTTGATAATGTTCCATGTGCTCCTTTTGAGGGCACATCCTCACAGTGACGTGTGCCGTCGTGTAGACCTAGCCTAGCTTGCCAGCTCTCGCTTGGCACTGGGAGTGTAAATATGTTCAGTGGTACCGTAAAGCCTTGTGTGCCTCCTGTTATGGTCCGTTTCTAACGCAGGTGGTGGATCTTAACGACTGCCCCTGCAGGGAGTGTCCGTAAATCTTGTGGGCTGGTGGGGTTTAGAAGCTAATGCAGCCACTATCACACACTGGCGGACACGTTTTGCAGAGGAAAAGCACAGCACAGGCAAGGTTGTTGCAAACACAACAGACCTTATAAGATTGTGTTATGACTCGTAGCATAGACCAGGCATGTACTGTATGTGCACACTGGAATGCTGAAAATGTCGCACTGTGTTTGAACAAAACACAATCCCATGCTTGAAACTCAAAATAAATCATAAAACCACTTGAGAGGATGCAAATTCCTGGTGACACACCTGTTTATTTGAACTGTCAGTCATCGAGTCATCAAGCATGGGAACCGTATCTGTGCTGGGCCTTCCTTATAACTTTAAAAGGTCCGTATGAGTACCTAACCCTTAAGAATGTCCTAGAATTCCAGTGTAACACCTCACGGATGTTCTGACATCTTAAAACCATCACGGGAACATTGTGTAGCTGGCAGGACGGTAATAATAATAGCATAGTGCAGACGCTGCAAAAATGCACAGTTCCACGTGGTTAGTGTTAAGCGATACTCTAGATGAAATACATAATCTTATCCGTGCTTGAGGAACGCCGTCTATGTTTTTGGGCCACATCATATGTTAAACGTCATCAGGTCCTATTCTAGTTTGAGTGACTGGTAGAATAATGCCAATTAGCTTTGAAGGCATCACATCAAGTTTGCTAATTGATATTTATGAAAAACAAAGCAGGAATCCAGATCTTAGACACCATAACAAGGACTGTTTCACCTCCTTTCACCCCTGGCCTGGCCTGCGTTAAACCTAACCCCTCTCACACTGCTGTGAAAGGGTTCAGCCAATCGATGGATGAAGAGGAGGGATGATGGCTCACCACAGCGGAGCCCAAGGGCATGATCCCAGGGCGTCATGGGAACAAGAGCATGATCCCAGGGCGTCATGGGAAGTCCTTTTCCATCGTCCCCCATCATCCAATCAATGGTCCGGGTTTATTTTTACATCCCTGGAAGCGAGCACTCGTGTCAATCAATAACACAGTCCATTAACACTTCAGAACATACTCGTGATTGGCAGAAACACAGTGACCAGTCATGCGTCTCATACTGTACACAGAGTACAGGAAAACATATGTTCTATTACGGCCTCATTATTAATCTTTTGAGCTTTGTCTTGGACAATCACGCTTCATTTACACATGACTGAACAACAGTCTACAAAAAAATATGTATTCCGCTCAAAATATTACTTCAATCATAGTGATGCAATGACAGTTGATAGGTAAGACAAAAGGGCCCATAGGGAATGACTGGGCAATTTGCACTCGGGATGGCCACACATAAAACCCAGAGTATGTCTGGAGCGCAAGGCACAGTTCAATTGATTAATCCATCAAGCTAGCATATCGAGAAGGCAGTCTCTCAAACAAGTATTATGTCATCATCGGGACTGTTCTAGCAGTCGACCTTGCCAGGTTATCTTTTAGCCAGGTTAAGGTAGTTCTGCCGGTGCCCCTGCCCAGCCTTGCAGTTCCCCACCGTCAGCAAACATTCCAACCGACTGTGTCACCGCGTCACCTCACACAGGGATCGTAAAACAGTGACCCTACGTTGTCTTATCGGGCCCCCCCCCTGGTGTGATGTCATGAGTTGGAAGCTTTACTTAGAACGCAAACATACCAAAACGAGCACCCGCCGTGTGTGTTTAAAGACAACTGGTGTGCTGTATGAGGAGGGTGAGGCTGGTTTCCGTACAGCAGCTGTTTGGCCGAAGCCTATAGGCTAGCATCCATTAGGTCATCTTTGTTTGCACCTATAACATGAGAGATGACAAGTGGTTGATTCTCTGTATGACCCATCCCCAAGGATGTTTTAATAGTAATTTAGGTCTTTATGAGTCATCTTTATTTAGAGATATACGTTCGATGCTGTATATGCTTGAACATGCTGCAGATGGATATCCCTCTGATGTGTGATGTTCTTGCCAAAGCACACAGCCTTACTATCAAACATGTCTAACACAGTACATTTCCCACCGCTTTAGGAAGTACATTACACAACGTCTAACGTCCTATCTGTTTGGCGTTCCCTGACAGAACACGGGTGTTGTTGTCACAGCAAACAAATGTCCTCCTCGGGCTCCACTTTGTGCAAACACACTTTCAAGTGAAGGGAAACGAGATACTGGGTGATGTCACCGTCTCTCTGGGTACCTCTCAAATGGGTTGTCAGTGAGGTCATCACGTATCAAGTAATACGCAATAGTCATATCTTTCTGATCCAACATGTCTTGCTCAAATTAAAGGGAAGGATGTATGATATCTTTGGCTTCTGCTTTGAAACAAGAGTCCTGGCAGGGCACATGAGGATGATTGTGTGAAGGAGGCTTTGTTTGCATGCAAATGCAGTTTAGCCAACAGCAGGATGTGTACTAGCTCCCAAATGCCAGTTGGTAGATATCTATATATGACTGTCAATACGTTCCAGTGCTTTATCCAGTTTTAAATTCCAATATTATTATCAAAACAAGCAATGACTGAGAAACACGTGTCTTGGTTTAGTGTGTCAATTTGTTTATCTTCTCCGTCAAGCAAGTGTCCCTACCATCTTTTTTTACAGCGCGGACATAAAGCCAGTTTGGTATGGAACTCATTATCACCGCTATGAATCTCATCCATACACTACGGTTTAGCTCACTAAGCCTTGAGGCAGTCACTCCCCACACAAATTGTCCACAGTAACTTCATTGTTTTGAGTGTGCAAGACCTTAAAGACTGGCAAAGGTGTACCGACTACAAGAATAGAGTGGATTGTGCAAGCACGTGCACCAGTAATCTCATTGACAGCACTTCATAAAGACCAGTTAAGTCATAAACCCAAGGCTATGAGGTAACTTTGTAGGAGGGCCGAACGATTGCCTCAGAGGGGGAAAAAACTATTTCCTACAGAAGGCAAACCCTTCTTCCTCCCACCCTTAGTAACCCATTTTCTACTCAATCTCCCCACTTCAATAAGGTCATTGTTGTACTACACATTCCCAACCACCTCCGTATACAGACATTTTATTAAGTAGCTAGTTTGTGTATGCATACATTTGAATGAACCCACGCTCAAGTCGAATGACCTTTAACCTTGTGTTTTCCAAACGGGCAAGGTTGAAACCCGACCGACCTGTTTTGTAGACAGTCTGAGACAGTCTCCCTCGACCCACACTGAAGGGCCTTTCATGTAAACTAGAAGGCTGATCCATGCAAAGATAAAAGCCACGTTTTGCATGAGCAAGTCGCTCTTGGAATTCCACAAGGGGGATTGTATGCTCTCGAGACGCGATGTTGAGACATTAGTTCACTCGTCTGTGCCCACTGTTAGCCCCCCGATGTACAAACATGTTCTGTTTGACAGTCTGGCGTGTCAGGGCTAGCCTAAGATCACACAGAACGACTTAGGCATGCTATTGGAATGTGAATACAAGTTATATACACTGGTGAGATTAGAGTGACATTTATTTACCATAAATACTGCAAGGTTTGATGAGAATTTGTTGAGTCTGAAGCAACATTACTGACTAAAGTATCATGGAGCAGAATGTCAGTTTGCAGTGGTTATGTCTGCCTTTTCAAGCCATCATGGTTAACAAGAGTAGGCTGTTATATTTTAGCATGATACATTGGAGCAAAACAAGCATTAATCTTCCGTGAATGTCTTGACACATGCCTCTGATCTGGAATTAACATTGTTTCTCAGATAAACATAATGTTTAGTCTCTGTGATATGGTAATTTAGTGGAGCAGCCTACTGTACAACATAGAAGATCAAAACACATTTATAACATCAGATCATATAAACAATTCTGAGTACAATGAAAAAACATTTCCGGCATTTACACTACCAATGATTCTGTGTCTTGTTGTTCCACTCATTTGGTAGGACATTATGAATTAGAAACCCTTTGCCTTTTGGAAACTAATTCTAAAATGGAAAATATAGCTGCAAGCAGCAATGGCATATTTCTCATCAAAATGGCAAAATATTGTAAAAATGTTAAGAGGGTTGGATTTAACTGCGGGCAAACGAACCGTAAAAGTAAATTTCAACCTGCAGAATTCTAGATCTCAACATGTAGGTGCTAGGATTTGAACCATATGCCACAGGGTTACATATGCTACACTCTACACTCCATCTACACTCTAGCAAACTGAGCCATAGGCACTGTCATGTTATGAAGTGTGTTTGCGTGACTGCTCTATGTGACTGACATGAATGGGACTTTAAACAGTGTCCAACGCAGTCTCACATTATCGTTCAAAATACAACTATGAAATCCAATACGTTGGCTAGAAGATCTTATCTACAAAACACAATAGTTCAGGCTCTTTTTGTGTAGTAATCCCCGTCAGAGTGAAACATTAGCTCCAGTTATGACTACAGTACAGCTAGACTACAGCAAGGTAGCTAGCTGTGGTGTACCTGACTTGCTTTGCAGCGGCTTACAGTCTCGCTAAAAAGATAATCAGTGTCACGACTGATAATAATATGTTTTTTCTAGAGCTGTAAAATCAAATGAATGGCCAACGTCCAGAAGGCTGACATTTTGTCCAGATGTAATATCAAATTAATGGCCATGTCCAGAAGACTCACATGTTGTCCAGATATAGTAACAGATGAATGGCCAGTGTCCAGAAGGCTGACATTTTGCCCAGATATAATATAAATGGATATCAATGTCAAGATAGCTGACTTTTTTTTGTATAACATCAAATGGATGGCCAGTGTGCAAAATTGCTAAATATTGACATAGTAAAGGTACCTGCACTTTTGTGGTTCTTGCTGTTTAATTGTAACTTGTCTAACTACATGCTCTAATTGTTCTTCCCTTTGGGATTTATTTGGTTTTCACAATGTATACTTCATGTTTGGCTACCGGGGCTATCTCGTTGTTATGATCAGTGACCTATGCACTTTTTTAACTCTCTTGGAAGACGCTTTGGATAAAAGCGTCTGCTAAATGCATAAATGTAAATGTACACTGCAAACAAAAGAACTGTAAAAGTTCTGCATGCATCGGACTTTGACCAACTAGACCCTGGATTACAGATTCTACATTCTAGCACACTGAGCCACATGCACCATCATGTTTAATAAATGTGTTTGCGTCAGTGCAATGAATGACTAACATGAATGGTAATTCACAATCCAATGCAGTCTTACAATATCGATCAAAAGGCAACTTTCACACACATGATGCGAGAAATCCAATATGCTGGCTAGATGTAGATCTTATCTACAAAACACAATAGTTCTGGCGTTTTTTGAGTAGGCCTATTTACCCAAGAGTGAGCGTTTTACCAAGGATCTTGAGTTATTGGGCTATAAATTATTAGAAGAATAAGAATAGGCCTACCAACAAACATGCCCTTAACTGAACAATTATGTAGCGAAAGACGTACCAGTTCCGCATTAAAATACACTGCAACAGTTTTTCTTCTATGCGTCAAGCCTATGCAATAAAACCCACTTAAACAGTCAACAGACTCAGGTGTCAATCCAAGGTGGTGTGACGCATCTCGTCAGGCATGTACGCTGACTCACCGCGGCAAGCTCCACAGAACGCCTGGTTTCTGTTAGTTTAACCTCTCGATGGCCAACGTGTAGCCAAGACGTGCTGTGATACCGGGATGTTTGAACAGCTTGGGACTACTACTCGCTTTGCAGCTACAGACTAAAGCCACAGGGGTCTCCGCCATTTAGTCACGGGTTGAGAGTTGTGTCAAGAGGGATCTTTTTTCTTAGCAGGCTCTAGCATGTTTTATTTGTTAGTCATACCTTTTTGACAACAACTCCCAAATTAGGGAGGGAGAGGAAACAGAGTTAATTATTCATTTCCAAATCTAATTGGAAATTAACCCCTCTACACCCTTCTTTCTTTTTAGCTTAACCTTTGAAATATGATACTTACCGCCCCTGTCAAGCAAAGCCCGTTACATCCGATCTCACTTCTAAAAGAAATTTGTCCAACCCAGTCGTCCACAGTCAGTCTGCAGGGTCGTTAGGTAACCCAAAATCCCCCGGGGCGATTAAAACAACAGGTGTTGGGGATATCTCAGCTGTGGCGCGTGTGTCAGTGTGCTAGGATGTTGATTAGTGTTAGCAGCTGCAGACTAACAATGTTAGCAGCACCCTGAGTCATGAGCTGTCCTAATTAGGACACATTTCCAATTTGTAAATTCACACATTGACACCATCATTGTTGCCGGGCAGACTTCTGTATGGTTTCTTTAGTGTTTAATAACACTGTATTCAATGTCAGTGTTGCTAGTTTGAGCACTTTTTGGTCTACTGTAGCCGATATAGGCATCACCTGCAAAACAAGGGTCAGTTCATTGATGTCAGGACCTATTTCCTCTCATTAGTCATCTTTGAAATGGGTCTTAGAGGCTTTCTCTAATGTTGAATGGGGTGAATGAACCTGTAGATTACACTTTGGTCTTAAAGCAGTGGTCGTCAATCCTGGTCTTCAGGGCCCACTGTCCTGCATGTTCTAGATGTTTCCCAGCGCCAACACTCCTGATTCAAATGAGTGGTAATTTTCAACCTCAGCAGAAGCCTATCTTTCATTTGGGTCAGGTCCAGTTGGTGGCCAGTTTGGCCAATGCCAAATAGGGCCAATGGAGGCTGGAACTAAGGAGAGACACCAGTGAGGTTAAGGCTAGAATTATAGTTGGCCTGTGATCCTGACAAAACCCAAAGGAATTCCAAAGGAATTCCTCTAACACCAAAAAAAGATGGGGATGTCTTTCTCTCCCTGGAACATCCTCACCTTCACACCCAGTGTCTCTGTTTGCTGTCAACCTGCTCCGTGCGTGGGACCTCACAAGCACCACGCGATAGGCCGAGAGACAGCTGGACCTGTCAGCATGGGAACAGCTGAGATCCCTCATGTTAACAGAGACCTCTTTATCTCTCTCTCTCTCTCTCTCTGCACCTAGTGGCACGAACACTTCATATTAAAAAGCACCTTTTGCCCTTGTAAAGGAGTTATGACTGCACAGACAAATTCATAAAGTATTACTTATCTGTTAATGAACTGGCATGGCACCAGCATTCTCTCCATTGAGCGAGACTGAGTCATAGGCCGTCTACAATATTACTTTTTATTCATTTAGAATATGCTTTAACCTAATGACAAAAAGTCAGATCTTGTGAACCACCCTAACCCTGCAGTTCAAAGAAGACCTTTAAGTGACTGCAGTCCAACAAGACTATACCCCACAGCTGTCTTCAACAATAGAACACAACAGCATGTACATTTATATCTCTCAAACCCATTATTTAACCTGCTGTTCACACGTTACGCCTTTCATCTGAATCTGGCCTGCAGCAAAATACATCTGATTTCTACTCTTTTGTCAATCCATGTTACCTCATAAATCATCCATCAAGAGGATGTGTGGTACAGATGTGAAGAGTGTTGTGATGCCCTGGGAATTCTCTAACCTGTTTCCTAACCATCACAAGCAGCCAATCAGATGGTTGTGGAGAAGAATCAATAGATGTCTTTGGGGGTAAACAACACATCCATAATGTGCAGATAGTTCAGTGTTGGGGTGAATAATAATAATAGTTATAGAATAGACAAGCTCTTAGTGTGTTCTTCTGTGGCATTAGAGCAAGGTTTTTATGTATCCAGACCAGACCTTTCATGCTGAATCTATCACAACCAATACACACAGTGAAAAGGAATATATAACTCAAGTTGAACAAAGACCAAGTCAATAGCTTTGAGTTTGAAGGTCACTTTTAATAATTCATACAGTGAGCACCTCAATACCGTGCCGAGCGCACTAGGTCCAGTACAATACTAAGCATGATGTCTTTCCATTTTTGTGCAACTAGAGAGTATCTGCCTCTAACACATTACACAGTGGAGGGCTAGGTGTTCTTCCTGAACCAAGGACCATATGAGGAAGTCCTCTAAACCGAAGTTAATGGCTTGTTACAGTGGTCGGGAAGAATTCCCTGTCCTGTGAGAGACAGCTGGTGGGCTTTTCTACGCCTCGAATGATCGAATACCTTTTAACGACAGGAAATCAAGACAAAAATAGGTCCTAATACTTGTTTAGAATCCAAATACTGGTACATAATACCTCACGACATCTGCCTCAGCAGCACTATACGTCAGTGGGCATCTCACGCACACGCGTTCTCTTTTGATCTCTCGGTGAGCCCGAGCTCACAAACACACTCACACACACGTCTCGCTCTCACATTCCTCAGACCGAGATATGGGTAATATCCAATGTTTTTCACTTCTGACGAGGTGTTCTGCATCGCGGAATCGCATCGTTCCCAACAAGAAAGGTCTACACTTCTACATTTACAAACGACCATTGTATCTCGGCTTCTTTGTGTGTTTGCTAAAACAGCAGTTGCTTCACTATCCAAGTGATGTGACAATAGTAACAGTAGCGTCAGGCTTAAAGATCGGATCTTATCTAGCAAGATTCTCTGGTGTTGCGCAAGAGGGCCGTTGAACCCCTTTCTTTTATAGTAGCAATAATACAGCTTGCACGCCCGAGCATAGAAAACTACAGTAGAAAAGATCAGAGCCGCAGCATCCAGTGAATACCTCAGTCTACCTGCAGCAAGTTAGCTTGGATACAAATGTGGATCACAGTGTTCGACGCTAGAAAAAGGAACAAAAACAAGCTAATTAGGAAGATATGTCGGTGTGTGTGCGCTGTATTCCATTCGTTTTTTTTGCGTTCTGATGTGCTTGTGCGAATGTGTGTGTGCGTGTGGTAACAGTCTACCTTCGATGTGTTTGCGCGAATATGTCTTTGTGTGGGTGCTAACAGTCTGCATGTTCTCATGTGTGTGTGCATAGATGAAAGGTGAGAATAGGGGAATGGTTTTATGGCTTGTGTATGTGTGTGTGTGTGTGTGTGTGTCTACGAGAGCACAGTGAGGGTGACGGATCCCTTGGTCCTCTTCAGAATGCCCACCGCCTCCTCGTGGGTGACCCCATCCAGACTCTGACCGTTGACAGCCATGATTTGATCTCCTCTCTTCAGACGGCCGTCCTCTGATGCTGCCCCCTGCACAGAACACACACACGCGCGCGCGCACACACACACTGCAGGTTACCTTCACGGCACAGCAAACACACAGCAAGCTACCTTTATAATAGACTACCTTCATCCTCAAAAGGAATAGGAAAAGATTCAAAGATGTGAAAGACTGTCATTTTTGGATGGGTAAAAATATATTCTATGTACATATCCAGTAAATATTCAGTACTGTGCAAAAGTCTTAGGCACAATTACAATTTTTCAAAAGGTAAAGCAACAATGCTTCAAGACTAAACAAAATGCAAAGACGAACATTTTCTTTTCGCCAAATTGCACTTTTATAGTGCGTAAAAAACATAAAAGACAACAACTTTACATATAAGACACGATTCATGTAACAAATCTTGAGTGCCTAAGACTGTACGGTATTTTCTTGGCCTCCGATGGTTTTCATTGTGTGTTCGACCAACCTTTCCAAACACGGTTTTCACATATATGGGCAGGTCTCCGTGAGGGCTTCCGAACCCTCCCACGATGCTGAACCCCAGACCATCTGGACCTCTCTCCAGGGTGATGCTCTTGTACTGGGGGGGACTGGGGGACACGGGAACAGGACTGTTACTAGAACCGTGGTGGGGTGTGGGGGTGTGTGAACCATTGTGGAAAATGGCACTTTAGACAGAGGAAGAGAGACAGAGAAGGTTTTGGTGTGCGTGTTAGCCATAGTGGAACATAGTACTATTGAGAGAAAGAGAGAGAGAGAGAGAGAGAGAGAATATGTGTGTTTGTGTGTGTGTGCCATTGTGGAACATGGTACTATAGAGAGTGAGAGAATGTCTATAATTGTCCCATTGTGAAACATGGTACTATAGGGAGAGTGAGAGAGAGAGAGAAAGAGATAGAGGAAATGTGTGTGTGTGTGCCATAGTGGAACATGGCACTACAGAGAGAGACAATGAAAGAGAGAGAGAGAGACACACTATAGAGAGAGTGTGCTATAGTGGAACATGGCAGTATATAGAGAGAGAAACGACAGAGAGAAAGAGAGAGAATGTGTGTGTGTGTGTGTGCGTACATACCCTAAGTCATCCTGGAAGATGGTGCTTGGAGTGAGGCCAGGGACAGAGAGACCAGCAGCTGCATGCTCCTGTGGAGGTCCTGTCACGGAGGTATCCCCCCCTGCTACCACCTGGACACACACACACACACACACACACACACACACACACAGGGGCACTGTTATGGACAGCTGAGCAGGGCTACTGAGACCTCCGCTTAAAGGAGGAAGTATCTTGGTGGACTGCAGTTGGTCTTTCTAATTGGATGTGTTGTTAAGGGCTCAGACGTGTGTGTGTGTGTGTGTGTGTGCTGACCTGCAGCTCGATGGTCCCTGTGGCGTTCTTCAGCAGGGTCACTGCCTGCGTATGGCTGATGCCCTCAGCCGGAGTCCCGCAGATACTCACGATCCTGTCCCCTATCTGGAAAGGGCAAAGGTCACACCGAGCTGATGGCTGCCGTTCGTGTTGCGCAAACCTTGTATCGTCTCTTGTTGGTTTTAAGTTTAAAAAGTCACTCAGAAAGACAACAAACCAAGCAGAGTATCCCACTTCTGACAACAGAAGCTTTTTGGACCCTTCTACAACATTTGTATGTCGCTTTGGATAAAAACGTCTCTCACATGAAAAAACATGTAAACGTGAAATGTATGTTTTACGGTTGAAAAGCAAGAAATAACCGACCAAGTCGAGATGGAAGACAGGACAAAACACAACTTGAAACTCTGCCTCGAATCTCTGTTCCATTGTTGTTTTCCACTCGATCAAGAACCTGTTGTAAGACTTCACTATAGTCTGGATGGTCCGGGGCTACCAACAGTACTTTCCCATTCTCAACAGGGCTTTTGTCCCGCTGGACTTTTATGTCGCCAGGGTAATAGAGGTTGATTTATTGTCACAGATGGCCTCTGTGCCTCTATTATCTGCCCCCGAGGGCCACAATGGTCAGCCTGTGTGTCCCCAGACAGAGGAGCCAAGCCTGAAGGAGGCTTGACCTTCACCCACCCAGCCGAGAGGCCAGCCTCCAGTCTCACCGCTCCGGCGACGACGGCCACCTTGGAAAGGTCGCAGACGGCGGGATGGCACAGGAAGTGGAGCTTTTCTTTCGAAGTCAACATGGGGGTTTATTCGGTGGGCTTTTACGCGCCATTTCTGAGGTCTGACTGCACTTATATGTTGAGTTTCTCAAGTAGAGAACAAGATGGCGACTCTAGACTGGAGAGGTGGTCGGGGGTTGGTTGTTGTGAGGGTACCTTGAGTTTCTGTGTCTGTGCGGCCAGGCCGGTGGGGTTCATCATGGCGATGAAGATGGGCACGTCGCCCAGAGGGCTGCCCACGCCGCCCGCTATACTGATGCCCAGAGAGTCAGTGGGGCCCTGGGGAGAGAGAGGCGCTGCGTTACCCCCCCCGACACACACCCACATCGACAGCGCTTCGACCCATTGTTCCTTCCAACACACACACACACACACCTTGGTGAACTCCACCGCCCTGACGTCCTGACGATCCAGTGCTGCGGGGAAAGAACGCACACACCGTTTTAGAAAACAATCACACGTCGGCTTTCAGTCATGATAACGTTCTCGCTGTAGCTGCAGTGTCTTACAGTCCTGGCTCCTGCTACGGTTATCCAGACTTCCGGAAGCATGGCTCGCCTTGTAGCTGCCTTCACTCATCTGGAACAAAATACAGCAAAATGTCCACATTTACGTAGTTCTCCTGTTTACGGTAACGGACCACTTTATTTATATCCAGGAGAGGGCAGGTTGGGATTTTGCAATGATAAAGCAGTCACAATGTCCAGATGGATCAGTAAAGTCAAAAACACAAACACAAAAAATCCTAAATACTGAAAAATATACAAAATGTCCAATCTAGCATGTGGAAGCTCCACACTTCCAGCAGCAGGCATGAGGAGAGGAGTGAGGCCGCCTGCTCACCTGACTGCTCTGAGACATCCTCCTCTCAGAGTGGAAGGGCCCGGCTTTGAAGCGGCCCACATCCAGCTTTATGGGCCCCGCGCAGCACTGCAAGCACACACACAACACGTCAACACGTCAACACCCAGAAGAACACACCACACACCTCATATCTCACACACTTCCCAGTGAGGTTCGACGGCAACATTCGGCAAATATTCCGACAAAACATTCAGATGAAATTTCACAGTGACCACCTCCCTCAGTTAAATCATTTAGAAATCAGCGTTGGCTCCTTAGTCCAATTTTGAGGATATCTCCACACTGACATAGCGTCTCGTTTGAGGGCGTGCTGACCTTGAGCAGCGCGGCCACGGCCTCCTGGGTGGCGGAGCGGACGTCCTTGCCGTTGACCGCCAGGATCTGGTCTCCCTGCATCAGCCTGGCGTCCCTGTCCACCGCGCCCCCCTTCACGATGTCCGACACAAACACCCCCGTGTCGCTCCTGGGAGGGGGGGGGGAGCAGAGGGGAGGGGGGGGGGAGCAGAGGGGGAGAATAAACAGGGTTTTCTGAGGTCAAATTCACTTTGGTTACCATACGTAGGTGTGTGTGTGTGACACAGACAGAGAGTTGTGTTGTTTGTCTTAGACCATGGGTTCACGCTGACTTTTATGGATTTGGAAACGCATCCCGCCGCAGCACTAAGCGCTGGTATTTTCCACTGTGTCGGGCTTCAGTGTCGGCTCCCAGTCTCAACACTCTGACCAAGACGAGCGCACACTGTGATTACGCAACCACTCATTTCACGCGCCAAAGGAATCTTTGGCTGTCACAATTGCAAACCGCTAAGTGGTAGCTCATAGATTTTGTTTTCCATGATATGTACACAAGCACAAGCACACACACACACACACACACACACAAGGAAAGTCACATAAAAACCCTATCTAAACTCTCCTATGGCTGGTTCTCTGTTGTCTTTGGGACTCCATCCTTGGTTTGTGTGCGGCAGTTTGAGTTATTCTTTCTCTAGTAAGCAAGATAATCGACACTGTCGAAAAGACTGCGGGGAAGGTCAAATACTGCCCTTATCCTTTGTCAACCCCACACCCCCCACACCACAACCACCAACCACACTCAAACACACTAAACCCTAAAACCAACAAGCTGGAATCAGAAACAACTCTAAGGGAAAGCAGTACACACACACACAGAGGGATACCAAAACACCACACATAGCCCAGTCACGCATGGATACATGAACACTGGGGAAAACCCAGACACAAACAGCACACACACACACACACACACACAAAGACGGTGGGGTGTGTGCCGTCCTAACTGAGGCTGTCTCCGAGTCTGGCTGGTCGGGGGGGAAGGTCACGGTCGTCCTCTCGACACCAGAGGTGAGAACGTCCTCAAGGCCCTGACAGCTACACGACAAACAGTGACTGATCTAACAGGCCAAACAATGTGGAGGGGAGAGGGCGCTCGTTCCGCATGACTGGGCCGCTCAGTGTGGCTCTGGGTGGACGTATCACGTCTTTACTAGTCACTGCACGCAGAACAAGCAAGCCAGAGGCATCCATACCGGCACGGAACAGAATTTCACTCCAAATCCAGTTTTGTGGTCGAAAAACGTGTGCCCGCATGTGTGTGATGTATGCGTGTGTGTGTGTGTACGTGTGTGTGTGTGTGTGTGTACGTGTGTGTGTGTGTGTTCCAGTACCTCCTCCCCACGATGCTGAGGCCCAGCCCCTGGCCAGGCTTCTTGTGGAGCTCCAGGGAGAACGAGTCCCACATGTCCTCCTCCCGGTACTGCGCCTCGTCGCGGTACACGGCCAGGCGCACACGCGGGGGCGTCTGACGGAGCACGTTGATGGCCTCGTCGTGGGTCGCCACGCGGAGGTCGATGCCGTTCACCTGTGGGCGGGGGGAAAGGTGAGAAGGTTTATGCCGCCCTGTCTGGCCCCTGTGCGCTCTGGAGCTGCTGAACATTGTGCTGCTGAACATTCCGGATTGGCTTCTCCCTCTAAACGGAAGTTTTCAGAGTTCCTAACAGTTAGTCTGAAGGGAAATAGCCCATTAGCTTTAGCGTTGCCGCGCACCCTAGGCCTTTTTTCTGACAGCAGAGAGGATTATCTTGGTGAGCAGGGACATCGAGGGACCCCCCCACCCAGGGACCCCCCCACCCCTTCACCTCTCTGACCCTCCTGCTGAATGCAACAGCTTGGCTAGGAGCCACAAGTGAATTACAGGGTACGATTAACTCCCAGGCTGTGTGTGTGTGTGTGTGTGTGTGTGTCAGGCAGGCCTATTGACTGGGTTACTGTGACTAACCAGCCCTGTCCTGCCCCCAGTCCACCTCCTGTAGAAAGCCAGGGTTCAAAGAGGGGTCAGCAAGTAGCCAGGCTGACTTCTTGAGAAGTCCCTTGGTATAAATCTGTCCCTACCACACACACACACATCCCACCACACACACACACACACACACTCAGAAATACACACACGCCAGTTCCAGTCCAGCACGGTGCCTCTAGGATCAGACCACTCACACACACACACACACACACAGATACACACACACACACACGCCAGTTTTAGTCTGGTGCGGTACCTCCAGGATCTGATCTCCAGCCCACAGACGTCCATCCTTGGAGGCGGCTCCCTCCTCGTACACCTCATGGATGATGATGGCACCCTGGAGAGACGAGCAGAGAGACAGGGGGGAGGAACGACAGAGTGTGAGGCAGACTACAGAGGAGAGAGGTGGGGGTGGGGGTGGGGTGGGTAGGAAAAAGAACGGAGGCCCCCCCCAAAAACATAAATTGGTGATGACAGAATGACAGGAGTTGTGGAGTGGTACAGCAGGAAGACAGGGGTACCAGGATGAGAGGAAGAGAAAAGCAAGTTGACAGTGCTTTCTCTCTGTGTGTGTGTGTGTGTGTGTGTATGTGTGCGTGTCATTGCAGAATGTGTGTGTGTATATGTGTGTAGGCGCCGTGTTTGAGTGTGCATTTTCTGTGCATAGCAGTGTGCGGTTTTTTTTCATGCGTTCGTTCCATAAAGTGTGTACATTCAGGGCATGTGTGTGTGTGTGTGTGTGTGTGTGTGTGTGTGTATGTCAACTAGAGGTCAGGGGTGACATTCCAGGCCTGGCTATTGTCTCCTGCAGCCCAGACACACAAAGAATAGCTCCTCAAGCCTCACTGAGCACACAGAATGGAGAGGAGAGGACTAGCAGCAGTTATAGTGAGCGACTCGTAGAGGATGCTGAGTATGCAGCTCACGATATCGATGCTGCTTCTACGATGTCGCTCTCTATCGTCGTAGTCTCTTGCCTACGCTTCTTCTCGTTGTTTTTTCTCTTCTACTATTCTGCTCTTTATTCCATCCTCTCACTACTCATCTCTCTGCTTCGCGCTCTTCTCATCTTCTTCCTCTCTCTATCATCTCCCTTCTCGTGCTTCCGGTCATCTTCTCCTATTCTCGATGCGTCCCTTCTCTCTTCTCGTCTGCCTATCTATCTATGGATTATTAGTAGCTTCTTATATTATATCTCTGTTTATTATAGTTTATTCTCATAATACTCTCATCTTCTCGTATTATGATCGATCTCATCTATCGCTCTATTCTCTTATTATGTCAGTATTAGCTTACGTCTTATCTATACTCTTATAATAGTCATTATTATCATTTACTCTTATCATTCATATCTCTGTTAATTTTTTCTTCTTTTTACTTCTTCTTGTTTTTCTATTCTTGCTTATCTCTCTCTATCTGTCTTTTGCTTCTCTTCTCTTCTTCATCTCTTCTCTCTCATTCTTCTCATCCGTTCTTACTCTCATCTCTTAGTTTCTTTGTTCTTTATCTTTTATTTCTTTACTTTCTGCTTCTCTGTTCTTTCTCTTCTCTCTCTTCTCTCCCTCTTCTCTTCTCTGCTGCCTCTTCGTTCTTCTCTCCTTTCTTCCTTTCAATCTCATTCTCTCGAGTACATAGATGGCAGGATGATAAGGGGTCCTGACAACATCATATCTACATTCCTGTGTGTCTGGCGTTATTTCAGACCTCGTACACCACCTCTACTGCTGTGAGGAACAGATCGACCACTCAGTGGGTGGAACTGCATTCCAGAATCTCACATCCAGCTTACGTATGAGGTGGTTAATCCAGGGCAAATATTCTCTTCCACGCACTGTGTCGTTCTTCCTGAAATACACTCTGGTAGCAGACACTGCACAAGAACGCCGCTGACAGAACAGCCTGTTCTTCAGAGAGGGAAGTGTTTACAGCGAGCGTCTGTTTGGACTCTTTTTGACATTGTGATGTGTGCTTCACTCGGCGGGTCCACACTTGAGCAAATCTCTTGGGAACTATCTGGGAAAACATTTGCATCCCCGTTCCTCCCGTGATTCCTCCTGACGGGAGAGGCGTCTGTCGCTCGGCGTCTGTCGCTCGGCGTCTGTCGCTCGGCGTAGGCATGTGAGACCCCAGTGACACCTCAGTTTAACCAGGCGCTTATATTTAATACAGGCTTTAGAGATCTGTTTTAGGTTCATAGTTTGTCTCTCATATACTGTTTGACTTGTTTATGGTTTACGTAGGATAAAGAGTGATTTATTTTAGAAATCCACAACCGCCACATAGGGTTTCGGTTAGATTGCCAGAAAACAACACTAGAAAGACCAAGGAGCAAGACCAACATTTCCAATGTTCTGGTAAATGGCAAAACACAACAACAATATGAAATCAAAACAGCAGTGGGTTTCTATAGTGCTAAGTTATCCCCCTATCCTATCCTACCCTCCCCCCCCTCCCCCCCCTCCCTCCATACCAGCAGAGTGTCACAGCCGCCCACGATGCTGAGCCCCAGGCCAGTGCGGCCCTTGGAGATGTCGATGGTGGTCTCGCAGCCGGGAATGATGGGACATGTGACCGGGTCTGAGTCCAGTGTGTCCGGGGTGGATGGGCGGCTGGAGCCTGAGAGAGAGAGAGGGAGAGAGAGAGAGAGAGAGAGAGAGAGAGAGAGAGAGGGAGGGAGGGAGAGAGAGAGAGAGAGAGACAGAGAGAGAGACAGAAAGAGAGAGAGAGAGACAGAGAGAGAGAGAGAGAGAGAGGGGGGGGTTACCATCTCTGCTGAGGGTGGAACCACACCCACGCCTGTTGAACACTAAGTCACTGCTACCACCACAAATACAATTACACGGCAATAAAATCAGATGCGGCCCGAGCAATTATGTTCCTGGACTTTCAACGTGATAGTACACGACAGCAACCGCATGACAGCGTGTGAGAGGTAAGTTATGTCTACGCAGTCTCGTTTGAAGTAAAGGATGGTGCTCGTTCACTGTGTGTTGTCAACAAGCTTCGATGTTCCCCAACAAGCTGACACCCAACCACCCTGACACCGCACTGCTGACTCACTGCCGATTGGCTCTTCCTCAGGCTGCTCCATCGCTGTGACCATGCCGATGCTAGGCATGATGGGTAGGCCGGCGGCGGCTATGTCTGAGGCGTGGCTTCCGGAGATTGAGGGAGGGAGGGGGAGCGACAGGTCGTCCTCGCAGACTGTGAGCTTCACCCGGCCTTGGCTCTTCCTCAACAGGTAGTGGACCTGGCACGCACACAAACAGACCAGATGTTATGTATTGGCATTTGGGGTCCACTTGTTTTAGCCTTCACCCAATTACGTTTCCTTCTCCTTAGTAAACAAACTACGAATGGCGTCCAAAGAGATCTCCTGATTTCAGGTCGTACCATGTCTGTGGAGTAGCCCAGTATAGGTTCATCGTCCACCGCAAGGAGCTTATCCCCTGTCTTTAAGCTGCCGTCCTAAACAGAGTTACACAGCATGTTTTAGTAAACGGCACGTTAGGTGACATGGAACAAACCGCCCCAAACACCAAAAGAGCCCTGAGAAGTGATAGCTTCTGGACAGGGCGTTTTGAAAAAGGGCTTTTACCTTCCCGACGGGTCCGCTTGGAACGATGCTCTGGATCACCAGTCCCCTGCTGGAGTCCTCCACACTGAAGGTGATGCCGAGGTCACCCTCCACCTATGGAAAACAGACATGATTTGTGACGTCGATCGAGGCTGACGTCGTGGCTGGCTAGGGCCCGCGGGTGAGCTTTTTGGATGTTTGACATCCTGGCAGGAGTGAGAATCGTGCCTTTTCACAAATGTGGATCTCTCCTTGATCTTTTTTTGTCATAAATACAATTTAAAAAGGGAAGGGGTGGGGAGTGTATGGCAGATTTGTGTTTCAGCTGGTGGCTGGACCATATGCTGCCCTGTCATCATATATACTACATAATAAACCATGCAGACAGACAAGCAGACTGACAGGCAGACAGACAGACAGACAGACACACAGACACACAGACGCCAGCATTCCCATCCAGGTGTTTTGGCTTTTCGACCACCTGTTCAACTAGGATGTGTTGCTGTCCTCCTCACGGTCTCCTCCTCTGTATTTATAACCGTCCCCTCTCGCCTTTCCCTCTCTTCATATCTATCATTCAGATGCCTGGGAGGCTTGTCTCGCTCGTCACTTCCTTAGCAGTCTATCAGTGTCATTCTCCATCTCTCCATCTCTCTCTCTCCTTCACTGAAACCGCAACGCTAGAAGCGGTTCCTATCTCCCGCCTCTTCAACTCCTACGCAATTAATAACAAATCCCTCTTTCCAGAGTCACGCACTCAGAGCCGCCAATCAGCTAGGACAGACGTCGCTCCGTCTCGGTGGCTAATGAGCTCTCCTTTGTTCTCCTGGAGCGCCCGGAGTCTCTGTTGTTGTGGCGTCTCCTGGACGACGGAGCGCGTTTCCCAGAGAGAGGGCGGGGTGTTACCTGGGCGTGCCTGACGTCGCGTGCCTCTCACCTCGGACAGAACGACGTGCCGAACGTTCCTGAACGAGTCCAGGTCGAGTGCGGCGGGGGGGGTTGGAAGCACATGTTTCCTGCTGGGAGAAAACAAGGGGGGAGGGGGGGGAGGGGGGGGGTTAGACGCAGAGGGCTTGTCTCACTTGTTGGGAAGCTTCTAGGATGACAGAAATGTGTGTGTGTGTGTGTGTGTATGCGTGTGTGTATCTGTGTGTGTGTGTGTGTTTACCTCTGCGTGGGGCTCCTGCGTGTCTCCGTACTCCCTCATGGGTCCCACGGCCATCTGCTCCAGCGCGTCCGTGTTCCTGCCAGGGGAGGGGAGGTCACAACTCAGGACGTAAATCACCTCCCGACATGCGGGGTCCCCTGCCCCAGAACCCCCAGCCTCTGGGGTCGACCCACACTCTCACTCAGCCCCCCTTCACTTCAGAGGTCAGGAGAAGGGGAGGGTTTGGTTTGTTCCGGTGCGGGCGTTCCCGGAGTTCAAGGCAAAGTTCACGAGCTTGGGACTTGACCTCACAGATAAATCTATAGGGAATGAGTAGGATTGCGTGACTAGAACTTGATTTGTGTGTTTGTGTAGCTGGCCCCCTGGTTCTTTAAGAGGGGATTCTTGTGAATCGCTGGGCTTGGTAGGTTGGAGGAGTGTTGTGAAGGCCTGGGAGGAGCCTAAGTGAACCACACAGATCTTCAGTAGACACGAGGTGATACAGTGTACAGAGCACTCGTTAAAGCTATGGGTTTTCCTGTCTGGTGTTCTCTTCTGGTATGCAACAGCCCCCTCTACTGGGCTTGGAGGGTAATGTAGTCTCATTCTCCCGTGATCATGAAGGTGTCCTCAGGGCATGACAGGGGTGAAGGACTTATTGAGCTAGGTGGGGAACTGTACCTGATGAAGATGATTTTGACCTTCGACGGAGCGCTTTTAATGATGGAGGAGGCGTTTTGGTGGCTCCGCCCATACAGGATCTGTCCGTTGATCTGGCGAAGCACACAACGCACAAATAGTCCATGTGAACAATTTGAATACAAAAACGTCCCTGGCAGTATTCAACAGATGGCAAAACGAAACATTCAGCTGACAGCTAAGCAGAACAGAACCGGCCAAGTGTCATTCACTCACTACTTCCAACAAGGTGAACCTTCCGGTAGGGCTGTCATCACGACGATACACGGCCGTGGACCCGGCCCTCTCCCCCCACCCACTCACCTCCAGCAGCTCGTCACCGACCATCATGCGGCCGTCCCTCCCCGCGGCCCCGCCCGGGTCGATCCCCACCACGAACACGCTCATGCGGGCGCGGTCGCGGTTGCCCGCCAGGCTGAGCCCCAGGCCGGCCTTGCCCTTCTCCAGCTCCATCACCTGGAGGGAGCCTGGGAGACCTCCGTAGCGCTGGTGGATCTTCTCTGCAGCAGAGACGGGGAGATGGGGTGAGGATGAACACAGAGCTGGAGACATGACGGTATATGAGGCACACTGTAGGGTCTAAACACCCCGTCTGGGTGTCACTGATGTGAGTTCGGGATTTTTTGGCATTTCCTTTGTTTTTATTTGTATTTTTATACCTGTTAGGCTGTTGCCTTGCCTTGTCGTAAGAATTAATTACCCAAAAGGACCTGCGTTCCATTGTGCATATGACAAGCACATCCCTTTGACGCACATGATAATAACACTGCACCCAGACTCCCACACGGTGCGGTTGCACGATCCTACCACGTGCATGCCTACTCTGAGGGCACACAGTAAGGACAAACGCAGTCGATGACTGTCTGTCTGAATGTCTCTCTCCCCTCCCTCTCCCTCTCTCTCCCATGTGAGTCAGACGGCTGGCTCCAGTGCCAGTCAGTCCCTGGTGTTTCCGGGCCTGCTGCCACCAGCGTGCCATCAGTCCTCTACTAATCTCCTCCGTACACCTCTCCAGTCCCCCACCTCATCAATCTTATCCCTGCAGGACACACACACACGCACACACGCACACACGCACACACACACGCACACACGCACACACGCACACACACACGCACACCAAGCAGCTGCACGCACGCACCACGCACGCAAAGCAGCTTGCACACACAGACATATACACACACACATAGCCTACACAAAACAGTTGGCATTCACCCACCCACACACACACCCACGCGTCCAACTTTCACACAGCACCTGGGGCCTTGACGGAACACTAATCCTGTCTAATTCGGAAGAGGTTGGAAATGTGTCCTTCCGTGCTAACCCGGGGCGAGGTGAATGTGACGTCCTCGTCTGGTTCAGCTTTCAGTCGATGAATGGAGTCTGCTTTAGCGCTAGTCCTAGAAGCAGGATTACTCCTGTAACTGACCGAGCTTTGATCTGTTGACCCGAGGCCAGGTACGCTTTCTTATACAGTCAGTCAACTCTGGATCAAGGGTGTTTCTCTGACCAGCTCTGGGTACATTGAAGACTGAGACTGTGTTGACCATTTCAAACACATTAAGAATGTGACATGGGCGCCCTCTGGTGGTGGTTTGGTGATAACACACTAAAGTGGGTAAAGATTGAAACCAGGCTCACCGCTCAACTGAACACTTTGTGAAGTGACTCCCAATGTGGCCCAGGGTGTCGATCGATCGGACTTCTATCGACGTTCACATTTTATAGCGTCCCGCTTTAGTTGCACTAAATCTCCCGTCACTAAATCTCCATGGAGCTTATGAAGGTGACCCCGCAAGGTGCCTCCAGACCCTAGCCAATCACTAACCTCAGACATGGACCGGTGATGACACGGTACTTACTCCAGCTGTAGCCAAACTCATCCTCTTCCTCGTCCTCTTCCTCGTCCTCCCGGGGGACTCTGTCTGGGATCTCTGTCAGCGTGTCGGTGTCCGTCTCTCCCACGTGAGGCACCACGGGGAGGGAGAGGACGGGGGCGGGGGGGGGACACCTTCCCATGCTCTCTGTTGGGGATCTGGGGGGGGGTCGAGGACCAATCAAAGAGGCAGATCGAGAAGAGGAAGTGAGGGGGGAAAGGCAATTTGTTTTTTTATAAAGTTGAGTTGAATGAATGGCTTTTGCAGATGCACTCCTTAGCAGTTGAAACCCTTAGTTTGGGCTGGTGACTATCTTATTTAATTTGGTACAACACTCTTTAGTGACACTCCTTTATAAGACATAGAAACAGCATGTCAATAATAAATCAAATAATAAAATAACATTTACAACAAGTAAAGCACTACATTCAGGCTTTAGTTCAAGTCAAACAATTGTCCATCTGATAACATTCAAATGGACACTTACCTTTGATAACAAAGGATCAAATAATAAATCAGGTATCATTCATTTGAACTTGCATCCTTTTAAACTGATAAAACTGCCTTTTGCATTCGACCCATTCAGAGAAATCTCTCGCAAAACATTCGATGCGAGCGAGCGACTCTCGACAAACATCCATTTCCATGCCGATCTCATTCGCGTTTGCGATCGGAAACGACATAACACGGAAAAGGAATTGGACACAGAAGGGGTTAGCATGAATCCGTGTACAGCATGTGCAATATACAGTACATGGGTATATTGTGAGAACACACGTGTGTGTGCGTTGACGCTATACGCTGTTCTCTTGGGGGCGAGCCATACTGTACACGCAGACATGGGGACGAGAAAGGCTGGGAATAGAACACGACACAAAGACCCACAAACCTTAAACGGAGTAGGGGTGAAGGGATTAGTTGGGGAGAGGCGGAGGAAAAGTCTACTGTGACTCTCAACCTCCTACAGAGAACAGAGACAAAGTCAGTGGCCATGCAGAAGACACTGAGGACTCTACATCACACGAGGACATGACGACATGGAGACTAGACACGTTCGGCCATCTTGTCTGGAAGGCTGCGACACAAATGTGACCTCCATCAGGTTTCCTAAGTGTATTTACATTTACAACGTGTGGGGGCAAACTCTATTCTTGAAGGGACATCTGCTTTTAGTCAGTGGAGCGGCCCCCGGAAACTGACCCGCAAATATGAATGCACTTTTCTATTTGCGACAGGTGTGTCCCTCCAAGAATTCGGCTTGTATTGACTACCATAGCAAAAACTTGCAGATGTTGACAATTCGTGGAGCGTCGAACGTACAAACCTTTTCGCTATTGGCTTTGGCCACTGCGGCAGCTCTCTCCTCATTGGTGTTTGTTGCTGATGACTGTCGTGGGAGAGAAGGGCGGAGACTTACAGGAGGAAGTTAAGGCAGGGGTGTTTCGGGGTGACCCATCAACATCAACACTCAACACTCCCAACCTTCAGCATTGGCTGCCTAAGAATTAGTTAACTGTTATCCTGCCTAACGACTAGTAGCCACCGTGCCAGTAAACAGATGTGGTTTGTGGTTTATGGTGCCGGACGAAATTGCTTTTGTTTTGACTGTTTGTCTTCCTCTTTAGCTCTCTGGGAGATTAATTTGGTCGAGAGAGAGAGAGGCTTGAAACCGTGAAGCGCTGTTCGGCACAAAAGGAAAACCTTGAGCGCTGGGGCGGGGATGAGAGAGAGCGGCGAGCACTACATAAAGCATCAGAGGTGAAGAGAGACAGGTGCAGATATACACACACACCACACGCACGCACACACACACATACTGTATATATACATATATAAACAGACAAGACAGACACACAGCTTTACAGACTGTACATACACACACCACACACATATATACAGAATATGTACAGTACCAATCAGAAGTTTTTGACACATTTTCCTTTGAAGTAGTGTCCAAACCTTTGACTGTATATGTATGACTGACACAGTGCATACATGAACACACAGACGCGCAGAGGCAGGGTGGAGGCAGCGGTCTAACCTGGGGCAGGGCAGGTAAGAGGAAGGCTGGGGAGTGATTAGAGGCGTGAGGGCGGGACCCCAGCAGGGGCGGTGGCAGCGGGAAGGGCAGCGGCGGCTTCTAAACAGCAACACAGAGCATCAGCAGGAGACGACGACCAAGGGGACTTAGGGCAGAGACGCGGGGGGCCTGAGACAGAATGGAATCGGGGAGAGCGCGCCTGGGAGACAAAAAACTAAAGACGAGGGAAACACCTCCAGAATTATTTAAAACGCCGACTGACAGTTAATTAAAGTCCTGGAGGAGGCCATCTTTTTTTGAGGAATCAAAGAAAGAGCTCCGACTCTGAAGAAGTCCAACTAAATGTTTCAAAAGTATCCTCCAGGCTAATTTTGGATTATTCAGCACACGCTAGAAAAAGAGCTTATGGAAACAGCGAGGGCGTATCATTAGTCAGCAGGTAGGCCCCAGAGACTCCACATTAAAAGGCATTAGAGATGCACCACAGGCACTCAACCTCTATAACAATAAAAACACGTTTTCCCAGGATGCACCACCGACTCCATTTTGCACACTGACTGTGAGGGGTTTCACAAAGAAACTACAGGCGGTGTCAAGAGGACACACACACCGAGTCTGAGGAAATGTGTGAAAAGAGAGAGAAAAAGAGAGACAGAAAAACAGAGAGAGAGATAGAAGGGGTATAGAGAGATTACCTGGCGTGTGCGGGGTGACAAGCGTGTTAAAGCGGCGCTGTGCCTCTCTATGACTGGAGATGGAGCAGGGCTATAGAGCGAGTCAGGCTGCGAGGCAGAGGGAGGCAGATAGAGGCTGAGGAAGTTAGTGGAGGCTGGTGTGGGAAGGGGTTAGGACGACGATGACACAGCCATGCATGAAGATCGATCTGATGTGAGAACTTAAGAAGGTATTACGTGGCCAGAAGCTATTTCTCAAGGAAACTGGTTAGTCATGGTTCCTGGAAGGCAGATGGGGGCTTTCAAACATTTAAAAGCACAACCGATGCAATGTTTTTCAATGAGAGTTCTGCCGATAAAATCTCTGCTATGGACCATAACACACCTGAGAACATCTTTTTTGCAGACAGCTCTATATGAGGTGCGTGCAATTGGATTTGAAAGACAACTCCAATCAAGCACTCGCTGGTGGGCATGCACTGGGTTTCGAAACGAGACACTCACAGACACACACAAACCCAGTCTGGATATCCTACAGTGCGGGCATCCTGAAGCTAAGTGCAATGCTACCACACAGACGACTTCAGAGGAGGGGAGGGAGTGTGTGTTAGTCTTCTCCTGGGGGGGGGTCTTACTCTGGCCCGGTGGATGATGCTCTGGACCAGGAACACCACGGGGTTGGCCGCCCTGCGGATGGCCTCCACCGCCTGCTCGTGGCTGGCGTCCCTCAGGTCCGCCCCGTCCACCTGACGGAACAGCGGGTCCAAGTCAGACATGTTCATCTCACCTACCGGCACTCCTGTTTGTGCTTTGGATGAAAGTGATGAATTCAATGTTGCGTCGCGTCAAATGTTGGGGGGGTTGAAATGGGCGTTTGGTTCGCGGGCTGAGTTTGTCCTTTCTGATGCATGTGTGACGGTGTGAACACCGTCTGTTACATACCCATCACACGTGGCATGTCTGCATTTGGGACTTGTGGCGGTCGGTGTCTACTGAATATTGTATGTGCTATCAGTTAAGCTATCAGACCTGTGGTGGCTCGCTGACAGTTACACGACCTGGTGCCTCAATGCTGCTTTGTCAGATATTGTCTGTTCTCTGTGCTACGGCTGGGCCTCATTAGAGCGCAGCCTTAAAACAGGTGGTTTTTGTTTTGCCCGATTAAAGTCGAGCTGAAACTGTATTTCGGGAAAATCTTAACTTCTGTATTGTGAAACTTCTGGGTGAAACAGGATAGATAGGCTGTACATAACGTCGGGAGGAATTTGACTTGACAATGATGAAGACTCAAAAACACCCTAATGTATCATAGTGTTGCTAGCTTACTGCAGAATCTTAGCTGTATGCTGCTAAAAGTTGAAGATCGATTGATGGGGAGATGTCATGATATTATTGGTTGAAATTGGTTGGTTCATAGTTACTTACGCACCCATCATATTCCGTGTTACAGGAAGAAAAGTTAATGGATTTTGATTTCATAATACATAGAAAAGCATATTTGGGAGGGGGGGGGTGGAATTATTGTCAGTTTGACTGCAAGAGGCTTCAACACGGCGGCATCATTTGTAGAACAGCTCGACGGCGCCGCACCTCCAAGATCCGGTCGCCGGTCTTCAGGGTTCCGTTGTGCCCGGCGGGGCTGTCCTCCAGGATGTGCTTGATGAAGATGCCCCTCATCACCTCGCCGTTGCTCAGGCGGCTGCCCATTCCCCGGCCGCCCACGATGCTGATACCCAGAGACTTGCCCACCTGTCGCAGGAGCTCCACTCTGAGGAGGGCCAGAGAGAGGACACGTCGTACAAGCAGTCGGATGACCTTCTAAGCTGTGCTATGCTTTACAATCCAATAATCCAAATCAAATCATGTGCAATTTTTCATCCAATATTGACGACTATCCAGGATATAGATAATGCACTATCCGGATATTTTAACTAGAAGTGTACAGACCAAGGGACACTGAGTGAGTGTGCACTTCCTGTAAATGGATCACCAATTTCCTGTTTGACTTCCTGCTTCCTACTCACTTCCTGGGCTGGTTCCAGTTGGTGTAGGAGCTCTGGAGCTCACTCTCCTCTCCCTCTCCGTCCTCTCTCTCCGGGAGCTCAGCGGCAGCTCTCCTGGAGATACCACAGCACGATTAGGCACCTCAGCCTCGGTGAAACTAGTCATGTCATCGTATTTATCCTACTGTTATTACTATGATTCTGTTATCAATGGAAATGGGACATAAAACATTACAGAAAGGAATTACAGAGGTCAAATTCAACTTGAATAACCATTGTTGTTCTTCCTATTCCTTATTATGGGGTTTGTGCACCACTTGGCCTAAACCCAGCAGGTGTGTAACAGGAGAGGGTTTAGTCTCTGTGTAGACAGACCTTGAGGCCCGGGACGGGTCCAAAAACACATCCTTTTTCGGCTGCTCCAGGCTCGCTCTGTACTCCTCCAGATACTCAGCGGGAACGTAGGTAATGCTGGGAGATGCACACACACACGCACACACACGCACTAATGAGTCCGATTGGCTTGCCTTTCCTGACAAAAACGATTTCACCATGAACTGTGTCATCATCACTGCAAATATATTCAATATCCTCTCACCACAAATACGTGACTTGAGAGTTCACCTTGATGTGCACGTCCACGTCAGTGTTCGTCATTAGGGATGACACTGTTATTTACCAGAGCATTAGGCTTGAGGAGCGGAATTCATATGCAACCGCATATGACAGCGACGGGCCTTTTTACAAAAGAGGGCTTTATTTATTCATGACTGTCTAGTTTGCATTCAGTACCTCTCCCGTTATCTTCCTCCCTGTCCAATTTAAATGTGCGTATAAGATTGCAGGAACTGCGCGTGTATTTCTCGGGGAATGCATTCTGTCTATCATGAGCCCAAGGTGAGCTGTCGATGAATAATGGAGAGACCATTCTGGGTGAGGATTCAAAAACAGATGTTTGCCTCGTTTATAAACGTCTGCCCCAATAAAGTTTGTGTGAATCGAATGAGGGTTGAATAGCCCTTCTCCCAAAAGTGTGTGTCATTGAATCTTGGAAGGGACACGGATTAGAGTAGTGTGTGTGGAGAAAATTAAGAATGTATTAAAAAAAGATATAACAGCCAGGGTCACTTTTGTAGGTCTCGTTTAGAGAAAGTTATTCATTGGTAGTCGATTCTGCAGAGCACACCAAGTAACTTCACATTTGAGTAAGGATGACAGATTTCAAGGTGATGAATTCATTCTCGTTTCAACACTGACATGCAAACCAAAGAGAAAGCTGGCCTCAAAATGAAAAGATTCAAATGATTGAAAACAGACAGGAGAGAAAAGGAGGGTTGGTAAGTGATGGAGGTCATACAGGATAGACAAATGAATTGGTTAAGTCAGCCGTGATCAACATATGGACCTGCAAGCCTTCAAGCCACAGGAGAGAATGTTAAAGCAAGGTTAGAGGCATGTCACCATAGGTTAGTGATAGCATTCACTGGTAGGTTTATCCAGATTTGTTGAATGTGCATGAGGACTGAATTATCATACATTTGACAATTTCTATGCACATAAAACCTAATGCGAGTTTTGCTGATGTAAAAAAGAAAACCTTATAAGCATAAATAACCTTGAAGTATCGAGGTGCCCTGTTTTGAAGATGTTCTGGAAAAAAGCAGCAAGTTTTATTGCTGGGGTTTGAACTAACTGTATTTATCTGGATAAATCTTCCAACAGGAAACCGCTGATATGACCTCGTCGAATGAGTTAGTCGGAGAGAAAGAGAGAGAGACGCACACAGACGGGATGAGAGACAGAAAAGGACGGGGGGAGAGAGAAATGGTGAGAGAGAGGATGACAGAGAGACAGAGGATGAGAAAGAGAGAGAGGTTGAGAGAGGCGGGACAGAGAGAGAGAGAGAGAGAGAGAGAGAGAGAGAGAGAGAGAGAGAGAGATGAGAAAGAGGATGAGAAGAGAGAGAGACAGAAATAGAGAGGATGAGAGAGAGGATGAGAGAAGATGAGGGAAAGAGAGAGGGGAAATCACGGCTGGTTTCGTCTGCACACCTCCAGCGTGTGAGTTAGCCCAGCATACTCACACATAAAACGGGCACAGATCGTCCTCGGGTGCACAGGTCGATCTAGAACGTGAAGAGTTTTTTTTTATGGGCCATCGCTAACACACAAACACAAACAGCGTAGCAAGCCGTTCTCATATTGAAAGATATCGGGATTAAATGATGCCACAACCAGCCCGATAGGCTATCTCAGATTTACAAAGAGAATGAAACAGAGGAAGTTATAGAGAAATCGATGTCCATTGTTAGTTACTTCATTTTGTTTATATACCCAGTTCGATGCAGCTAATGAATACAGTATAGACCGTAAATAAACCCTTTCTGCCTTTCTTTTGATTGATCTCCTCCTTTCTGCTGTGAAGATGAACTAGGTTCAGTAGGTGCTAAGTTACCTAGCATGCAATTGCAGGCAAACCATTGATTAAACATCATTAAAAAGACACTCTACAATTACAGATGGAAGGATGTTATAGAAAAACGGAGTGAATACAGTGCTCTGCAATATCATAAAAAAAATATTAGACTCTCCAGCATTTTTTTTTGGGGCAAGGCTCATGAATTATAAACCCCCCTTCAAATGAACTCATGACACGAAGAATCGCATGTGGCAAGGCGTGTGTGTGTGCGTGTGTGGCAGTGCACGTGTTGTTGCTGTGTCTCAGCGCACGGACAGTAGACAAGGTCACAGGGCGCACAGGGCGTTCTCCGTCAGCCTTACCCCAGGTCTGGCCCGATGAGGGAGTGTCTCCGCAGCATGGCGCGAGCCTGGGCGTTGGTCATGTGAGCGGTGGGCTCCCCGTTGATGGCCAGGATGAGGTCTCCCACCCCCAGGCGGCCATCGCGGCTGATGGAGCCCCCGTGGATGATGCTTCGGATGAGCATCCCCATACCGTCCTTCAAGGCACTTACCGTCATCCCTGAAGAAGAGCAAATATCAAGACCATTAGTCCCGTTAAGGACTGATTCGTTATTCTCATTTTGTGATGAGAATCAAACTTTGCCCAAAATTGGGCCAATCATTTGTGGGATACGCATTGGGATACAAAAAATTCAATTACATTGTAAATTACTTGACATGGTACATTTAAAACAGCAATGTTCGTGATAAGTAAGATCACCAATAAAGTCTGAAGGTTCTGAGAACAATTCTTCAAATAAAACATCTAATCAGTTTTTAAATTACATTACTTTCCTCATGGTCCATTAGGATAAAAGCATGGATCAAGGCCAATTCTTTCTGTGAGCATTTTTCCCATGACGGGTGACTTGGAATCGGTAAAAAAGATTGCAAATCAAAATGATACAAACCAAGATTGGAGTTGCCCTTGACAACAGTGATGGTCCTTTCAAAGTTGCTCCCGGAGGTTGTCTCTTCCTTGTCAGCATCCTCCGTAGACTTCTTAGCACAAGGCCCCTCCCCCTTAAAGGGTTATAAAATTATTACGTATTAAAGGTACCAAAATAATAACATTAATAAGAAAAGTTCAAAATTATGACAGGAAGTTGGAGGGTTTCTAAAAGCAAGGAACTAAGAACGACGTCAAATTAATTTGTAAGAGTGTTGCGATTACTTTAGTGGGGGATTTTGATTAAGCACTTATCAATGTGTTGAATGGCTCGGATTGATTAACCGATTTGTTTGCCTTCACTCGTGTGCAACTCAATCTGACTGATTGTTCCTGTATGCGTTTGGATGTCGGGCTTGTTTTGCCATCTTCGCCACTAAACCTTGATTGAATTAGACCTGCACTATTTTTAAACACACTCCTCCAAAGCAGAGAGACAGTACACTTTCATTTTGATGAAGGCTCTTTACCTTCATTAAAACGCGTATCTCTCCAATGTCCCCGATAGAAATGGTGGTCTCCATCTGAAAATGGAGAGACGCCGTTGGCTCCGGTACACGATCAGAACTGGGCCTGGAATCTGGACCGTACGAGATTGACAAATCCTCGGGTGCCATTCGGCCTGAAAGATTTCCCGGGCAGAGATCTGATTGGGCGAGCGGCGCGGCGCCGGCGCGACCTCCCGTGCAGCTGGGCGGCGAAGGAAAGGCGATCGGTTTCTCCTCGAGGGAGAAGGGCTCGGTGTCGTCGCCGACCCCGGACACGGTCGCGAAGGAAGGACGCTCGTCCGACAGACCCGGATGAGTCGCTCGCTAAGTAGAAACAAAACACAGCAGCCGAATGGAGGTGAGGCTCCATTAGTCTGGCCATCACCCAACTGTGGATGGTAGCAGCGGGGGGTGGGGGGTGGCGTGGGGGCAGGGGGCTGGATATCATCTGCCTCGGTCGCCGTAATGCACTTCTTGCAATGAGCCATGGAAAAGCCATCACCAGTCAAAAAGGGAATAGCAATAATTACAGATGATCCTGTTTTAGAGAGCTCAATGCGAGGAAGAACCAAAAAAAGACACTGCTCCATTTATCGCCTGAGATCTAATTCGGCGGGCCTAGACTGCGCCGGCAATTATTTTCCAGAGTGATTCCCCGCGCCGGTGAGATGGGAGCGATAAACAAAAAAAAATGGCAAGCGTGGCATCGGGAACCCAAGACTGAGGAGGTGAGACGGGCAAAACTGCTGAGAGGTGAAGTCAAACAGCCAATGGGCCGTTTCATTCCTGCAGGGTGAAACTCGAACTGTGAGGTGTGCTGAATTACCTGAAGCTAGGAGAGGGATCTCATCTAAGGAACACTAAAAGTTCACCTAGGAGCGTTGGGGGGGGATTGGCTCAGGGATGCGACACAGGGCTACAGGGAGGCACTGAGGTAGAGAAACCTGACATCGACACCGTTACACCATCCATCAAAACTCACAGAAAACATCAGCTGACCAACTGGTGATCAACATAAGCAGTACATCATTTAACCACGAACACACGGTCATAGTACAGCTGTTCAGCTAAATGCTAAGCTGTAGCGCCAGTAAGCAGTTGTAATGGGGGTCAATGATTCAGCACATTTTCTTTTTGATGAGGTCTCTCCAGGATGGAAAGGAACAGCTGTTCTGGTGACTTTCCAAAAGCTGGAGCTAGACATCAAGGTGAGATAGTTGTTAAAGGGGGACGATTTGGGGGTTTCTCTACCGGGGTACGGGGACAGGGCCGTCGTGGCGTCCTACCTTGGGCGTGGAGGAGTGCAGGGTGATCTGGTAGTCTGGCTCGGAGCTGCAGGTGCTTCCATGGAGGGCAATCATGGACGCCTGGTAAGTGTCGTCCTCCTCTCCCGAGAAGCGATGCTCAAACACTCTCTCTTCGGACAAGTCCACATCGTTGGAGTCAATCTGCGTCACATGGTGAGATGATGATTAATTCGATGGTTAGGTCCAGTGCGGTTAATGGCGGTAAGCTCTCCAATCAAGGATGGCTGTTTGAGTGCCGATGAGTGAGAATTGTCAATGTCGGTCTGACCTCCACCAAAAAATCAGGGTTGGAACATTTCAGATAATACTTCTTTGCTCTGATTGGTTATGATGTTCCCAGATAACCGATTTGCCCAATCAACACAATTTCCGTACATTGTACAGTTTTGTTGTTTATCGCCCCTAATTTTTGATTGGTTTCTGCCACTTTTCTTCGAGGGTTGACTAACCAATGCCGGCTCTGCTCGGAAGAGGAAGCTGTCAGCTGACTCCTCCCTTTCTTTCACTAGCAAAGTGGCAAAGATAAGAGCACGCATGGCCGAGGATGACGATGGCCTGTCCTCTTCATCGTAGGACTGTGGAGACAGGGCCATGAGGAGAAAATATGCAGAAATTCCTTGGATGAATGAAGGGATTCAGATTGTTTCCTGGTCGAAATTGTGCAAAATGTGATTGGATTTTAATGGTAGTGAATCAGGTCAGTTTGTTAGTAGCAAAAGGGGTATTACGTTTAGCAATTTTTACAGTCCTATGACCACTAATCATGAAATCGTCCGCCTAAGAAACCTTGCTCAATTGCCAGGAAATAGTTTTTTCCCGGTTGCTTGAATTTAAATGGACTGTGGAAAGAAAATATGTGGCAATGTTGCCATATACTTCCTTTCGAAGAATCTTTTGATGTTGATTATGTCTTACTGCTCGCTGAGAGATAGAGAGAAACACAGTGGGTGAGTGAGAGTGGACAGAGAGAGACAGAGAGACAGAGAGACAGAGATAGAGAGAGAGAGAGGGGGGAGAAAGAGAGAGAAAGAAAGAAAGAGAGAGAGAGAGGGAGAGATTTGGAAAGTATTGAAGGATTACGCCTGTTGGACTCAATTTCGAGAAGCAATACGAACGAAATACCCCCCCAAAACACATTCTGAATCCTGCATGATAGCTCCTCAGAGGATTCCGGAAACCATGTAATCCCCCCGACCTGCAGCAACCTCGGCATCTCAGAGGCCTTCCCAGAGCATAATCCAATGGCCAAGTCCAATACAAGAGAAATGTACCACTAAACCTGAAAGAATGCTAGCAATTTTCACAGATAACACAAACAAACGCACAGACACACACACACACACAACCCAGGTGCCTGGGGTCATAAATATGTTGTTGAACTAACCAATATTTTGACAGGTGCCTCAGTGCCTTTAAGTATAAGGAGTCCAAGTGCTTTCAGAATTCAATAAGAAAGCTGTATCAAAGCAAAGGGCCTGATGGTTTGATGGTTTTCCTGCTTGCAGGCAGCTGGGAGCTGTGTGTGTGTCAGCACGTAGCTAACTCCACTGTCTTCTCAGCATGAAAAATGCAGGCCATCAGTAAGATGAGCCGTCATTATCGGACAGCAGGCACACACACGTGAGTAAAGGCACTCATAGATATGCTTTCGTGAATACACCAACACAACACACACACACACACACAAAAGTCTCGTCGCGAGGACGATATCATGATATTTTTTCCTTACTGGCAACGGCTTGGCCACTCCTATTCGGACCTTGCCGATGTCGGCCCCTTTCAGCGCCTGGACGGCGTCCTCCAGACTTGCGTTCTCCAGGTTGGTGCTGTTGACGAACATGAGGCGGTCTCCCGGCAACAGCCTTCCGTCTATCTCCGCCACCCCCACTGGCACCAACGAGCGAATCACGATCACCGTCTTAGCCGGATCCGTCGGGTCCTATGACAGTGTCAGTCAGGTCGACGCACATGAGAACATCATTCGGAGACACTCTCAGATTGTAATTCACTTTAGTTGCCATATTCTATGTTTATAAAGTGTCCTGCATTGTAAATTATACATGTAAAGCAATCACTTGTAGATGGAAAGTGTTTATATCTCACACTACAAACTACATTTCCCAGAGGGCAACCCTCTGTAACACTTAGCCTCTGTAACTCAACCCTACTGTATATTCATGGCCCATTAGTTCAGCATGAAGTCTTTTTCAAAATAGAAAAGCGCACTGATCATCTTTCTGTGTGTTGTTTTGCCCTCCAACATACCGTACATGCGCACACACACAGACAAGCAATCAGAATTACACACCAGAACACCAGTTGTATCCCAAATATAAATCCCATTTAGTATTATGGTGTTAGACATTATGTACAATATAATAAACCAATCATTTTACATCGCCTTTTACTTGCATTTTGTTGTTTATATTCAATGACTTTGACTTTTTAAAACTGGCCTCAGTATCAAAACTGAGGTAAATATGTTATGAAGGATGTTCTGAATAATTCAACAACATTCATAAAGTTGTCATGGATGTTTATGAACACCCCCTTCCATTAGCTCCATTAACTCAGATGACAACTTCCTTCCCCAAGAACGTACAAAGTAACGTCGCACAAAATGCAATCAGGCACGCGCACATTCGACACCCCCGCCAAGTTCCACTCCCTCGCCCCTCGACCCCTCTCGGAATCCCCACCTGGTAGTCCAGGATGCTGAATCCCAGTCCGTCCTCGCCCTTCTCCAGCTCAATGTCCTGTATCTCCGTCTCCCACATGGCCAGAGGAGATCCCAGCGGCTCCTCCGTCGTCACATGTCTGTCCCCTGCCTCCGCCGCCGCCGCCGCCGCCGCCGCCTCCAACCCCTCGGAATCTCCGGGAACCAGAAAGCCGACGGGGTCTACTTGTATCTGCGGAGCCCGAAAAAACAGCGTCCTCAGCGCTACGCACGCACACCTCTATTCCCTTTCTCAAGAGCCCATAGGCTGCTGCGAACGCAGGGTCCGTTTTCTTTGGCACGAGATGAAAAGGAATCTCGAGGTTGCTCGGTGCACTGCATGTAGTGTTTTTCCTTCCCCCCCCAGCCTAAAGCAGGGCTCGGGTGCCTTTTGAAGGCTAATTCTGTGGACTGCCTACCAAGTACTGTGTGACCTGCACCTGAGGGGTAGCTTCAGATGCATGGACGTTAATAAAGCTGTCAGCGTGCCCTGCTTATCACTAAGTCTTTATGCCTCGTCATTGACAATCTGGACGGCCATTGGAGCACTGGAACGACTGTGCTGAGATAATGAGGGTGCGTGGGGAGGTAGGGGGGGGGGTTCAGAGGAGGAGGGGGAAGAAGAGGATGAGGATGAAGAGAGAGAGGAGGGACAGGAGTTGTGGTTGAAGGAGGAAGAGGAGGAGTAAGAGGGGGAGGATGGGGGAGGAGGGGGAGGAGGGGGAGGAGGGGAAGAAGGGGGGGGAGGGGGAGGAGGGGGAAGAAGGGGGTGGGGAGCGGGAGGACGAGGAAATAGTCCTTCAATCATATTCATCAGTATATATCAAGAACTGGGGAAAAGCTGTTTACACTGCACTTTGTCAGGTAAAGCTGGCAAATTCCAATATTGATAGAGTGCATTGCCGTTGCAATTTATTTGTGAGAATATCTATGCATATATTAGACAGCAATTTAAAAGTCAGAACCTGTAACATTCCTAGGACAGCGGATTAAATACCTTTATGCTAGATTCCGTGGGCAGGGCCGGCAGTCCCGATTGGCCAGAGTTTGTGTCACTCTGCAAGAGAGGGGCGGGCCTGCAGCAGGCCATGTACACACGAACAGGAAGCTCCTTTAGAATGCTGATCACTTCCTTGTGGGTCTCGCCAATCAGAGAGATCCCGTTGACCTGGGCGGAGAGAGCTAATTACAGCTCTGCAGAAGCACGTCGGTGCTCAAATACAGCTCTCACAGCACAAGGAAAAGATAGACGATTATGGAGAGGATAATTACACTAATGTTGTTGATAAACGCAATCGCGATGCACTCCCCCCCCAAAAAAAGTTCACAAGTGACCTCGGTGAAACTTCATTCTCCCTTTCTATGCGCCCACATAAATCATTGACATTTCTTCTGTGCTGTCGGAGAGTGAGGTGAGGTGAGGACTGTCACCTCGAGCAGCTCGTCCCCGCTGAAGAGCTTCCCACAGCGGCCCACGGGGCCCTCGGGCAGCACGGAGCGGATGTAGTGGTGTCCAGCGCTGGCCTCCAGGCTCACGCCCAGACCACTGCTCTCACTGAACTTCTCCACCTGGGCCACCTGGAGCAGGGAAGACCAGTGGGCAAAGGAAACGAGAAACTCCGTCCAGCTTTTTGGACGTTGGACAGAGGAAAGCTTCCGGAACAATGCCTACGACCTTGTCTTTTAGTGATTCAATGTAGACTAGTGCAGATTCAATGATGGGAATGTGGTTCTACTGGGATGTTTTACAACCGCACAGATGTATGCCCGTTCTGTCGTTTCACGCTTTTGTTTACTTACAACTACTTCATTGCTGGGGCCCAGAATGTTCTGCCATTTGTTCATCAGCTCCTCCTCTTCCTCCGCTGTGAGCTTGACTCCTTCCAAACATTCCGTAAACGCAAACAAAGTCATGACAACAACCAAACATCTTACCTAGTACCTAGGTAAACAAGCACATTGGTAAGAACCCCCCCAAAAAACATTTGACTGCACTATTTCACACACGTTTATGCGTGTTGTTTTTGGAGCAAGGAACACAGTTCAACCGGTCTAGCCGGCCATGCGCCACATGGACTGGATTCTCATCCACTATCTCCAGTGGTGCACTTAGTAACAGATCCCGGGTCACCAGGGGGTAAGTCTCCTACCGTCTCTGTCTTCCATCAGCTGATCCTTGGGCAGGACAGCATGAGATCCTCCGCCGCTCGCCTGGAACTGCTTCTCCTCTGCACGCGCGGAAACAGACCAGAGACACCGGCTTCAGAACACACACTGAGAACACGCACTCTCTCTTTCTCTCTCTCTCTCTCTCTCTCTCTCTCTCACACACACGGATACGTGTCGAGATCCATCTCGGAGCTCCGAACATGTCCTCTGTTCTCAGGGTCTGTGTGTTGTGTGTTTCCTGTGCTTGTGTTTACTCCTCATGGGGCAGGACTCTATTACAGGCTGCAGGAGGTTCAAGGGCCTGAGGCAGGGTGGAGGGTTGGGCTCTATATATAAATCCAGCGGTGGTTGTGGGAAGGGGCTAAGTAGAAGGGAGCCGCCACTGTCTCTGACCCAGCCCAGTCCCAGTCTCAGCCCAAGTCTCTGAACCCTTCCCCAGCACTGGTCTAGTCCCAGGTCTGGTCTAGGCTCAGTCCAGTACCAGGTCCAGACCTCTGGTACTGTTGGGGCAGCTATGTGTGTGTGTAGTGGTACAGTATACAGTACTGCCAGCTTTCAATTCACGTATTACAATACAGTTGGGACATAATTAAACACAATCACGTAATGTTCTCAAAATAGTACACCAATATACTAAACTCTGTGAGATGTGTTTGTCATCTCCCTCATCACCTTGAGCGATCACCGCGTTCACCCTCTCCAGAGTGAGGTCCCTGGCCTCGGGGGCGGGGGCTGGGTGGGAGGACCAGGGGGCTGGGGGCCATGGCGGGGGGGTAGGACCAGGGCACTGGGGGGCAACGGCGGGGGGGATGACCACGGCGGTGGGGGCCATGGCGGGGGGGATCTCCTCCGGCCGGAAGCCTCGCCTCACCAGCTTCAGGAGCACGGTCTGGCCCGTGTGACGCAGCACCTCCACGGCCTGCTGGTTGGTGAAGCCCTGGATGTTCATCCCGTCCACCTGCAGGGGGAGATCATCCACATGGAAGTCATCCAATCCTGGGGACTCGAGTGGGATTGGATAACTTCCATTTCTCCGACTGACTAGAATGCTCAAAATACTCGCCTTTTATCATAAGAACTTAGATTTATGCAGCTGTTAGGCATTGTATTATTATTTATTGTTGTATTATTAATCTAATTTACCCCTAAAACCATTTATAAAAAATGATTTTTTAAATTATTAAAAAATAAAGATTAAACACACGAAAGCACACATAATTAAGAGATTAACCTGATTACATTTTTATCCCACTAACTTACCTCTGTAAGGTAATTCTGATTAATGTAGATCAACTTACATTAAGTAAAAGCCTTTTTTTCCCCAATAATGGCTAAATTATTCAAATATGCAATTTCATTGTTCCCCAACATATTATCTAAATGGAGTGTGCTAACACAATTCAGCCTCTCAAATGATTTGATAGATTCAAATAATATGAGGGTATTGGAATCACTTACAGCTATGATCTGGTCTCCGACATGAATCCTCCCGTCCTGCTCTACGGCACTGTCTTTAGTTATGCTCTTCACAAAGATACCAGACGGCTCTGCAACGTCATAAGACACCATGGCAACAGGTGTGAAACAGAATTGAGCACCACATCTGCAGGTTTATAAAACTAAAGGAATAACAACATAAAACTGCTATTGGATAAATTGGCAGTGTCTATTAATCACATGTACACATATAATCAAATATATTTACTGTCATTCTAAAAGTATGCTTTGAATAATACCATCGTTTTTGCATGGATTAAAGGGTCTGATGAATGAAAGCTTACATGTTTCCAATCTATGTTCTATGATGTGTTGATAATTATTACTTAATTATTCACTTGAATACTTGTGCAAATGAGCTGTGTCATTTATTGTACGTCATTGGTTAATATTTATGTGGAATAAATTGAACAGAATCGTTTGTTTTGCTATACTCTGTGTTGCTTTTCGATGGTTTCAAGGCACAACATGAGCCTGAACATGAGCAGCAGCAGGCCACCATGTCACAAGGGAAGACAGGAATCTGTCACGTCAGTCCAAAGACATTGTGATTGGACGAGGGAGTGGAGGTCTTAAATGAGTCTTAAATGAGTTACCCTCGGTCGAGACAGCTCTTGCAAAGCTCTGTTAATGCACTGACATCCAAATTGTTTCAGACTAACCTTTGAAGTTGTCCGGAAAGTTCTAACAGAATTTGAAAACGACTTCATATCCGCAGTTTCATACTTTTAAATCCAAACTCTGGTTTGTAAATAGGACTCTGTCATTATTGATCAAATGTCATTTTTAAATGAAATAACAGGAATTCTACAGGAAAGAAAATACCAAATGATAACACTTAAATAAATGATTCATATTGAGTCAACCTAAAAATACTCCTTGCGCATCATCACCTCACTGAGTCTACTTTAAAACATCAAATGTCATAAACTGTCAGGTATAAATATCAACATGTTTTCTCACCAGAGTTCTTATCCCCCACATAGCCTGCGATGGTAATCCCCAAGCCCTGGGCGTTCTTCGTCAGCTCCACATCAAAAGCATCGTCCTCCTCTTCCTCATAGCCCTGCGGGGACACAAGTCGAGTCACAGTCGGTCACCAAGATGACGAGACAAAAAGGAGTGCGCGTCTTTGGGGGCCTCATTCCCCTCCTTCCGCACACTGCTCCCAACACCTCGCCACATTCCACACCTACGTTTCCCCCCCGTCGACCAGAAGTTACGATGAGTAATGCGCGCGTTAAATGCAAAGATGTCACATGGGGGAGGCGTCAGCAGAGAAAGGAACACTAAGAGTCAGAGTCATTGGGGTGATTCATATGTACATAGGGCTGTGGGGTTGATAACGAGAAGGAAAGCACAGTTGTAAGCACTTAATGGATGCAGTCAGCAGAAAACAACGGCTCTCATGGGGGGCTGAGTCACGGAACCGAAGCCTGAGAGAAACCTCCTGGCTTCAGGAGCGGGGGCAAAAACCACAGAAGAAGACGTCCGACATCTACGCCAGTCCGAACGCGTCCTCTAAAACACAGAACGCCCTCTCATCCGCCGAAAACATCAACCGCGCAGCCCCCTCGTAAGCTGTCCTCAGGACCGTGAGCGCCAAACCGTCGTCTCACCTGTTGCTCGGCGAGCGTGGGCAGCGCCACGGGCGCCGCCGAGTCGTCGGAGGGCCCCCTGGTGATGACCAGCTTCACCCGGTTGCCGCAGAGCCGCAGGACCTGGGCCACCTGCTCGCTGCCCATCCCCAGCAGCTCCGTGTCCCCGATCTTCAGGATGTGGTCCCCGCTGCGCAGGCGGCCGTCCTGGAGGTCGGGGGGGAGGGAGAACGTTACAGGAAGCCCGACACTAGCGGCTACCTCGTCACCCGCGCGGCATCGCGAGTTTCACCAGAGGGCGATAGCCGCCAACGTCGAGGCTGTTGTGTGAGTCAGCGGTGGACTGCGGTGATGCTGAGGAGATTTGAATCAAGGCCTTCCCACTAATCGGGCTCGGTGGTTCACTTGGTCACACGCAACAAACTAGCCTAAGGGCTGAATGGGATCTAATAGGGGGTTTTAAAACCAATGTCAAATGTTATTTATTCATTTTCAAAAAAAGAAATACCTGTGAAAATATGAAGTGTTTAGGCTGGCTATATGGCTATTAGATACCATATGGATATGACTACAATTATTCTTTTGTATTCCAGTAAGCCACTCCACACCCACTGGGACTCCATTACTGGGATACTTATTATCTATCTCCTTACCTGATGAAAATCCCTTCCTAGCGCTAACATACACATACAGTACTACAGATGTACGCTTCCTATAAGGTATGCATTATTTAGGCTCCCGCAGGTCTCTGTACAGCGCCACATCTCTCTGAGCATATGCTGAGGTGAGTGGAGTATTCTGTTGGCCTGAGGTAAACACAACTCTGTATCCACACACACACACACACACACATACACACAGAGAGAGAGAGAGAGGCAGGAGGTATGGCTCTGATGAATATGTGGTTGACTTGAGCGCTGACTAGGCCCACCTAATTATTGGGCGCCGGCATCTCTAAGTGGCATCCTTTCTATTCTGAAAACCGACCAACCAGTGAGGAGGTAGATTCCTGTCACTCACGCACAACCGTCTTGTTACTGCTTGTTAGGCTGTAATTTCACACCTACTGTGCAGACTCAACCAGAACAAAACAACAATGGAAAGAGAAAATAGAATAAAAAACTAATAAATAATAATAAACTCCTGATCTTCCCCGTGACGGCTCAAACCGTGTTCTCCGTAAAACGCTGAACGGCGGCGAGTCCGGCAGTTCACCTGGTCAGCGATTCCTCCGGGCAGGATGGTTTTGACGATGACCCCCGTGGTCTTTCCTCCCACGATGCCGAACCCCAGGCCTGTGCCGTCGTTGACCAGCTCGATGGTCTCCACGTGTTGCCAGTGGGCCTGGGTGGGACACCACACAGGGACAGGGGGCAGACAGGCACCGCTTAGGACGGGGCACCAGGACTAATGGTGCATCAAAGGTGATCTGGGAGCACAGCGATAGCTAATGGATGTGATGCTGTGTGGAAAGGGGCTTTGGAGCAGTGTGGTGTGGATCTGGGTGTGGGTTCATTGCGCGTGAGGTAGGCAACCTGCTGGATCGGCCCTGTGTGTGTGTGTATGTGTGTGTGTGTGTGTGTGTGTGTGTGTGTGTGTGTGTGTGTGTGTGTGTGGTGTGTGTGAGAGAGAGAGAGAGAGAGAGAGAGAGAGAGAGAGAGAGAGAGAAAGAGTGTATGTGTGCTCTGTCAGACCAGCCATGCGTGATACTGAATCCCATGGGAGCGAGTGACACCATCACAATGGGGTAGCGAATCAATGTGCATCTTCATGATTGTGTTATTTGTTTGTGTCACAGTGTGTGTGTGTGTGTGTGTGTGTGCATGCAAGCGTGTGTGTACTCTCCCCACACTACAGTGAGCACACACATGGAGCTCAACTTCAGACACCAGAAATACACAATTCCACACCAAAATAACTGGAATGGAATCGAATAACCACCTGCGTGTCTACATGTGTGTGCGTGTGTGTGTGTGTGTGTGTGTGTGTGGGGTTCCTCACGGCGCTGGAGTGAGCCGACAGAGTGCTGGCGGCCGAGGGGGTCCTGGACACCACGGGGCTGGCCAGCTGGGGGATGGGGCCCCGGGCCACGGTGAGCTGGACGCTGGCCGAGGCCCGCTGCAGGATACCTATAGCCTGCTGGTGGGTCACCGTCAGGTCCAGGGGCTGGCCGTTGATGGCCAAGATCTGGTCGGCCTCCTTCAGCTTCCCGTCGCTGGGGAGGGGGGAGGGGGGGATAGCATGTGGATGAATGGAGGGGGAGGTGGTGGAAAAGGATGAGGAAGAGGATTCTGTGGTTTCCAAGAAAGGCAGCTCTGAGTAAGAATGTTGTCGCCTAATGTTTGGCTGTGGTTTGAATTCCGTAATCTCAAAGACGCCCTGTAATCTACGACCAATACATTACATTACTACACATTACACTGTCTACAGATGTGTTCTTGCTAAACTCTTAGATAGTCACCACGTAGATATAGCTACATTATGATGTGGTTACACTTCGCTCAGATACGTATATAGGTTAAAAACAATGGATCCCAAATTCAAGTTAGTTCAGTTCAGTTTACTCCAATTCGAGATCCAAGTTATTTCAAAGCCCTTCTTGAGGACGTTTTCCCTCCTTTTCTCCAGGCGTCCCTACCAGTGAGCCACGCTGCCTGGCTGGATCTCCTGGACGAAGATGCCCAGCTCTCCCCGGTTCTCACTCCTCAGGCCCACCACGCTGAAGCCCAGCCCCCCTGACACCGGCTTCAACAGCTCCATGTGGGTCACGTAGCGGCCCTGTCACATACACACACACAGTCACACACGCAGACACACACAGAGACACATACAAGCATATATGCAAGCACAAACATGTACATAGTCGTCCACACATACACGCGTACATCCGCACACACACACACACATCGACACACACGCACACACACACACAGTCAGTTTTCAGCCCCTCAAGGCAGCATCAAAGACAGACTGCTTCAGAAGTCTATTTGAAGTCAGTCAAGTGAGTGGAGTGCGCAGAGTGCGGAGTACAACTTGTCTCTGAGAGTGTCTTCAGCTATCTAGTTTGTGTCAAACAAGGCTTGCTAAGGGTAAATCCAGGGCTGATAGGGACGATTCAGAATCTATAGTCTGGACATTGAGAAAAGATCTTCCTGTTAGAGGCAAATCTCGCAAGGGAGTGCTTTTGAAACCTAATATAACAATAAACAAAAAACGAATCACTTATTTTACTGTTGGCTCTGCAAGTGATGCTCAGACTGTGGGGGTTCTGTATGGCTGGCAGACATTTTCAGATCTGGGATTGGTTGATACCTGAGCCATGGAGCGAATGATGTGCTCAAACTCCTCGGGGGAAGGTTTTCCATTGATTTGCAGGACAGTGGAGACTTCTGGGTAAGCAAGATGGCCGCCGTTGGGTTTGATCGTGTAGGGCTCGCTCAGATCATTTCCAAGAGACGATGGGACACCTCCCTGTTGTCACAAAGAGAATATAATCAATAAATGAACTCCTTCATCAAATCATGAAGGACTACATTTCTCATTTGGATCCAAAATGACAAAGGTTTTTTCATTCAATTCTGAAGACAGTTGACATTGAGGAAAAAGTAGGACAGACGTCATATTTGCTCCAAACATCCCTTTTCAAATACCCATCAACTCTGTAAACACGAACAAAGGGGCTAATTCATCTAATTCCTCAAATCTTGCATAAGTCGCAGACTAAAAGCATTGAAGCAGGATAGCTCGTTACCCAACAGCGATTAGTTGGATCTATAGCAGTCTAATCCTGGAGAGATAATGGCTTCTAGCTGATGTTCCAACGATGATTGTGCTTCCAATGCAATATTTCCATCATGGCGGAACGCATCGCCTGCCATCTGGATGCATTGATATGATACCAGTTTAATTGCAGCACTGACTCGGTTTTTGTGACTAATGAATTACATGAATTAGGCACTGTATAAAATTGCGGTCGGGGATCATATTTGCTATGGGTGTTATGTTTATGATTAGTTTGAATGCGATCCAGGAGAATAGGCAATGCATGGCAAACATTGTATATACACTTCATTCAAAAATCTGGCCACTTTCAAGTTGTCCTTTTGAACTTGCGTTGAGATATAATCAGTGAAGCACACACGTTCAGGGATTTGTGTTCCAAATTGTAACAAACACCTTCCAGTCAGCCAGTAAGTGGTTATGTTTAGCCTTTGTCAACAACACCCAGTGGGTCTAGACCAGGTTAGCATAGCGCTCAAGAAGCTGTCCTGTTCATAAGCTTTGTTAGCCTCAATGGCTAAGAGGATTAGAGTTCCAGTTTGGTTCTTGAACATTTGAGAAATTGTTTCTGCCCCACTTCACATAGCGGCGGCCTCCCCCTCTCCACAGAAAAGGCCCCGTCGCCATAGCGACGTGAGCCCTGCTAGGTCCCTGGCACACGGGCTACAGACAGAAGACTGACTACAGTCTGCCTCTGGTCTCCCCAAAACAAAAACAGCACAAACTGCATCTTTTCAATTGATTTGTTCCGCCTTTGGTGGCCAGCAAGGGTTCCTGACATTGGAAAAACTCTGATCTAAACTTTGTTGCACTCATTTTGTAAATGCTGTGATCTAATAAATGTAGGTCTTTGTGAGCTAATGCTTGGTTGTATCAGAATAGTTCTGACTCTTGGAAGATCTTCTTTGAACAAAGGAAAGCATCCTCCCCGTCCAAACACAAACACACACACAACTACACACACAAACGATATAACTGACACAAACCAACTATCACACCAACACACACACACACACACATCCTTCTCAATCACAAACTCCAGACGTCACCATGCCACATAGGAATGTGACGCTACTGAAATAAGGATAAGCGCAGACGCGCAAGAAGATTCCAGCTGGTATTTTATCATCCCAAATTCCACCCAGCCCACCCCAAAAAAAAAGAGTTCCATCATCCTTGCCTCCCACTGCATAGCTAACATACCTTCCTTCTGTGTCTCATGCACTCCCCAGCCCCTTCACACACATCCACTCTGACCCAAACGGCTCTGCTCGGGCTGAAGAATGCAACATTTTGCCGTGGGCCAGCATAAACCTAGAAGAATATCTGGTTCTGGCTGCCCGTGTCTGCTTATGTAACCTTATTAAGTCTGCTGATATGAACCCTGACTGCAATATGATCATAACCATTCATGGTCTAGGAGAGGAGAGGGATAATCTAGGTTTGTCTGGACTGCAGCCCAAGTACAGAATAATTCAATAAGATTCTACTAGAGACTACAGTAAGATGCAATTTCCTAGAAGGTCAAGGAGCAGACCTATCCTAGGAGATTATTACAATTTCAAAAGGGGCACGGTCAGTGTTAAATATATGTACATTTATATCAAGCCAATGTTATCAAAGAAAGAATCTGAGATTTAGCAAGAAAATAATTATTTATATATTATTCATGTAAATCTACAAAAACACTCTCACTGCTTAGAACCAAAAAACAAAGCCAGGTCAGGTTGGTATGATTGACACTTGTGTTACAGAGACAGTATCCAGCCAAAGAGGCAAGGAGAGAAGGTGAAGCCGACACGATTAGAGAGGAGCTGTCCCACCTGGTCCTTGAGGTGCTGGACAGACTTCTGCAGGGCCAGGATCTGGTGGAACAGGGGGCTCTGGAGAACAGACTTGAGCAGGCTGAGTTTCTCCTCGGTGGGCACCTCCCCACGCTCCCTCAGCTTCGCCTGGAGCCGCTCCACCGCCTGCAAGGCACGCTGGGTATCTGCAAATCGTTGCATATTTCAGTGACAGCGTGGGCCGGCCAGTGGGGGGAGAGAGAGAGGGAGAGAGGGTGAAAGAGAGGTTGAGACAGAGATCAAGAGAGGGTGAAAGAGCAAGAGCAAGAGAGAGAGAGGGTGAGAGAGAGGGTGAGAGAGACAGAGAGAAAGAAAGGATGAGCCAGCGAGAGAAAGAAAGATAGACAGAGAGAGACAAAGAGACCAAGGGAGAGAAATTATAGTAGAAGGGATAGCAATGGGCTTTTGGAAAGGATGGTGAGAAATAGGTTTCTTATCAAAATACATTCAATGACCAAGGTTGTTGAGATGCTCATTTGTGCTTCCTGTTTATTTGTTTGACTGTTTTTGATTTGGGAATAAAGTCGTTTTTGAATATATTTTGTGGGCCAGGTTATAGAGTGGTTTTGATAGATATTTTTTTGGTATTATATGCCACATCAACACCCACAAGACTTAACATGCTTGCTAATTGTAAAAGTAGTATTTTAACAGATTTATGGATAGGTAGAGGGAGAAAGAGAGACAGTGAAAGAAAGAGATAATGAGAAAGCCAGCCAGAGAGACACATGAGAAAGAGAGGTGGAAGGGAGAAACAGAGAGAGAGAGAGAGAGAGAGAGAGAGAGAGAGAGAGAGAGAGAGAGAGAGAGAGAAAGCTGAGGTAAACCGTGCGTCAATTGGTATGAGATTTAGCTAAGGTCGACTGCTGCTTAACAGAGCCTGGAATATCAGAATCATGCCGCTCTGGGCTTTTCAGCCAATGAGCAAAAATATCAAATCAAGGTGATGTTCTCTTTTAGAATAACAATGGTTCCACTTTTGCTTTTTAGCTCCATCAAGGAAACCGAAATAGGAAGCTGGCCTACTCTGTTTGCTTGCTAGACCTTACCTAAGCTCCACAGTCAAGCAACACAGGCCTGCTTGCCTCTTCAGAGTGGCTTGTTAGTGAGGATGGGCTTGCTTCATCTGGATAAGGACGAGGCAATTTCGGAAGCTCGCAGACTGTGACTTACACCTAATAGGGCGTGCACAAGGTCCGAACCTCTCTTTTTAGGGGACGCTCCAAGAAGCCCAATCTTTTTGAATAGAGGCTGTAAACAAGCCAGCAGGAGGGTCCCTAACTGGTGTCTTTCAGGGTGACTCTGGAGCTGTGTGTCGCTGAGGCACGAAGAACTGAGGAATCTCATCAGAGTGTGTTTGTTTGACTGATAGGCTGTCTCCGGAAGAAGCCTGTTTGTGATAACTTCTTTCCCTTTTGTTATTGCTGTAGGAAGGGGGGTAGGGCATTGAACTGGCACACCTTCAAATTCACCATCAGCTAGATTCAGTATTCATAGTCATGTTTGTATAATTTTAGGGGAAATGCATCACTTTTGCCATATATTTTAGATCTATGAAACTTAGGCATAGTTTTCAAATGTGAATGAAAATGTCAACAACAACAAAAATATCTGCAAAAGGCAAAAGTCTTTATATATTTGAAATCTAAATTTAACTGACTGATGACTTACCCATTGACTCAATCATCTTGTATCCTTCAGGCAAATGCAATGTGCCAGTTAATTGCGGAATGTTCGGATTCCCTCAGTCACAGCCTGTAAAAAATAAATACTGTATGTGTCACTTCCTTCAATGAACACGGAAGCTAATGTTCAACCATGCTATGCAGAACCTTTGCGTAAATCATTGTATACTTACTTTTCCACAATTTCCCCTCTAGTTCTCTAGTTCATCTCTAGTTATTTGACTTAAAAAAAAAGTGCTCTTAGCATAAATTGTAGCTTGCCATCTCTATTTACACAAAACAGTTCCCAGTGTCAAAGTCAGTAGACAAACCGTACAGCATTCTACGTTTATCTGAAACTCTTCCATCTCTAAATCACTTGTGACTAAATATAACAACACGACTTGCTACTGTGTGTTGTACCATGACATCTAAGCACCCTCCGGTCTGCCACCATACACACCCTTAAAGCCCCCAGAACCAAGCTCTGCAGCATGGGTGATAGGGCCTTTTTGTCTGCTGCGCCTAGGCTGTGGAACGCCCTCGCTGACCATCTTAGGGCCCACCAGACAACAGATGTTGTTTTTGACTAAATGTGTTTTATAGGTTTTGCTTTTAATTATTTATTAACCTTGATCTTCTATTTTATTTTAATTATAATTATAATTTTACATTTGTATTACTATATGCTTTGTAGCACTCTGAGATTGCTTTAAATATAAAGTGAAATACAAATAACATGTATTATTATTATTAAGCTATTACTGGTCACCCTCACATCAAGGTTGTTGGGTGCTTTTGTATTTGACTAATGCTCTTATTGAAGGATTAACATCTGTCCATAGCCATTCCTGGGACTCTTAATTGACTTTGGCACTGACTATGTGATATGTTTGGCAGGCAATGGCATATTGTGCGTCAAGTAAAGACTGGTTGATATCTCCAGGTTTAATTGGAAAGCTTTCATTGTTGGACACAGCATGTTTCAGTAACAACTTCATGATGGATTCACAATTGAGAACTTAGTTTCATGTATTGCTGATGGGGGTATATTTGTTGTTTCGAATTAGTCTGTATTGGAAACACAGATCAATATGGGCTCATTAGTCATCTAATCTTATATTAAGCACATAGCTTATGTGTTGTTAGTGGCTGTGGATAAAATGTTAGTTTATTAATAAACACTGAGTTATAATTTTGTTGGCTTGGCACAATCATATCCAGTCCACAACATTGAGAAAGTCCCATAAGTCACAATAATTACCAGCACACTGTGCCTCACAAACACACTAGACTGCTGCCTTTGAAGGCTTGTTGCAAGGCAGAAGTGCAGACTTCATTACTCTCGTTCATTAGTTACAAATGTATTTGGCAGAGACGTTTCTTGATAATTAGGGAAGCCAATTCTTTTCATAGGGTAGCCTTTTGTTAAATATCAAAAAAGTACCAGGCAAACAACGAGCCATTGTCTCATCTATTATTATTATTTTGAATATCATACATCATTTATATCTAACATTGCAAAACAAAACTATATGAGATCTCGATTTTTGTTGTATAAGTAGCCTAGGCTATAGACAGGCTATGGGCTACAGTCAACAGTTTGACCATAACGGAGGTTAGGGACGGCTTTCCAGATAAGCGGGATCTAGCGACCACATAACATAGAACTGTGATCAATCAACCATTATTGATCGTACATTTGAAACATATAGAGTACCCATATAAGACATATTTCACGTTTATAAAAAAAAAGCTATCCTAAAGCTAGCTTTCAGAAAGGCACAGCTACAATCCGCTTTTCTCAACTCCTCCTACTCCATCTCATCCATGGGACGCTGAAGCAACAGGCTTCCGACGCTTTTAGAGGGGACGTTAAGTTTTATCACGTTTGAACAGGCTATGAGATGAACCACCGAAAAATGCATGTTCATGCTGAAATGTAGAATATTGAAATAAAGAATTAATGATAAAGCACAAACAAGCCTGATTTACAAACACTTGCACGGGCCGACGTGACAGGCGCCTAGATGTAGCCAATTAGCAACATTGTAGCTTGGAAAACCGCACTCGATGTTACATTTGTATCCGTAATAGTAAACTGCATCCAGCTATGAAGTGTATTACAAAGATAATTTGAAACATGTAGAAACTCACATATGCGTTGACCCTTATATCCTGCGGACACGGGACATATCCGTTCTCGTCCTTCTCCAGCTAACGGCGCACAGACTCTGGCTTAAAGATGGGGCGTAACGTAACCTGATCTTCTATAGACATTTTCAGCACTAGCGGCACCGAGTTGAACTGGGACCGCCTATATAGTGGACTGCGGGGGTTTATAGCGAGGTCACAAGCGCCGCTTGGTGGATACCATGACAATTAGGCCTGGAGTGCAGTCTGTGGCTGTAAACTACAACTGAATCATCTCAAGTGTTGCTCTCTCCCTCTCAGTAGGCTACCAAGTGATTAAAGGACTTCAGTCATTCCCATAGCTTAATGATATTCAGAGAGAATTCAAGGGATGATCATTGACTTTCCTGTGACATTATGGCTATGTTCGTGCCTTCTTGAGACGTAGGCTATTTGATCAGTGTTTGTTACATTGTTATGCCTGCAGAGTTTGCAACTACGGTATCAATAAACTAAATGTATTTAGGTCTGCTAATCAGTGAAAGAGGTTGCAAGCCAATTTAAATAACTTCAAAATAACACTGCTTAACATGTAAGTTAACCAAACAGGGCCAAAATAATTCATTGTGTCTTGTGGTCTATCAGTGTGGTGTGAAATAATTTGCATCTAATGTGCCCGGTGTCATTGACGGTGAAAACCCTAAGACTGTATGAAAATATCTCATTCGTGACAGGGGGTTGCTCTGCTAAAGTACATCAATATTCACCTCTCCTAGTTACACACAACACACGCACGCACACACACACACACACACACACACACACACACACACACACACACACACCACACACACACACACACACACACACACACACACACACACACACGCACGCATCAGATCCAGGGAGAAGCCAAGTACCGTGCACCAAGCGTCTGATGTTGAGCATGCAAATAGGAGGCCGTATCATGTGCTCATGGATTTTGACTGAAGAAAACACCTTGAAAAAGGACACACTGTACTGATAAAATGAAGATCTTTTGTCTTCGTCCTGTTTATAGGATTATGTGCTCAATTCCAGGGCCCAATGTGCCAAGCTTATCAAATTGGATATGAGCGAGAGCTGTTACTCAAAGTTAAATGTATCAAATGCCCGCAGGGACAAAGTCCCTTTTTACCTTGTAAATAGCCTTGTGTAGCAGATCTGACTTGGGTTGTGCATCTGTATCCTTGAAATAATAAGCTACTGATGGCAGTTTCCTTTGACATCAATTAATGAATTCATAAAAAAATTACTTTGACAAATTGGCCTATACGCATATCAAAGATTCCCACACTAAAGACAGTCGTCGTCGGAGACTTATGGACAGGGGTCTTAAGTTTTATCAACAAAAAAAAGTTGGCCAGAGATTACCATACGTTTGGGTAGGCTACATTATGCTATCCTGCAGACCGGGTGAACCTGCTGGTGTTTCTGATTGGCTGGTAGGTGGCATTTAAGTATATAGCCTAACTCGAGAAAGCTATCAACTCGGCACAAAACCTACCTCCGTATGCCTGCGCCTCGTCTATTGTTGTATAGTCTTAAATGATAGCGGGAGCAGTTATCCTTATAGGCTACTTCTCAGCGTGAGAAATAGCTACAAGGTGTTGCGTGTGAATTGGTTACAATGCGTGAGTCTCACGCGGCACATACCTAAACTGTCCTGGTTTGACTGCACGTGACATGGTGACCCCGGCGTCAATTAAACACATTTCAGAAGAACATTCAAGGTGGAGTTCGACAAAAATATGCTTTTGGCATGAGTGTGGCAACTAAACTGGCGATGGTCTGGTAGCATACAACAATTGGTTAACAAAGGTAATCAATTGAGTCGCTAGGACAGTTACAGGTTTAAATCAAACTCATGTATGAATCATGACATTGGCCTATGAAGTTGTAACGTAAACAATTAGCGTTAGCTAGCTCGACAGTCTGTAAAACAGTTAGTGCTAGTTTGTTTGTTTGTTTGTTTGTTTGTTTATTCGCATGTAGGCCTATACAAAGATTAAAACAATATACAAATACAAAAGAAGAAAACAAAACATGCCGGTTAGGCATGTAGTTAGGCTAGCTAGTATCTTAAAACGGATCATACAACTCTCAAATGTAGTTTCAGTGATAGTATTTACAGTATTGGCATCATCAAACTAGCTTAATCATGTCATTACTGTAGTCATTCATGAATAGTAGGCTAACCATTGTGCTAATCTTAATTCATTATTTGACATTTTCATTAGAGCCTTGATTAAAGATGATTATGACTGAACACAAAGTTAAGTTAGTAGTAGTTTGGTGTCTGTATGTCACTAACATCCTTCCCGTTTTCTTATTTCCCATTTTGGACAATGGGTAGTTACAGTTCCATGACGGTTTACCGTTTTCATGGTCATCTGGTGGCAAGGCATTGCAGCAAAAACAAGGTAAACCAATCACCATTCCGACTTTTTACTGGCAGCAGACTGTCTCACCAGTCAGCATGGGTTTACTAGTCATAATTGTTTTCATATCTATAAACTGTGTCTTTTAAATAGTATTACTAACATTATTTGTAAGCTATAAATCACAACTGAACATGTTCCAGTGTAAGGCGTGTGCAAAAACGAAGAACATGGACACATTTGCATTATGTTGAACATAATACAAGCTTATTGAGGCACAAAGTCTCTCAACAGTACTGCATATTAACGTGTCAACACTTTGGTGATGAAATAATTCCCCATCTTGCTTGCAAGAATAACTGGGACCTTCTCCGATTTTATTGGATTCACTTCACATAACAACTTTCCCCCATAAGCCTTAATTTTCCTAAACAGCTTTACACTTGGCAAGTAGGCTTTCACAGCAGCATGTTGAATTTGTGCACAGCAGTTTTATGGTCTCATGTATTACTTTATGATGTTCAATTATGACTATGTCTCAGGTGCTTAACTGTCTGTGTTGAGTAAATCCATTGTTGGCAGCCGGATTTGGCAGTGACACACACAACATTATATATGTTGTCCAGAAACTCAATGACCATGTTTGCAAGTGACTGAAAATTGGATTGCACCTCTTCAATAGCATTTACAAAACTGAAGACAGATTGGCCTGCTGTTTTCGGTTTTTTTCTTCGTCTTCTGAAATACAGAATGTGAAGTGGAAACGCTTTTAGAGTCCATTCAAGAATGGAATTGAACAGCGAGCCTTCTGAATAGGAATTAAAATGTCTCCTGCTAGTCCATTCAGTAATTCCCTGAAGTCTGGTGCCACATGCAAGCTTCTTGTTCACCCAAAGTCCTAATAATCACAAAAAGCTATAAATTGAAAAGCAATGAAAAACACAAACATTTCAAACCCAGGATTTTGGGGTATAGGAGCATAACAATAACATGTAAGGGCCTGTCATCATTTTGACATTTTAGAGGGTGCGTTAATCCCAGTGAGAACTCTGGAATGAGAGTAATAAAGATCCTATCACAGGTGTTGATATTTTGGCATTCCAGTCATTGCTCTTGGAGTTTGGGCGGGAGCTAGTCATCACGCCATGTTGTCAACATTCTAGTCACGACAGCAGGATATTACAAAGGATATAGGTGATCCATACAGATGCTCGCTAAGCTTGGCAGGCAGCGTGTACAGTAATGACATGAAGCTTTGGTCAGTGCTGTACCTGCAGAAATCCATTTACATTCGGGCAGTATGGCAAGCAGTGCCACAGAGAGATAACACTTCATCTTTCTTCCCGAAAGCACCGGTTGGAAAAAAAAACCCTGACCTGCTTCAGGTTCAAGGTGTCCCTGAATGATTTTGAGGAAAGTACTTCCTCAACAAAGTCAAAGTATGCAAAGGTTTAACGTAATGTTCTAAGCTATTCATTGATTGGTTGTTAGGGTTGTCAGGCTAGTAAGATGAAGAGAATATATTTGATTTGAGAGAACCTAGATTACAGATTAGTTTTATTGAATGTTCTGTGTGTTATGATGATTCGCGTAGGTTTGTTGACTTTGGTTGGTTGGTAGGTCAACTTTTATTTGTCCATGTTTCACCTCTTCCATTGTGAATTATATTGAGTATAAGATTCAAAGCCCCTTTGAAGATTAGTATTATCATCCTACTGTTGAAAACTCAATATTGGTGGGTGTGACATGTCCCATTCCCATTTCTGCCAACCACCCCCCCCTCCCCCCCACCCCTCTTTTTAATATAATATGTAATGTATGTAATCCTTAGTTATTAAAAAAGCTGTCCCACCCATATTTGAAAACAAGATGTCCTTGCCCTGTGGCATTCATGAATTTGTGGAATGACATCGCAAAAATAACATTATTTTCTTGTATTGGGAGGCTAGATAGTTCTCTGCCAGCAAAGTGTTATTCTACAGCACTTTTAAATACATACATTTTTTATGATTGTTACTCATGTAGGCTACACTACCATGCAATATAATAATATTATTTTATATTACACATCACATATCAACTCATAACACATAACCAGTATAAATAGTAAAACAGAATATACATAAAACATAAGAATAGGGATAAAATGCACTACACGGATACAAAGCACAATCATAAAAGCAAACACATTCCTCAGTATAAAGTTCAATCATCATTGTGAATTGCCCTAGAGGAACCAAAACATCAGGCTTCAGTTTGGGGATTTATTCCACTATATGCTGTGCAGTAAAACTGAACGCTTTACCTCTCTCTAGACACCAAACTCAATTCCAGATCTAGCCATCCTTGAGCCTGTGTTTTCTGTTCCTCTTGAGCTTACTGGAGTTGTTAGGTACTGTTTTTTGGTTTTGTACAATAGCTTTTTAAATAATTAAACAATAAGTGATAATCAACATCAAAGATGGTGAGCCTACATTCTCCATCGAAATACTCATGCAGTCAAATTGATAATTGCTGTAGTCTATGACACATGAAAACATTAAGTTAATCATCTCACTTCTGCTATTAAACATGTTTATTTCTATGAAGGAATTGTGCTGTCATGTGTCTTTAAGAAACACTGTGTTGTTTTCACAATCAATATCTTGACATTTTCATTTTTGAATTTACTTTGCAATGTAAAGGGGTGACAAGCTGCCAGTTCTTATTTAGGAAAATGTGACTTTCAATGAGAACTGAATACAGCCACCGCATTTTCAGCCATACTACCTGCAGAGAAGTTGCCTGACTTTGACTTAACAGTCACACACTGTAAGCATGCATTACAGCAGGTAGCCAATCGAGGGCGATGATGTTGGTGGCCCTTTATCTCATGCTTACTGGTAGGGGGAGCCCGAGTATACAGTGTGAGAAGCAATCCAGATCCGAGTTTTTCTTCTCACCAGTCTCTCGCCTTCTACCTTGACTGGCCGTACCCGCATTTCTCCCAGGCAGTGCTGGAAATTGGTTTGTCATATTCGCAGAGAGGTCTATAAGAAAAGCAAATACTTTTTTGTGATTTTTTTGACTTTGGAGTTTCCCCAAACTTTCCTTAAATATCCTGGATACTCAACTGCGTTTTGCCTCTGGGCTCTTTGGACGTGATGTAGCAACTGCACAAGGAGACGCGTTGTGCCTGTGTAAAGGGACAGTCATCTGGATACCAAACACGGAGCCTGTTCTTTTCTCCTGCGATATCGTCAGAATACACGGATTCTAGCCATTCACGGCTCAACAACCGAGCGACTTTTCAAAAGAACATTTTAATTGGAGTTATGCGGAAACATTATTATGGTTCACGTTTCTTTCTCGTCTGACTCTTTGAGGAGATAGGCACATGCATGTCGCTCCGTGCGTAAGGACAAAATCAAGTGGATAAAGACAATTGTGCGAATTTTTTAACGACTTACACTTTCAATGGCAGGACTTGAAGGGTATCGTCGCGTTTTTATTATCATCTAAGGCACGGTAAGAGCATATTGTCAAGGAAATGCACAGGCATGCACTTCATCTATCCTCTATTTGTTTTTATATGCACTTCAATTCCCAATTTGCGACAGGGGTTGTGCTCACTTGAAGGTTGTGATAATAAGCTTTATGTAGACTTTCTCTTAATATATCAAACCTATTTTTACGCATTTGTAATCGTACGGTCTTTGCTATGGAAACTCATGGTGTCTGTTGAGATGATTAATGAGAGACCTTTCATTAAAGGTTGGTTTATAAGACAAGCGCATCTCTTTTCAACCACCAACGCAGTTGAGGCATGAGCAGTAAGAAACGCATGGATGTTATAACCATGGATTTATAGAAAACCATGGATTTATAAAAAATGTGTCCGTAATCGTTTTTTCATTCATTCTCCCGAGCGTGTTGAAATGATGCGCATCGGAAAAATTGTGGTTTATGCGCAATGAGAAGTTTAATGGATAAATGCGTTGCGGTGAATGAAGTTGCGCGTGCCTTTCAAAAATCACAATCCCCTAATAATTTACGTATGCTAATATTTTAATGAACGGATACACTCCACACACACACACAAACACAAAGACCTGAACATCATCTTAGGTGGTACTATAACTGAAATCACTGTAGGGATGTGGCTTTCCTGAGTGCCATCAGTGAGGTTGAAACGGAAAAGTGACGCAGTAACGTCGGTCAATGTGCTTCGGACAGGACAGAACGGGTGGACTGATTAGCAGCACGTATTATGTTGTGTTGGGACACTGAACTGATAACAAATTACAAATGTATGATTTAGGATTTTGTTACACGACACCGTCGTGACTACTACACCCCCTCGTAAGATGGCACACTTTGTGTGCAATTGTGCGCTAAGATAGTCTGCCTTGATGTAGGGCTGTCTACATACAACTTTATATTGCTGTAGAATCTGTCTACAAATATGTATTTGTCTAGCAACTTAAATATATATCAGCTTGTTTAATGGAATGGTGTACTATAAAATTCCCTGACACAATGCAACCAAGACACGTAGGTGGTTCTTTGTACACGGGGAGGCAGTAGGTAAGCCATTATCTGGGGGTGAGCAGGTACGATTTAGAGTACATCAGAGTGGAAGAGATAAGAATATGAATTAGAATAAAGGTGTTCTCGTGTGTGCACCCACATGCGTTGACATTTCTTCTGTTCGTTCATTATTTGTATTTTCTCTATATGCCAGAGACCGTTAGAGAGGGATTTAACCATTTCGCTGTTTTTGCACTTTGGTAGGCTACACATAGCCTTTACCACATACCAGGAGAAGACAGCACAGACAGATTACTCTTTTTAATTTATGTTTTTATGTGAGAGTTTGAAAAATATTCTGTTTGTAAAAATGTACCCTTTGTCAGGTGTTTATATAACACTTAGCTTTTGATCAAGGACACTTAGTTACAGTATCTGACATAATACGATGTGTTGTCAAGCAGAGGACAGCTGATTAAAACAGTCTAGCCAGTGCACATGAACAAACACACACCCACACAAAACACACACACACACACACACACAAAACACACACACACAAAACACACACACACACATTGACTGTAGAGGAAAGATGAGAAGACAGTTGATGGTTTGCTCTAATTGGTTGTCAATCTGTAGTTTGTTCACAATGTACCCTGTCCACCCTAGTCCGATTACATCTCCTTCTCTATATCTGTTGTACTATTTATTAGCTGTCTCTTGGAGGAGAAAATATATATTTAGTCTGTTTCCAGAAATACTAACCCCCCCATACCTTACTGGTAGAAATAGTTGTGCATTGTGCTTCAGCTGTAAAACACAGTCAATTGATTGAAGGTAGATCAATTCTGGCAGTAGATAGAGCTGTTTTAATTATGAACCGGAACGCGGAAGCCCATGAAAGGGAGAGGGATGGAGAATGCATGGCTGGGTGGCGGGTGCCTCTCAGCGTGTGTGGATGGGCCTACCTGAACCATCTGCCGCGTGAAACCCTAAGGTCACCGCTGCTGTCTTCCACACCGTTGACGGTCGGCCCGTACCCCAAAAGCATGTCTGGCTTCCCAGTTTGCAACGCACCTAAACGTGGCATTAGGACACATTTTCGAACGTTTCCTTTCTCTACCCTCAGAAAAAACGTACAGGTTAGAGCACTAGAGTTTCTTTCGGCATTCTGCATGGTCATGAACAAAAACTGCACTGAAATCATACCAGTTGACAATTCTTTCGGTGCAGCGATGCAAAAGAGAAACAGTGAAGAAAGAGCTGGTATAGCAATGTGGTCCCACCCAGTCCTGTTAACCAGGAAGAGCTCCAATTGAGAAGGAAAGGCTATTGAACAGTGGCCGTGCACAGGACGTACTCCACTCTGCCTCCCTGCTCCCTATACCCTCCCGTTTCCCTCAGCGGAGCACAGACAAGCCGAACAACTTTATCTCCCCGCTCCTTTTCATCCGCGTTGCGTTGTCAATCTCCAAAATGAATTCGCATTGTGGTTGCTGTCACTTCCGTTTCTCCTCTTCTCTTCGCTTTAGAAGCTAGCTCCTATCTCCGAGGAGGCCTTACCAAAACAAAAACAACAAAAAAAACATCTTAAAGATAATTTCCCCCCCCTCTTCAGAGACAGATAGAGAGATGAGTCAACTAGGTTAACCCTTTTGACATGTATGGGTTCCAACAGCTTGCTACACTTGTGAGACCGTGATGAATAGATGTGTTTATTCTTCGGTGTTTCTCTCGAGGGTCCCTGTCTGTGTTTATATCACTCTCATGATCTGAGGCGTATTCTATACAGCGGCCCACATTTCCCACTAATGGCGTCGATTTATAATAATATGGGTTAATTTGGTAGCCCTTAATGACAGCCATAGTTTCACTGTAACCAATCCTGACTGCTTCCATATGGGCCATTGTGTTGCGCGTCAGAAACTATACTTCTGTGTGTGTCTGTGTGTGTGTGTGTGTGTGTGTGTGTGTGTGTGCGCCGTGTGCGTGTGTCAGTCAGTTTTCAATTCAACCAATTCCATTTGCTTGATTTGATTTGAGATTTAGACATCACCGCATGGCTTTTGAAATCAAATTGTGCTTTGGTGGTGGAGGAGCAGACGTGAGGGCTTCAGTCCTCTTCATCGTGTTACGCTCATGGAACAGGACTCCATGGATCTTCTCATACACAGGAGGTTAAGTAGAAGACAACTTTTACTGCAGAGGCTGATCCGTTGAATTGAATTAAACCACCATTAGAAATCCTGTTCCTTTGACTAACTTCAGATGCACATTTACCATTGGGGATTGATAAATAGGCCGATGTATTGTAAGGACAGTGTATGCGTTTTGTACGTCGCTTTGGATTAAATCATCTGCTAAATGAATAAAATGTTAAATGTCAGAGTGATAGTCACTAACCTACTACATGTTTAGTCTCTCGCTCACATACACTCATAAACACACACACACACACGCACACACACACACACACACACACACACACACACACACACACACACACACACACACACACACACACCACACACACACACACACACACACACACACACACACACACACTAAGCTCTCTGTTGTCTCGCTTCTCAGCAGTAGTTTGTGGCCTGAAGGTGCAAGGTTGACGTGAGTCCTCTGAGCAGACGCCTATAAACAGCATTAATAGAGGCTTTCGACACATGACATTTCACACGGTCAGTGAATGTAGCTAATGGACGACGATGAGTGGGTTGACTGGAATACAATCCCTCCACCATCCCTTTATCCTGTACCCTACATCCTTATTGGATGAGACTGCGGTATGTAGTGTGGTGTAGGATCTGGACTCGACACTAATTGTTCAGGTGCACACTGCCGGCAAATAATTGTGTTCGGCGGGTGAAATTCATATTCATTTACCGCTTGCGTGTAGCGTCATCTGCTCTGGCGTCAGAAGTCATTTGTTCAGTGTGGCTGTGCACCCTCTGCCTCCTGCCTCTGTGTTTTTTTCGCTTTAATGAGGGGAATTAATTTCTTTATGGAAGCTCGGGAAACAATTACAGGAAGGTAGGCGAAGCCAGGAGCACCTGGCGAGGGAGGGCTCTTTCCCCCCGCGCTCCTTTCCAGTGCTGTGCTGACAGCACAGAATAACCGTCGGGTCACGCCAAATACCATGCACTGTTTCCCGTTTTTTTTCTCTCTCTCTCTCTCTCTCTCTCTCTCTCTCGCCCATTTGGTCCCATCTGAAGTCACTGTCGAGACTGATTGGCTGGTTTCCGGTGGCTTGAGGGGAGCTATTTTGGTGATTGATGGTTGTGGCTTGTCAAAGGTTTGGATTGTGGGTTGGTTGCTGCTGGTTTGTAGCCTTGTGCTATTCATCTGAAAAGGGCAATGCTGGTTTGTTCGTGCAGCTACGGTTTCGTAACACGGAAACTGTGCCGACAATGTACAGAAGGACATAGGCAATGACTCATAAATCTAGGACATCAAGGTGCCATTGAGGTGCTTTGACACCAGTCACATGGACATAGACACACGCACACACACACACAGAGGACCACGTGAGGCCGAACACCGCCTTCTGCCTCCCCCTGGCCTCGCTCTCTGAGGGTTCCTCAGGACAGGGCCGAGCACGCCGTGGAGGGTGGGGGGGGACGGGTCGGCCGGCGCGGAGCCCTCGCTCTCTCTCCGGCAGCGACGTGTCAGGAGAAGAAAAAGAGAACGGAGAGATGATAAGCCGGGACCTGTCCGAGGGGAAAGGTCCTCAAGGTGCAGACCTCTCAGCGCCTCCGGTGGCCTGTTACACAAAGAGCCACGGTCGGAGAGGTTGTGGCGCGGGGCTTTCACATCACCCGTCAACACGGCGGGCCCGGCAGAAAATGGGTTTGTGTTGAAGTGTCAAGAGCGCGGGCGGGGGGCGCTGGGATAGAGGGAGGCTGGTGTGGATTCATCCCCGATTGACATGTTTGAAAGGGGGGGAGGTTAGGGGGGCGCAGACAATTGGTTGCTCAACACTATGGCTTTGAATGGGGCGACCTCAAAATGTTCAAGGGCTACGGGGGCCTAAAGCGAATGGTTGGACCCAACGCAATAAAACCCACAGAGCCATTAAGGCTGAAGTGTGCTTTTAGAAAATGACACCAGTCTTGTTTGACTGCCATAACCACAGCTCTGTATCAAAAGCTCGCAATTAGGCCACAAGGCAAAGAAGACTTGTCGGAGTGGGGCATCCGTATTGTGGTGCCTGCTAAGTGCTTGTGCATTAGTGTTTTCCATACACACAGGGCAAGACAAGACAAGAAAAATACTTCCAAGGTTTATGGGAATGAAAGACCCAAGTCCACGCTATGTAGCCCCTCGACTTGTGCGCGTTTTCTTTGACGTCTCGCGCCGTTGCGCCACTATGGAGGTGAACGGTGTGGCGTGTGGCTATGACAGGAATGCGGGCGAGGGCCATTGGGAGGAGGAGAGAGGACGACACGGTCTCCCTGCAGCCTCTCTCATTTGCCATCCCTCCCCTTTGTCTCCTCTAACAACCCCATTCTTTATCCCTGTAATGACGGGGATTATCACATTAATTCCAGCTCCTTTCTTCCTCACCCGGGTTGCCCCCCCGAATGAGGTTGTCGGGGAGGCTAGCAGCCATGGTGGGACCACTACGCAGTCAGATGGGGTGCGGAATCGTTGGCGGATTCTGTGCACGTCGGAAGAGTCAGATGTGGTGTTTTCACCGAAAAGAGGAGTGAGGGTCATGGAAACTTCTTCGTCTCTCTCTCTCTAGCTATATCTCTCTAGCTATCTATAGACTCGAGCTATGAGAGATAGAGAGCGCTCGAGATCAGCGCTCTCTGATATCTAGATGCGATCTCTATCTGCTCTCTCTCTCTATCTCGTCTCTAGCTCTCTCTCTCTCGTATCTCTCTCTAGTCTCTCTCTCTCTCTCTCTCTCTCTCTCTCTCTATCTCTCTCATCTCTCTCTCTCTCGTCTCTCTCTCTCTCTCTCTCTCTCTCTCTCTCTCTCTCAGTCTCTCTCTCTCTGTCTCTCTCTCTCTCTCTCAGTCTCTCTCTCTCTCTCTCCCTCTAGACTTGTCAAGCTTACAATGTGCTGAAATAGTATGAAGGGTCGGAGACGCCCCACTCCTCCCCTTCCTGTCTCCCCACCCCTTCCACTCTGGAAAAGTAGGGTGTGTGACCATTGCTGACCATAAAATAACCTTAAATCAGCTTTGGGCCTCATTGATTAGATGGCTCCAATGAGACGACTACCGTTGCAGTTGGGCAAGACGGGAAACAATACACATAAAAAAGCTTTGGCGGCCATGTTTCCCGAGTTCTGCCACGTCACATTAATTCTAGTAATTTATGCGTTCAATTTGAATAAAAGCTTGCGAGGGCGCCGTGTTGGAGGGGCTGGAGAGCTCGACGGTGTGCACCGGGATGACCAATGACGCTTTCCCCTCCCAGTCCAAATTTATTTGGGACTCGTAGACTTTCCCTTAGTGGGCACTTTTGATAATCTGCCACCTTCCTTGCACCCTCAATTTGCCACTTAGTTAACTTGTCCCTAGGGGGTCAGAACACTGGTACAATTTACTACTCAATATGCAGGCAGATAGCTCAGAAAGGTCTGTGAGTTGAATGTCTTATTTGCCTTATTATTCTATTAGAGAGTGTAGGGATGGGCATGAATTAAGATTAAAAGAGAAATGGAATTAAGAAGTACTCCTTTCTCCAGTACAAAAGCCACATTTGGAAATCTCTGTCTCAGTCATTATCAACTAACATTCATTTTTTAGAAGGTATTCAATGATTTATCTATTGTTATAGCCAGGTCCTAAAATGGCTTTTGTATTAATGGAATTGAGTGACCTTTGTTAAACTTGCATTGATTTGTATGGAAATAATTTTAATCAATCACACTTGTTTCATGCATTCAGCATAATTGGATCCAAGTTAATTGCTTCTAAAATGTGTACACACATTGCTAAGAGGCACACTCATATCTGGTTTCTCCACCTAACTGAACCTGCGTCAATGGTTACCTGCAGTCAAATATCTCCTTGTTGAGACTGGTGCACTAATAGCTGTTTATACCTCCCATAGCAAACAGAAGTTGAAAAAGTACTATTTTGTTACGATATGAAACGTGAACAATGCATGTGTGCGGGCCAGACACACGTTAAATCATTTAAATGTTGGCATCAGTGCAGATATTGCATGAAATGTCGATTTAGCGTTTCGAGCGGTCCAAGCTACTCTTATGACCCTCCTGGTGTTGTTAAAAGGCGTCCAAAAGCTATCAAACTGACACGGAGAGAGTGAGCCATAGTACATCAACCTGCTTTTACAACTCTGTAAAGTGGGATGCATTTGTCTACATGCATTTTACGGCAAGGTTTTCTATTTTTTTCTTTTTTTTTACCAAGGGAAGATTGATATTGTGGCTCTTCTGTGTTTTGAGGGGTTTCTGAAAAGGCCAAGGAGGAGAGCCCCCTGAAACAAAAGCCGCAGTGCTTCACTGCAGCGGATGCCTGGAAGAAGTTCATTTACGGCCTGTTAGGCAGGCAGGTTTGGGGTTGAATCTTTAATGAGCGCGAGCCACCACGGTCCGCATACCGATGACTTGGAACTGGCGATTCATGTTCACATTCGCCCAAAACCGTTTAGGCACCCCCATCTGGCCACTAATTGTCCGTCCAAAGACCAGAAAGATGATTTCTTTTTCAGAAACGGCGCTTTAAATGTGTTTTGACCATTTCTGTCCCCAATCCCAAGGGACTAACTCTTGCTGAAGAAACACCAGTGTCGCCCATCATTGTCAGGTGCTCAAAAGATAAATGCCACTGACTGCGAAAGACATTTAGTACATTAAATTAGACTTAGAGGAATGATGTATGATCTACAGTCTTTTATTAAGTTTCATTTTGATGTTGAATTGAGGTCGAGCAGAAGCTAAACTGTGTTTTTGGGAGTTCACTTTAGATGTTTGTCTAGGGCAAGGCAAGACTTGGACATCTTGAAAAGCAATTCAGCCTTGTTTGCTTTTAGGCCAACCAACTCCTGACATTTCCTGAAAGATACAAAACAAACCAAATTCAAATAATTTTGAGCGTGAAGGACATGAGTATGTTCTCATGCTGTAGACAGAGAGTCCAGGGAAGTGACTGATTTGAACGGTCCTATTGATAATCCGGTGTTTGGATCCAGCCCACGCACACACTGACATTTGAAAACACAATGTTTTGCAACCTCTTGTCAAGGCCTCCTTTTGAATATGCTGATTACATTTTGCTGGTGATATCTCCATGGCTACATTACTCGATGCAGAGTTCATCTTGATCATGTCCTCAGAATGTATTGCAGCTCTCCAGCACCTCCCTCTGTACCTCTGACTTAGGCCAAATTGATTTACCCCTGATCGATAGGAATAGGATTGGACTTCAACTGGGGGAGAACTTGACTGCCTTATCCAGCAGGGCTCAGAGTCCTCACAGGCTTTCATGGATGTGGGTTGTTGCCTGGGGAAAGATGTACTTGAATCCCAGGTATGTTTCCTGCAGATCACACTCGGGATCGCGACAGATTCTCCATCTTACGGAGAAAAAAGGCTGTGAAACTACAGGCAGAGGATAATCTCGCCTGGTGGGCCCCTATGTCACCTTCAGAGTGGAGGAGGCCAGGATTGACGCCCGGCCCAGTGGAGCAAAACGATTTAAACGATGACACGTTTTTTTGGGGGGGGGGAGTGGGGGTCTCACCTTGAGCTTAATTGACTGCCTAAAAGGCGACGTTTGGAAAGTGCTGACAGAGCGACTTCTTCTCCTGCTCCTGCTGTCTTTTGGAAAGGTTGAACGGTTGACACCAGTAACAGTCCCTTGGACCCCGCGCTCTTGTCAGGGGACAGTGACATATTCTTCGCGTACATGTCAAACTCCTAATGCCAAGCAGTATCTTAAAAGGCAATGAGGGATAGATAGTATATTCATGAACATCACCTGACACCCATTGAACCCCTCTGCTTGATTAGTATGTATCACTTCTTCCCAGGAAGGAGCGCTCGTAAAAACCAGTAACAGATGAGCAGTCAGTGAGGAAGACATGCAGTCTGGACCCCTTGCCACACTCGTATTTGCCGATTATCATGGCGCCTATAGTAGTTTGCGAGTCTCGCAACCACCTCGCGGTCACGTCGTGAGGAGGTAACCGCCCGGCAACGAGGCGCGTGGCGTGACCGGCTAACTCCGACCGCGGGCGTCCAACCTAGCGTGACACCCCCCCCCCGTCTGTCAGACGTGACAGGTAGAGGAGGAGGCCCTGTTAGGGCTGTCAGCCCCCCCTCCACGACCCCCGTACCCCCCAACGTGGTCTCTCCCGCAGCGCCGAGCTGCCGCACTCGTTGATCGGTGGCAGAAGAGGGATTTCTTGGTGGGGGGGTGGGGGTTTGGAGCCGCAAGACTGTAATCAGTCATTATGTCAGAAGCGGACCAGGGGAGCCCCGCTCCAGCTCGTTCAGCCAAATAATAAGCAGCAGATAACGGTGTTGGCGGCACGGCCGGGAGCCCCGCGGGGCGAGGAACTGGCAAATGGGGGGCCTTTTCCTCTCTCCCGCCCAGCGCACACACCGAATCATCACCTTCATTCAAGGGCTGGAGTTAGGGCTTCCGGTATATATATTCATATATATCCCGCCCCACATTTTTTCTCTCTCTCTCTCTCTCTCTCTCCTCTCTCTCTCTCTCTCTCTCTCTCTCTCTCTCAGTGTCTCTCTATCTGTCTCTCTCTATCAATCTCTCTCTCACACATGCTCAGAACAGATGAGTTTAACCCTGAACTGTACTGTACATGGATGAGAGCTCGGTCTCAGTGTATCTGCTGTTCTCTCCATCTGCAGAACAATCCCAGATCCCTTAGGATGGTGAACAAAAACGAAATACACCTTTCGTTTTCATAGCCGTCAAGCACAGAAGCCAGCTTTGCAACCAATTAGATCTTAAAATCCAATCACAGAAGCTGAAGCAGAATGCGCAGAGTGTCGAAACCGACCCATGGTTTCACTCCGTTGAAGGCGCGGAGCAGAATCTCCCCATCGGTGCAGCTGCTCTCTATATCATTTGAAAATACCAAATAAAAATGCTTACTGCTGAGAAGTGTATTCGATGGTGGAGTGCGGGGGCGGGGGCGGGAGCGAGTGCATTATTTCACCCCTGTATAACCCGTCCCTCCCTTCCATTCCCAGTGTGCCCCCCACCCCACCCACCCCTCCCCTCGTAGATTTTTGTCATTCCGTAACAAGGGGTCACAGTCTCCCATTGTCTCCCTGGCATTCCTCCGCCTGGCCGTATTGACTGGTACTGTGGGGTGACTGGTGCCATATTACATCCATTTATCATCGGGGAGACAGAAGAGTAGATGTCAGATCCTCTTCTCTGCTGACAGCTCCGCTCCATTCTGGAAGGTTCTAGACTGTGTCGCCTGCCACAGAGAGGGTCTGGTCTGTGGACTACAATGGTAGGCTTGTCGTCTAAGATGCACCTTGCAGTGGGCACTTGTAAGCAGAATAGATTGGTGTGAGGTTGAAAATGGCTTTTGAACCCTCGCATTACGTAATGGTTGGTCAAACAGTTGCTAGTGGGCACTTTTGAATTCTGTGAAACAGTGTCTAGACTCCATGATCTCATGTAGTTAACTCCTGACATCGGATAATGATTAATTAGGCCGGTGCAGTCATTTTGTCATTAGTCATCCGACGGGTGCCCGAGTTCAAGTAGCTCTTTGTGAAACAGGCATACTGGCTTCCTATGCTCTCCTTTTTTACCTGAGAGGCCGGCTGGAGCTCGTCAAATCCAATGGCTTCAAACGTCCCTAATGAACAGTGGACGTATGTAATTGAAGGAGATGAGTATCAGAGATGTCTTTGTTCCCCTCGCTCTCTCCTCAGCCGCTGAGCTAGCGATAACAGAACACCTCGCAGGGGCGACGTACCGTTTTCTTTCTTTCCGGCCCCGGCTGAAAACCAAAGGTCCATTTAACGTCACCGATGTCACAGACGAGTGCCACAGAAAGGTTAGCGTAATCTTGTTGATGTTTTTGGTCGGCGGTAAGCCTCGGTAAGCCAGCTTTGTGTCAAGCACAGCTGGGTGACCCTGTATAATTGCAGCTGGGCCGTAATAATTGGGGCAGCAGCCTGAATGCAACCACTACACCCAGGTAATTTACAGATTTCTATCTATTGGCTGGACAGCCAATGGTTCCGGGTTCCAAAACAAATGTGTGAAATGAGTAATGTTCACATTCGGCCGCTTTCATTAAGATAGGAAATGGCAGTGTGCCTGTGCCAGTGATGTGCTGGGACAGAGATAATTTGGTTTGTGGGAGCAATTTTCAAGCAATGGCGCCATGGTTGTGTTTTTATGTCAAAATAACCATTTGAAGTTGTGCAGCAGCGGAAATTGAGAAATTAAGTTCCACTAGTCGTTAAAGCATGTTTCCAATTTGTCGACGTGACATTCACATGGTTAGATGGAAATTTTTATTTCGATTATTTTGTCGAAGAGTAATTTTGTGAATTACTGTACAAGCCAGCTATATTCATCACTGGATCCAATGCTCCATCCAGTGACTCCTCACGCTGAATTGGTCAATAACCTGACCGCCCATGTAATCAGTGCATGCAAAGTATACGGAATGTCAAAGTCACCCCGGTGAGAAAGAACTTTCGTCCCCCAAACGTCATGCTGATGACTTTGAACAGCAATTCTGTCTTAAGGGAAATGTGGTTCAGAGAAGGGGGGAGAGTAGTTTTAATTGTACTAGCAGCAAAGGATGAAATTGAGCAGGAATTGAAGTGCTTTTTTGGGCATCGATCTTTCTGTCTGCCTCCACAGAGATAGACAACAGGGAGAGCGAGACAATTGGAACTCTCTCCATGGCAAGGGTGCATGCAAATGGACAATCCACATCCCACGTCCTCCCCTCTTAATAAAAAGCAGAGCGCGAGAGTCCCCTTTCAGACATCACGTCCAATTAGGAAATGTCTCGGCACTGGGCTGGAACGGATAGGTAACCCTGGACTCTGGCCATACAAGCACTTTATACAGGTACTCCATTTGCTACATTGTTTTGACAGATGACAACAGGCTGCCAAACTTTGGTCCGGTACTGTTGTACTTGGTTGACAGGGGGTGTCCAACCTTGTGCTTGTGGGGCCCTGTGTCTGCTGGCTTCCCCTCAGGCTCAGTGCCCATATCAGAATCAGTGTCCGATGAACTGAAGCCTTTATTTTGGCGCCGTGTCACCTCACCTGGGTGCCCAGAGAATTCCCGGCTCCTCGGGATTCAGCTTGGCGCTCTTCCGTTCCTGCGAGACGGCGAAACGGCGCCGGATCCAAAACAAACACGTTTCTCCCAAAACAGTCGACACCCTCCGTCTTTGCGAGCTTCTTTTTCCGACGGGGGAAATGTACTGCCGGTTGTTTGAGAACTTGCCCTCGCCGCGAGCCACGTCGCACAGTCACACCAGCGGCAGATGCGAGAGTTCCTCATGCATAAGAAACCCCACTCCGACAGCCATCTGTCCCCCTCCGCCTGCGACCGGCGAGCCCACAGTTTGTTTTCCTAGCGCTCTATACAATTTTAATGGCCCGCAAAACATACCAAACCAAGCTCATAGTCCTTGCACCTCATTTTTACAAACTCATTCCCCAATCCCGACCTGTAACTGACCCAAGTAACTGAAACCAGGAACATGTCTACCGTTGGCATGTCTACGGTGGTCGTGAGACTTGACGAAAGTCTGCCATTGCTTACCACGCTATACAGTTACCCACCAGACGGCTGGAATGAATTATACTCGCCGTCTGAAATATGAGTTGACCCATGAGCGAGGATATCTTAACAATATCAACGCGCCAAAACTATAACGGTACAACCAGTAGATACCTCAGAGGTCAGACGGATCAGTTTGACCACCAAACTAGGAACAACCGAGTATGAAGATCTTCTCCTCTGCACTTCGCACAGAGTCACTGACAATAGGAAAAGTTGAGTGCATGCTGACAAGAACGTATATCGACACGGCAACGATGTGTTAGAATTAGCCAATTGTTGCGGCTTGTTGTGCTCTCTACATGGCCAATTAGACGGCTCCAACAGTGAGATAGAGAGAGGAACACGGGCCGCTTCAAAGAGCCCCAGCATCATTAGTATTCTGCTCCCCGCTCCTCAGTCAAGCATGGAGAACTGCTACCCACAACACACACACACAGCTCGCCATTATGATTGCCTGTGCCCTTTTGTTGCCACTAGCACAGCCGTCACATACTGTATTGCTCCGCGACGGAAACGACTCAAATTCTTTATTTTTTGTGACAGAATTCCCCCATTTTTTTGGGTTGAGAAAGAAAACAACTTTATCCAAAGTATTTGTACGTACTGGGAATGTGAACTATTCTTAAGCCATTTCAATAGCACACATCTTCCCCTCCCTGCATTTTATGGACAGGAGGATGTTTTGCCACATATTCATATTACTAAATAGTTTTTATTATCTGAAGTTGCCCACACTCTTCCACTGTGTTTTCCTTTCATCCGACTCACAATTGCTGACATTCGACAGCACTGTTTACGACCTTGCCCCAGTTAGCTCTTTCTGTTTTGACCTGTGGCCAAACGCTAGCAAGGGCAGCTAGCCCTTTTTCCCCCAACCATTCATTGCAGATGACCCGATGAGGATGTGGCCCTTATCTCTGCCTGCCCCTGAGAAGAATTGAGCACATTGCAGAGCAACAATGTCACTCTACAGCCATCGTCTGCCACATCTTATCGCATCAGCCACCGGCACAGCACAATGCAACGTGAGCTTTCACCCCCAAAAATGATCTCTTTCACTCCATCCTTGGGCTTGTTCAAGAGTACACGTTTAAGACGTTTTGACACAGTGACATATGTCATTTCTCTGGCTTGATAACCATCAGGATTCAAAGGCTTGGTTTTAGTGGTTTAAAGTAAACGTGTCCTGAGTTACTGTGATATTACAGCAGGCTAGGTAATGACTGCTTCCACATGAGGCTGGATGGAGACCTAGGATTAGGGTTAAAGCTTTTACTGTTTATCTACTAAGGTAGAGAACATAACATAGCATAGCATTGGCCCGCACTACACGATTTAAAACCAACCAATAGTTCTCTACTGAGAAGTACTCTCTGAATATTAAATTGAGCATTTTGCCACACTCTCATCTTGGAGGGAGGCGATAGGTATTTACCTATCCAGAAGAGAGAGAGTCTGCCTGGCCTGTATGCATCCCTGCAGAACATGGCCCCCTGCAGAGCATAGCAGGCCCATGGCTGTGGTTCTGCTGACGTTCTCCAGCTCTGTCTCTCTTCACCCCACATTCAATTAACTTTTTTTTTGGGGTAGTTCCATCAGACGCATGCTATATGGCTCTCCATGTTTGCCACCCGCCCATAGATTTATGCCCGGGCTGAAGGATGGCTGTCCAATTTTACGCATGGCCACTCCTGGCTCCGCCGATGCGGATGTTTTAAAAGCTGTCAGATCTGCGTTTAGGGCGTACGGAGCACATCGGCGTAGTAATTCTTCCAGACAGTGACCATTTCTGTCACATCTTAGCATTAGCTGGCGTGTTGCTGTGATTTGCGATGGGAAGTTTCTCTGGGCGGCTACGTGTGGGGGGGGGGTCTGTGTCTGGAGGGGAGGGTGTCTGGGTGTCAGATTTTTCAATGTTCCAACGTTCAACGGAAATAACTGTGTGTAGATATCAACCGGGGAGTTGGAATGGAACTAGATATTCTAAACTGTTATTCATATGAAGACATTCACACCAGGGGGAAATGTGAAGTATAGCCTGTAACCAGTGTCAGTTTGTTAACACAACAAAGTGTGATACTAAAATAATAGAGGTTGGCCTGAGGACTGCGCTGAAGAGAATGGGAACACTAATTAACGGTTTAAGTCTGGAACAATGAGATGTCAAGGATGGGACATATGTTCTTGAAAATTACCCTCCTCTCTTCTCTTTCTTTCTGTATCTGCTTCTCTTTCCTCTCTCTTTTTCTCCCCCCTCTCTCTTTCCCCCCCCCCTCTCTCTTTCTATCTTTCTCTTTCCAAATGTCTCTCCTCCATCTCACTGATGCATCATTGTATGTGCCAAACCTCACCAGTACAAGACACGATAATGACTGTTATCCACAAGTCCTGTATGCTGGACTCTTGCATTTCTGACGGCAGGCCAAATGCAGTCAGGCAAAGCGTTCGGATCTGTTGATACAGGTACTAGGCCTGGCCGTCTTTGTAGTGGCACTGAAAGGTCGACGTGTTCCCCCGTCCGTCTCGATATGAGGGAGCGGCGTACCCTCCGACCTCCTCGTTACAGGGGTCCTGGGATATCTCGGCTGTCTCGAGCGATGCCTGAATGGGGTCATTGTGCTTGCCCACCGGCCCCCGGATCCAGCCTCTGTTCGGGGGTCCCACACACCTGTCAAGTCCTGTCCGTGGCGCCTACAGCCGTGACAGGCTCCAGAAACTTCCCCCTCCCTGCTACACGCAGACCCATGCAAGGGCACGACCGCGCCCACACACACGCTCACTCACTTACACTCACTCACACACACACACACACACACACACACACACACACACACACACACAAATGTAGACGCTTAGTTTCCCACACACACACGCAGAAATGCCTACACGCACATGCGAGGTCCTGGGTTTATTGGAAACACACCTCGCCCCCCTCACCTTTGTCAAGGTTGCAGTCAGTTTGTGGGTCGCCCTCTTCTGAAAGGGTCAAGTTCCATATTGGTGGGGGAGGGGGTTGGGGCAGGCGTACTGAAGGTTGGGTCCCAGCACACACATACACATGGAAACAGGATTCAGAAGTACCATGCCGGTAACTCAATCCTTATTTTCAATCAGTTGCAGGTTTCTTTTTTTTCCAAAACTTCTAACGCCCAAATTACGTTTTTTTTTGGTACGTCTGAAGTACCTTTTTGTGGTGCAGCCATAACTGTCATTCACAATTCCCATTACTATATACAATAAAGTCACATTTGGTTAAAATCATTTTGTGTACCCCCCCAAAAAATCAAAGATACAAAAAAAACTGAGAAACAGTTGCTTGTGTAATGGAGCCAAACGTACCCTTCAAATTGTGATAAACCAGCACTTCCCATCAAAGATAATCACGGTATTTAGCGTGAGGTGCCCGTCATAGGATTATCATCCACTCGAGCCGTGGGTACCTCCATTCTCCTTGGCCTCGCCACACCTCCCCCAGAACAAAGGTGTGCTAAGTACCGTAATCCTGACACCAAAATGCTAAGCGACTGATTGTACATGCACGCGTCGTATACCCTCGCTGAAGGACCTCCAGTGTCAGGTCCCCCCAGCGTCAGCCGCACAATTTTCTCCTCTGTTGACTTTTATGTGCCACCGCAAGGTTGGTCAGTCCGAAGAGACAATGTATGTATTCCAGATAGAGATGAGCGTAATTATCATAATGGTATTCTCTCTCCTGCAAAGATAAACAACGTTTGGACCACATTCGAGGGGTGGCGGGGGGGCGGGGGAAATTTCAGTCTTTCTCTGCCGGGGGCTTGGCGTGTGGAAGAGACGGCCATTTTTGATGTGTCTGTCCTATCTCCCACTGTAAATAGGCGTTCCACCCAGCCACTTGTGTGGGGGCGTGGGAGGGGTGGAGAGCCACTCCGCATGGCTGCTTTATCGATCAGTCATATCATAAGAACCGCTGGGAGGCAGGGGATGTGCTGGACCTGCATGTCTGGCTGCTCCACACACACACACACACACACACACACACTCATGCACACAGACACATTCATGCACACAGACACATATGCAGACATCTTTGCACACACACACGCATGCACGCACACATAAATACTGTAGGAATACGCAGCTATGGAGAAATATTGTAATTTGCACACACATACACAGTCACACACACACACACACACACACACACACACACACACACACACACACACACACACACACACACACACACAATAATACCCAGCACCCTTATTTCCATCTCCTCCTCTCCCTTTCTCCTATTGCCCCTATTCATCTCTCTCTCCATCTCTCTCACTCACTCACTCACTCACTCACTCACTCACAGACACACACATTCATTAGCGGATATGTGTTTGTGCACACACACACACGAGTGTCACAGGTGTGTGTGCGAACACATGAAAACGCACGGGCCCACTCGGTAACGCGGAGAGACACACAGCTCGCTCAAGGTTCCACCGCTCTCTAATAAGGCCAATTAGGACGGGGGCATGAGGGAGCCTACAGCCTGAGTGGCTCAAAGGTTGGAGGTGTTATGAGAGCAACTCCCTCCACCGGCTCCCCTCATCAGTATGCAGGCAGACCGAGAGGAGAAGTGGAGGGAAGGAGGGAGGATAAAGGAGAGCGGGTGGAAAAGAGATTGATAGAGGGGGGCGAGGGACAGTGAAAGAGAATGACTGTGAGAGAGAGAGAGAGACAAAGAGAGAGAGAGACAGAGAGAGAGACAGACAGACAAACAGACAGACAGACAGACAGACAGAGAAAGAGAGAGAGAGAGAAAATGAGAGAGAGAGGGAGGAAAGACGCAGACTTGGTCAGGGAAGGCAGAGAGCGACGATAAGGAGGAGAGGAGAGAAAAACAAGAGGGTCTGAAAGCAGCAGGCACATTTGAATAGCATAATGTGCCTGCGCTTCCCCCGGCGCCGAGTCGCCACAACCTCAGTCAGTTGTTATCAGCACGCCGGAATTTAATTTGACCCACAGGCTCCAGACGCCGGCCACGTATCACGCTTATGACCTCCATCCGTCCACTCCAAGCAGGAGCTAGCGCTAGCCCCCTAGGTACGACCGTGCAACCTGCACACAAATATTATGAACAATGTTTGAACACCAAACTATTTCTCTTGTTATTGTTATGCCAGCCAACGTCCAGGGGCCCGATAGTTGACCCAAGAGTACACCGTTTTTTGTTTAGTTATCTTTTTGCGACCGCTAACATGACGGATGCTAATGCTTGCATTTCAGAAATGGCACGGCATAGTTTGTGCTCCCTGTACTTGGCAGCTATTCGCACGGCCTTGGTTTTCAAGCTGTTCTTACAGTTTGGACGCCATACGTCACCCCCGCCCTCCACATGTGACACGGCCTTCATTTGTCTTCATAATCGAAGTCACGGCAACTGTGTTGGGTACGTGGCGAGCGTACTCTTCATTAGCAGAGAGTGTGTTCCTCCGCCATTAGCAGGATCCGAGTAGCCTTTAGCCTCAATACCCACAACGGCCGTGTCACTAGGACCCAGCGGGTTAGCGGTCTCCATTCCCCCCGTCGGCCCATTGAGCCTTTTGTCCCCCGACGCCATCATTTGGGGGCGGGCGGAGGGCACAATGGGCTTCACGGACTTGGTCATCCTAACATCTCACCCCTCTCAGCACATTTTCCACTGTGCTGATGTAACAAGGCCGCTGGTGGACGAGCTTTCGTTAGGGCCCCCTTTGTCTGGTGGGCGCCGCAGGCCATCGGCCCACATTAGTCACAGCACACTCTCTTCTCACTGGTGTTTTACTCTCTTTTTTTCTCCCCAACTGAGACCTGCTCAGGTGTGATGACCTTTCCCCGACCGGTCTTTGTAAGGCTTTAAAAGCTGGAATAAGAAACTCGAGGCCCTTAGAAGAGGTTATACATCCTTCTTCTATCCGTCTTAATCCCATATATATATTTTGAAACATATATTTGTTTGGTGATACAGCCATTGTATCATTCGATGGAGTGGTTGACTTCCTCATGTCAAGTTCAGCGCTTATTTCGATGGTGTTTCAAAGTATGTCTATAATTCACTGCGGTGGATTGAATGAACTTCATCTCGGAATAAGCATACCACACACACACACACACACACGCTGCCAGTCTTTTAGTTTCACACCGCCATCAAAGAGGTTTTGGAAGATTCCCTCCCCAGCAGCCTGTAACAATTCTGCCCTGTTGAACGCAATGGAGTCAGATGAAATTTGGCAGAGACACCAACTGCCTGATGGGACATGGAGTTCAGAGAGTGTGGAGAAAGAGTGTTCTTTGAAGAAATGATCAGTGAAGTACGTTAGCGTAACGCTGGGCTGGAATAAAAGGCCTCACGCGTCATTGTTCCCTCGGCCCAAAGTTGGACAAACCCTGAGATAAACACAACCATATGTTTCAGCTATTTTCACATCGTCTAATCTGTATAACTTTTCAGTACTGCGATCACTTACTGTGAAGCAGGTTCTATTGTTCCTCGGATCAAACCATGACTCCTGTATCTCTAGTTTTCCTGTTACGCAACATTTGTTTCTGGGTGGGATGTCGGCAATATGGCAGGGCGCTCTGCTCCAATCCCTTCTGGGCTTCCAAAATAACTGGCAGATGCTCTGTCTGGCCAATCGAGTTCAGCGGTTCAGTAGAACTGACCTATTGCATCTGGCGTGCTGACACGACCTCCCCGTTGATTGGTTGTAATGAAGACCGGGCATGCAGGGACACACTCACCCCACCTATTAAACCAAGCGTGAACGGTCAGTTGGTCTAGACTGTGATTTACAGTTGATAGATTGATGTTATGCAACTAATCAGTCATATTTGACATTACCTGTACAATCGAGTGTCCTGTGCCTATTATTGCAATAAGTTACATTTTTACAAAACATGAATATGCTGTAGTATACATCACGATTGATGAGAAGTTTCTAGCATTTTGAAAGTCTCACATGTTACATTGTTAAGATTTGAAATGGAACCCATGCTTGCCTACTACAGTAACTATCAAGTCTTCAAAGATCTGCACATGAATGTTGTCTGCCAGATCAAATCCACACTGACAAGATAATAAAACAATAAGAAAACACATTCATTTTAGCAGACGCTTTCATCCAAAGTAATGGATGGCTGCCATTGGTTTGAGTTTTGTGCATTGTCTGACAAATCTATAATATGTGTCTTAGCTTATAGGGAGGGGATGCTAAGACAAAGGGGAGGTTTGAGAAAAGTTGCAGGCTGTCAACACCAAAACGACTTTGCATAGTTGTCATTTCAGGGGTGTATTACAGAAAGCAGGTTATGCAACATAACCGGGTAAATGAACCCACCAGCTGATTCACCATGTTGCAGCAACCTACTGGAAATGTTGCTACAACGTGTCAGCTGAGGAGTTAACTTACCCCGGCATGTCACATAACCTGCTTTCTGGAAGACCCCCCTGGTCTAAAAGTTCTCTCCAAGACAACAACATGGTCAGCGCTTTATAAAAAAATATGAAGACATAATAGCTAAATTGGCCCAATTACAACTCCAATGCCATTCCAGTTATGTCTTATTGTTATAGATGAGGCGGACATAATCTTGATAGGTCAAATAAGGGAGCAAGACAAATTGCTAGCAATCACAGTAAACTGTTTCATTAAATACAATTTCACTCCAATTTGCCTGGTAATAAGATTACAGCTGATTCCAATCAAATGGCCATACCTCAAACAAGCTATACTTTTGACACTTTTGGCCGTGTTTGTGGCTTTGGGGATATTTCTTCTTACACAATCCAAGTCTCAGAACGGAAGATGCACATTGTGCGTCCCCAAATGACAACGACACCTCAGTGCTGGTTCTCAAGGTCAAAGCTCTCGTAGAGCGGGGAGGGGATATCGCTTCCCTTGATTTTGGATTAGATTCAATTCCATTCTTTCCGTACTCCATTATCCTCCTTTTTTTCCAATTATATGTAGTAGTTCAGAAGAATTAATTATGTAGATTTTGTTCACCTGGTCTCATTAATTCATCTGTAATTAAACTCAACCTCTTCACACGCCGGGCTCATTTAGACGGTAGAAAACGGATCGAGCCTGAAAAACACGGCGACAAACGCGCTGACAGACGGCCCGCGAGAGCACGAGAGGCGGTGAGTGACGAACACAAAGGCTAAAGGAGAGGAGCGGCGCGCGCGCGGCTGAGATGGATTAATACAAAGGCCTCCGCCGACACGGAGAGCGTCGGGAAACGGATGGCGCGGGCGAGAGACAGAGTGAAAAGGTGAACGGGGGAGGCAGTCATCAAAATGCTAATGCGTATATGGGATATTTACCACAGAGTGTTAATGCAGTTTAAATCAGGCGGCGTGTTGCGGAACCTGGGCGCTGAGGCCTTGTTGGGCCTTAGTAAATCAACCATTAAAAGCTGATGTGACCTGAATAGCTCTTCATACATTTATAATCAGTGCCCATCGCCAGAGAGAGAGCGAGCGAGAGAGAGAGAGCGCGAGCCAGACCCACACAACACGTTAAACATTTATGAAGACGCAGCTAAATAACCCTCATAAGGGTCAGACGACATCAGGCGGATGCAGGGGGGCGAAAAAACGCTCAGACTACAATGGCAGCCGACCGCTCTTCTAAAAAAGGATATATTACAGTTTTCAGCACTGCCGTGGGCCGATCGATGGGTTTGTTCACTGAACTTAGTTTATCAGTTGAAAACAGGAAGCTCCACCACCACATCGTTTGCCCATATTTTCCGGTGTGCTAAAAATGCGAATTGACTTTTAACAGTTCTTTTAATGTCTGCTTCTCCTAGATTGGATTATGGCCCTCTGAAATGTGATGCCCTGGATTAATAAGGAACTCGGCCAAGCAAAGAACCACTCACACAGGTATGGAAGTAATCAGTCCTGTTTAAATCACACTGTTCATTCCACTGGGTGCTAACGTACAGCTCATGGTAATACTGTGACCGTGTTGTGTCATACACCTATTCCGGAAGCCTTTCGGCATACAACATTGGACTCTGGAACTATAAAACCACATTCAGATAGCATTGAGCTTTCCAACTGACTTTGGGAAGTTTAAAGAAGTCTTATTGCAAAGCATGAATATGCAGGAGTTCCAGATTAAAGACACCACAGCTCCTTCACAGTAATCCACTGAAGAACATTTAGGATGCAGGGCCCTTTTCCTTTTCCTTGTTCCCAGTGTGCGGTGTGATGTTAATGGAAATGATCCATGATAGATGCTCATCAACATATGCAAATCTCCCGGACTGTGTCGGTAAGCCTAATTTCTGCCTTTGGCGCTTGACTAGTAACCACGCGATTTTGTTCCCTGATGCAAAATTCTGCTTTGGGAGTCATGCAAAAGTACAGCTGGCTTCTATTTGCCTTTGTCTCCAGTCTCCGTAAGCCTCCCCCCCCCCTCCCTTCACACACACACTCACACACACACATTCACTGTCATACACTCACACACCACCTATCCTCTTTCATTCTCTCTCAAACGCAAACACACACTCTCTCCCTCTCCTATTTGTCGTTGTTTGCTTTTCACCTCGCCTTCCCTTTCTTCTTCCCTGATTTCTTTCTTCCTCCTTTGTTTCTCTCCTCCTCTAGTTCCGTGTTCCACCCACAGTCTTGTCAGTTCTGCTCCATGTCTCCTTCCTCCCCACCTCCCTGCCTCGATCCCAATTCCTCCCCACATCCTCCTTCTCCCTCCCTTCCTCTCTAACTCGGAGGTAGTCGCTGCCTTTGGTGCATCCCCGCTGTGAACTAGGATGGAATTCAATTAACTTGATTGTTTGCCCTCCAGAGTTTACTGGCAGGGTTTTTCCATCAATGACGGGCCAATCTGCCCACCAGGTCCTCTTCCCCTCACTCCACCGCACCTCTCCTCTCCCCTTCCTATCCCTCCTCACCCATTACCCCCCCACCCACTCATCCCCCTCATCCCCCTCTTCCTTCTGGCTATTACGTTTATCAAGTCAAGTCTCGCCCCCCTTGTTTACTCTCTGATTCTCTGTTCGCCCCCTCCGTCGATCATTCCGTTTCCTGCCACTCAGAGAGGCTTGCTTCGTCCGCAGGCAGGCACACGAAACGGGGAAAAAAAACCCTGTCTCCCTCACACCCCGACGAAGGAACCCTTGACTTGATATAAGCCGCGGGGATGGTTGGCGGAATTAGCGTTTCGTTATCGCGTTTTGGTTAGTAAATTTGCCGGAGGTGTCTCACAGCACCTTCTGCGAAAAGCCGTGGCGTCGGGAGCTATGCTAAGCAGGGGGTTGTTTGGGTTATCCGAACGGCGCACTTCCTGCCTGAGAACAGTGTTCACGCTAACGATACCAGGAGTAAATCCCTTGTTGTCTCGTCGCGTCCAATAGATTTGAGTTGGTTGTCATCAATCAGGCCACTGGCAGCACCACTTAGAGGATGGACTGAAGAGGCAAGTGGAATTTCAACTGATTTCAAAAACATTGAGAATGGTGAGTCGGTAGGAAATGGTATGTAGCGGGGCTTTGGTATCTCGATTTCTTTCACATCTACCCTAAAGGATTACGTAAATACATCCATAAACTTCAATTCCCAGAAACTCATTCTTCCCTCCTGTAGGGCTTACGGACGTGAAGAACAAGTGCACTTCAAGGAATCAAGCACTCGATCAGAGTTGAAAGGTGTCAAATGAATTTGTGTCCGTGCGCCACTCTCGTAATAAACATGTTAATACATCCTGACTTGGAATTAAGACCTTCGTTTAAAGCGCTTCGTTTCTGCCTAATGTGTGGTCACTTTGAATTACGTCTTTCGATTGGGAGTAGGACAGGTTTGGCCAGGAGATTAAGGCACCTGAGGAAACTCAGCTATAAGACGCTATACTAGACTGGATACAATTTCAGATGTTTTAAGACGCTGGTGCAGTAGTATTTCATTTCAATTAAAGACCTATACTTTGGTGGTCTGGCGAATGTGGTCTCGGAGGGTATCCTGGCCCGTGGAAGGATCGTGGCTTCATGGCTTTGGTGCAGCTCAACGTGGCGGCGAACACGTTTATATTTATTGGCTGAGAACGGCTCATCCCAAGAACTTCACACTCGATAATGCACGTCCTTGGGTCCGGAGCAATGCACTCGCCGGATTTCAACTTGAAACAATGCCCCGTTCTCAAGATAATTGAGGCACAGAGAGACAGACAGACACACACACATTTCTGCCTTCAGAGTCAGATGTGAAATATGTGTCCCTCGTCAAGGTTGGATTTAAATGTTGTGGGTGGGGTCACTACTATTGTGGTGGATTAATAAGCACCACACATGAAAACATGGTCAGTGTGCTGGGACTCCTCCGACTTTCCCATCATGCTTTGCATAGCCACCAACTCCAGGCTATGTCAACATTTCAAGGCCCAGTTCACCACAATGGGGCAATGATGACACGGCACTCCCTCGAGTTTGTTTTTGTTATCTTAAAGCCCGACCATTTGTTGTGTTAGTGGCTGGCCATGCTGGTGCTGTGTCTGAGACTGCCTGAAGGGATGCAAAACATCGTCGTTTGAATGGATCGGAGATAAATCCGTGTCGTGAACACCAAAGGTAGTTTACTTAAGTCCCATCGACACTGTAAGGATTCAGGAACTCATAATTCAGTCGACAGTGCCAGGAAAAAGACACGCCGTCTCCATGGGTTGATAAACGCGTGATAAGAATGTTATGGGGCAATTTGTTGACACGCGGCACCTACCATTGTTATCTTGACAGGGAGCAATATATTTTTGGTCAGGCATGTTTACAGTCACCTCTGCCCCCACTGCGCGAGAGGGGTCCTCGCTGATCATGATGAGTCTCCCACAGTTACAGATCGTCACCGCGGAAAATGTCACCCAATCATCTCACTTCCCTGATGCAAATGAGAGATGTCTTGCTGTTCCAAAGACATGCATGAATATAATTAGTTATAGAGGTCAGATGGAATACAAAACAAACTGGAAAAAACATTTGAACCCAGCTTTGAAGACAAGGAATCGGCTTACTGTTCGGCTGGCTTTTCACTCTAAAACCACCCCTTTTTGAAGGTTTAATTTAGTCGGCACCACACCTTGAAAATGTGATGTGGGTCTATCAAGTACGCCCGTTTTATGTAGTGATTCCAAGTGGTGTGTCCACACGCTGCCTTCCAAGTGGTGTGTCCACGCGCTGCCTTCCAAGTGGCCTGTGCTTGAACACACTGTTTGTTCTCAATTGTATCTGGCTCCATTCCAGTTTGTACCTCCCCAGACGGCACTGTATTGTCCCAACATTGTTCTTTCTCAGGCGCTCTCTCTCTCTGTAAATCTATCCCCCACCACCACCATTCTTCTCCTTCCCACCCCCCCCCTCTCTCTCTCTCTGTCTTCCCTTTATCTCCCTCCCTCGGACTCCCGCTCTCGCTCATGCTTGCTCAGCTCTTGCCTTCTGTGTGTGTGTGTGTGTGTGTATGTGTGTGTGTGTGTGTGTGTGTGTATCTACACATGTTGCCCCTTGCCTTGCTTGGGTCTGCGTAAAATAGTGTCTGCCGTGCTTTTGCGACGAGGGAACCACAGCTCACTCCCTTACGTAAGTCCTCATCCAGTATTCTGCATGGTCTCAGTGCTCGATGGTCTCAGTGCTCGATGGTCTCAGTGCTCGATGGTCTCAGTGCTCGATGGTCTCAGTGCTCGATGGTCTCAGTGCTCGATGGTCTCAGTGCTCGTCGCCGCCGGAGAGAGGGCACCACTTGATTCAGCAGGACGTGGCGTCGGGCCCACAGCTGTAGACGGAGTCTGATAGGTTGTCTAAACTCTGAGCCATCGAGCCCCGTCGAAGGAGAAACGGGACCGGCGTGCGTACGTCAGCGCGCCTGCTTTGCATCGTCTCCGATGCTCGTCAGCCGTGCCTCTGTCGTTCGTTCTCTTGTTCCTCCGCTCATCCATCCTTTCGTGCCCGTCATTTCATCCATTAACTCAAGTCGTCGTGGGGGTCATGCTGTTTTTGATTCAAAATCCATTTGTTAAATGGACTACATGAAAAAGGGAAAGAATGCGTGCGGGGGGTGGGTTGGGAGGCTGGGGTGGGTAGTGTACAGGGGAGGTGGAGTGTCTGTTTAGTGTCTGTGTTTAAAATGTCCAAAAGCAAAAAACAGCACGTTTCGGTGTCAAGGCTTGTGGGCTGAAGACAAACAACACGCAATCAACCAATTAAATCATCACGGTGAAGTGTCAGCCGCCCTGTTTGGGAGGTCCTCCCCTCCACCCCACCCCTTCCCCTCCCCTCACCCTCTGTCAGAGCCCACATCCTCAATCCCGGAGAGCGTTTGCAAGGGAGCGTTCCACTCGGCTTGATTAGACCGCTCCCGAGGACCCACCCCCGACCGCGATCCCTCCCGGAGCATGAAGGGAGGGACGGATGAAGGGAGGGACGGATGAAGGGAGGGATGGATGGGCAAAAAGGGAGGGAAAGGGATGGGAAAAGGGAGGGCCGCATCGACGTGTCCAGTCAGATGAAGGATCCCCGGGGGGGCGCGGGACGGGACAGTCCGACACGGCACAAGTGCACCGTCATGCTTAATGCCAGCTCTCGGAGGCTCACGCCGCCTGACAGGGGTTCGTGTGTCTTCGTAACGTCATAACCCGACCTCACCGTGCGACGGGGGGCTAACGTCGAGAGACAGCTCTCTCCCTCCCATCCCCTCCTCCCTCCCTCCCTCCCTCCTCTCTCTCTCTCTCTCTTTAACTCTTTTCCTGCGCCAGCCTCGGCCGTTTATTCTAATGTAAACCAACGGGTTGAAGCTGTCGGAGCGGAATAGATTTTCGACCGCGATGATTTGACATCATCTGTGATGACGGAGCGGCTCTTCCCCGCTGATGATATGTCTGTCATGTTCCCATGGTTGCTGGAGGCAGACGTCCCTGTGCGAGCATGCGTGAGGTACAACATGTACAGTCAAAGCCTGCATTATGTGACCGGGGGGGGCGACGATGGAACTATGCTTAGGTTAGCTTGTTTCCCTGCGCGTGCGCTTTAATATGTGCGTATGTATCGACAGGGAGAGCAGATTTGTATTCGTTGTGTATTCTCGTTTCGTAACCCGGGACGTAAACTGTGACCTTTCGATGCTCCCTGTAGTTCCAGAAGAGGTGTCTAAGGGTGGGGAGGTGTGTTTGAAGTGTTCCCCCGGCAGGACGCGGGGAGGTGGAGCGGGACAGTGCTGTAAGTGGGGGAGAGATTACAGTTGGCTCTTTTTATAGAGAGGATCACTCCACCTTGTCCTTTTTAGCTCTCTCATTAGACCCCCCCGCCCCGAGCCTGCAGGCCTACGGGTGCCAAACACACTGTCTCCATTTTTGGAAAGGAGCCTGACTGGCTGTCAGTCAAACAAATGGGACTGCAGTGTCTTTCTATGTACCTCTCTCTCTCTCTCTCTCTCTCTCTCTCTCTCTCTTGCTGAGTCTCTCACTCACACACACTCTCAGACACACACATGGACAGTGTGAGTCAATGTGCTCCGTGCTGTCTGGTCTCTCTCGTGCTGCCAGGTAAATGAAGTGGAGAGAGAGACAGAGACACACAAAGACACCGGGGGAGAGGAGAAACCTACAGGCAGGCCCACACAAAGTGCACACGTCCCCGTCCCCGTCCCCCCCTTTTGTTGCCACAGAGGTTGTCAAGAACCTGTCATGCCTCCCTCTCCCTGCCTTTCTCTCTCTCTCTCTCTCTCTCCTCGCTCTCACTCTCTCTCTCTCTCTCTCTCTCTCTCTCTCTCTCCTCGTCTCCTCTCTCTCTCTCTCTCTCACTCACTCACCCCCCACCTCAGCCCTCCCCCCCCTTTCAACATCCCTCTCTTTGGCTCACACCTGTGAGATTAGGTGTCCCTCAGTGCCCGTCGAAAAATAACCGACACTCAGTGAGTGGGCGTCTGGGGAGCCTTGTGCCTGACAACCAGCACACATGCTGGGGTAATCAGAAGCTGTCGAATGGGGAAAAAGGAGGGGTCTCCAGTGGTGCTCTCGGGGCGCCTCTCTCTTTACTCCTCCAAATTGGTGGCTTTGGATGTGGCCCGAGACGTGGCTCTCGACCAGGGAGCTGGATCTAAATCTGCCTCCTGTGCCGGGTCTTTGGATGGATGTCAGAGAAGGGCAGCGTAACCAAGCAAAGATTAGAGGTAGCGTGTCGTCGGCGTGGAAACGGTTCAAAAGCAGAGCTCGCCGGTTGCTCGGTAGGTTGTCAAGGAGACCCGCAGTCTCTCGAGGATCGTTTTGTTATTTCGGATGACACAATAATAATAACTCTCGACGGTATTCCCATCCGAGGCCCTAATGTGTGTACGCGTGCGTGCTGGAGATACGCGTTAGCCCCGCCGCGTTTCGCTTTCGACGTCGCTTGGAGAAATGGTGGATGTCTGTGTTTTTTTCGGAAAGCAAAAGGAAATCCATTCATCCCATGTGAAGCGTGAATCCTCCAGTGGTCCAGTGCTGCTCATCTCACACAGGCTCCGGGCCTCCGTCACCCGCCGCACTCCTCCCGGATTGTATTTACAGCCCGGCCGAGCAATAAAGGGCGCAATTTATGGCTTACTTTTTAATTAGAAATAATGTCTTGTAGAGCCGAAGTGATGTATGACTTAATCAATATATAGACTGCGACAGCCGGATGAGAAACGGCGTTATTGACAGCTCGCGGAGTAGCCTAACTTAACACTTTGTCTTTCAAAGAAAGATGTTTTTTGCGCGAGGGGAGGATACTGTACCAGCGCTCGCCCTCCCTCCCCCCCCTCTCCCTCCCCCCTCTCCCTCCCCCCCTCCCTCCCTCCCTCCCTCCCTCCCCCCCTCCCTCCCTCCCTCCCTCCCCCCTCCCCCTCCCTCCCTCCCTCCCTCCCTCCCCCTCTCCCTCCCCCTCTCCCTCCCTCCCCCCCCTCTCCCTCCCTCCATCCCCCTCTCCCCCCCTCCCCCTCTCCCTCCCTCACTCCCCCCTCCCTCCCTCCCTCCCCCTCTCTCTCCCTCCCTCTCTATTTTGATCCCATCCCTCCAAACGATGCTGCCGACATTTTGTAACAGACTGTATTTTCTCCCGATTAAATCAGGCTCCGTGTCACTCTCTATTTACCCAAACAATTATTTTACCTCGGAGAAACCTGCTGTGTAGAGCATTGCTGTTGTACGTTAAACAATGGGGGGGTGTCAGAAGTGAGCTTTCCCTGAATGGGAAACTGCTAGATTGGGTGGAGAAAAGAATAATGTTCTTGTATAAAATAATGATTGTATACATTTCCCTTTTTTTTTGGTTGCATGCTTTGGAAAAACCCAAAGGGAGGTGAAAGGAGGAAGCGATGAACTTTATTTAATCAAAACAAAGCGCTCCTAACAGGACCTTGGGGACGTGGACACTTTGTTACTGTTGTCCCTGTTTCATGTCCAGACCTAAAAAAGGCAGTTGGTTGACAGGGAATGTACTGGGCCTGACCTGCAGTTGGTTGACAGGGAATGTACTGGGCCTGACCTGCAGTTGTCCAGATGCACTGCTCCTATCATGTGCCTTACAATACATCTTCAGAAATGTAAGATTTGCAAACAAACTGATGACAATCGATATATTGTGTTCCAGACACAAAGGTGTCTCAGACAGTATGCTCGAGAGAGAAAGAATGCATTGAGGCGTTGGTATATTGGACGAGCTTTCCAAATGTTACAAGGTTATACCTTCTCAAGGTTGTGTTGGTGGAGGTTTATGGAATAGGACTGTTACCGGGCAGATTTACCATTTACGAAATGAGACACCTTTTTAATACACAGCTTGTCTTTTTTTGCTATAAATATTTGCCTATATCTGGGAAGAGGCTAATCCTTCTGAAGCAATCCTAACCTAAATCAATATTAATTTTTGAAGAGAACATCACAGAAATGGAATGAAAACTCAAATAGAGGAAATCAATTTCACATGTATCTTCTGTGCGAGGTGTGGAATTGAATTACGTTCTTTTGGACAATAAAGGAGAAAGCCTGTCCAGTCATGTCCCTTTTAAATCACAAACAACTTCCTACCATGACTGTGCAATAATGGCAAAAAAAAATTCAAAGGCTTGAATCCATTGCCTTTGATACTTTTTTTTCCATCTCACCTTGCCTAAATGGTGACACATGATTCAACAAACAACAACTTTAACAAACAATAGTAAGGGAACTATGCTTTAGCTTGATACACACCAGTTGCATGTAGACCACCTGCACAGGGAGGCACACACACACACACACACCCTTTGTACATAGAACCCCCCTCTGTTTTCCAGACACACCACATAACTCTATCCTCATTGATTACTGATGCAGAGACTGCTCAGGGCAGGTGGACTCTTATAATGACTTCATGCTTTGTGTGTTCCGGGGATTGTGAGTAGACGACCAAGAATGCCTTGCTAGCAGCTCCTCGGTCAATGGTTAACTGTTCTCCGTACATTTCAAGCATCCGGGATCTGTCGCAACCGGCCCCGCCCCCCCCCGCTCCTCTCCACCTCCAGCCAGGGCTGTTTCCCTAGCTCTCATGGCTTATCTAACTCCTTTGTGTAACACAAGCTCATAGATAAGCAGTATTGGTCCGGTGTACTCATGTCTGTCTTGTTCATTCATCAGATCCTCTAATACCCTCCATGAAACCCCCCCAGAATCCCGTTCCCCAGCCCCACAGGTGTCCGGTGTCGCAACGACACGGGGTGCAGCACTCGACCCTAAGCAAACACAGACGTTTAGTCACCCGCCAGCGGTTTGGTGTGCTCCAAGGGTGTCGGCCCGAATGTGGGTTTTGCCCGCTCGGCGAGCGTACACACGCCTAATCCGTCAGACGGTGTAAAACACGCCGTTGTCATCCACACGGCTTTGGCCTAGATTAACGGCAAAGTTCGTCATTACTCAGACGTTGTTTATTCCCTGTCTGCTTTGCTGTGACTGTCTGTGACAGGCAGTGTAGTAACAACATATCTAACCAGGGATTCCTCAGGGAGACCTCTGGCACACCCGTGACTGGCAGCCGTTACAACCTGGTATCTCCGAGACTTTCTTTAGAGGAAAAGCCCCTCGTTTTCCGACAGGAGAACAGGTGCGTTTGTGAGCAGGGAGAGGTTTTGAGAAGGATCGTTGACGTAGCTGAGAAACGGCCGTGCCTCGAGACCTCGGCCGGCCCTGTTCGGTAGCTTCAGGTCGTGGCCTGCGTTGAACTTTGCCCCTGGTGGTTAATTAGGAATTAGCACGCGCTCGAGCTCACAGGATGTTCTCCATGGGTTGAATAATAAAGACATGGAAATGGTCTATTATGAAGAAAGAGTGGTTTCGTGTGTCTCGGGTTAATGCAACTCTGAATCCTATCTGAGGACTCGCACACACACGGAGTGTTCGTATCGTATCTACGTTCTCAACGGTGGAGTGCACAGTTGAACTCTGCTCGCCAAAGTGCAAGGTGAGGTGTTTTCTCCCAGTATTACACTCTAGTACACAAGAGTCCAAGAATACAATGTGGCAGGGCCTGTGTGACTCACCCGCCATCACGGTTACAATACGTGTCGAGGGTTGGCAGACTGGGTTGGCGTGTGGTCTTGAACGGAAGGAAGATTTTCCCAATGAGGTGGTTCGCCTGGTTCGACATTCCATTTATTTAGCAACGTGAGTTTGAGAAGACAGAGATTGTTTCCTCTGAAACATATCGACTCATAGTCAAAGCAAGCTACCGTGGGGGTGCGGAAACGCATGTGAACTCAGACACAAGAACGCATATCCGGGACCTGTGTTTTGTCTGCATGTGTGCTGTCTGGATCTGGGCTGTTTGTTTGTTTGCGGGGCGCTCGTGTACGTCTGAGTCTGTTGGGCTTTTGTCTCATGTAGCTGTCGGTTTGTTTCGACGTGCCGAGGTCTGCGTTGTCTGCGCCCGAGTGGGAAGATTCCGGAGGCCTGTTGATCAAAGGCGGAATCCACCGGCAACATCAGCAGGGATCCGCTGCGAGCTACAGATGTTTCCTTTCCCTGTCAGCGCCTCTGCTAACGTTTCTCCTTATTTAACCAGCCCCGCTAATGGCCCTGGCCAGTGCTGCGTGGTCGGCTACGCCGGATCGCTTTCCGCTCCTTTTGTGCCGACGCGGGATGGAGCCAGAATGCAATTGTGTTCCTCGGTGAAGTCTTCTTATTGTGTTCTTCTGTTGGACGAAAAATTCTGTTCAGAGTAATTGGGTCTCTAAGCAGTGGATGCCTCACCCGGTTGTCTTTTGTACTTTATTGTGTGTGTGTGTGAGTGTGTGATTTTTATATAATAATAACTGTCCATACCAGTCAGGAGGTGTGTGTGTGTGCGTGTGAGAGAGATTGATATCACTCCACTGTTTGTAGTATAGTCAGGAGAATGAGGGACTATGAGTTCCGACGTGAGGAAATGGAGAAAGAACGGGTTGCAGGAGGACGGGATGATATGGGAGCGGGCGAGGGGGTCAGAGAAGGAGATGACAGGGCAGACAGGGTGTGTGGCCACGAATTATAACGTGTGGTGGAGCCACGGGAAAAAGTAAGAGAGGTTTGGAAGAGCACGGGGAGGAAGGCCGAGCGCGGCCGGAGAGTAGGGGGTCGAGGTTCGGTGGTGCGGTTTCAAAAGAAAGGGGAGTGACAGAGAAACAACACAGAGAGAGAGATGAGAGAGAGAGAGAGAGAGAGAGAGAGAGAGAGAGAGAGAGAGAGAGAGAGAGAGATATCTAGAGCAGAGAGATAGCTAGAGAGAGAGCGAGCCTAGCTCGCGCTATCTCGCTCTCCTCTCTCTCTCGCGCTGCTCTCATACTCTCGCTCTCTCTCTCTCTCGCTCTCTCGCTCTCGCTCTCTCTCTCTCTCTCTCTCTCTCTCTCTCTCTCTCGCTCTCTCTCTCTCTCTCTCTCTCGCTCTCTCTCTCTCGCTCTCTCTCTCTCGCTCTCTCTCTCTCTCGCCTCCCTCTCGCTCTCCTCTCGACCGCGCTCTCTCTCCTCGCTCTCTCTCCTCGCTCTCCGCGCTCCACTCTCTCCTGCTCTGCTCTCTGCTCGCACTCTCTTCTCGCGTCGCTCTCTCTCTCTCTCGCCTAGCTCTCCTCTCTCGCCTCTCTCTCTCTCCTGCGCTCGCTAGCTCTCTTCGTCGTCGATCTCTCCTCTCGATGCGACTATGCGAGCGCAGATCGAACTGCGAGACCTGATGAGAGTAGCATATCGCTATATACGCGATCAGCTGACGCGCCTGCGCTGACAGCTCTCGATCGCTGTCTCGCTCGATGCTCGCTCTCTCGTCTAGCGCGCGCTCTCGTCGCGATCTCGTAGCGTACTTCCTAAGTGATTCAATGCGAGGCTGGTCAGGCAAGTTTGCCAGATATTTCCTGTCCAGGGTTGTGTGCAGTGTGCAGTGTGCAGGGCAAGGACTGCGACATTCAGGGAGCCTAATTGTGCTCCACCATCTGCCCACGCGAGGGAACATGCCAAGCCTGTGACAGCTTCCAATAGGCTATGTGATGACCAGATGTGTGTGTGTGTCAGTACGAAGAGAGCCTGTGTACAGCGTGTGTGTGATTGTGTGTGTGTGTATGTACTCATGTACACAATATTGAATGTCTGTTTCTGTCTTTGAAACATTGTCGCATGGTTTGCTTAGTGGACACATAATGAGTTGCTTAGAATCAAACCATTTTTTTGTTTTGTTTACGTGACCACACCATGTTCAACGACCGACTCTGTACCAACGAGGTCCGCTAGTGAGAGATAAAAGAGATTGGTTACGATCATCCAATTACCACTAGTCTCTTTACTTACAGTTCTCCGTGCAGGATAGATGGCATTCAACTGAAACGCTACCCCACTGTCCCAATCAAGGGGCTACACTGAATTAGCTCTAATTACATTTGCATGGCAAATAACAAAGGACTGTCCTGTGTATGGCCGGGCCTAACCCTGGGTTTGGTTACAGTGCCATCTTCTCGCAATCAGTCTGATTGTTGTTTGTCCACGGGCACCAACCATCCATTCTCCATCCCACATAAGTAATTGGGACCTAACGGTCGATATCTTAATTGATATTGTAAACTGTAGTTTTCCGAAAAAGATCACTTAGGGCAAATCGGATTGGTAAACGTCAAGTAAAAACGGGGTACAGTTCACAGTTGTGTGTTAAATTGCTAAATGTTCGTATTTAGAATATCAGATAAGTTGATTTGACAGACGCTCTTTCTCTGTTTCCCTGTGCTCTGGATTGTCCTGGAGTGAACACATTGCATGTTGTTTTTCATTGAGTTATCTGCCACGAGCGCTTGTGAATTTACATGAAACCCTCGTAAATGTTGAGGGTTCCAAGCCACTAAACATGACAATACAGTAATGGATTGCTAATTTACTTGCTCATTCACCAGCAATATCTCTGGTGCCAATCCTGTAAATGAATGTTTAGAATAATGATTCGCTCAACTTTAATCTAGCTTGTGTATCGAGCATCAGGATAAGTGAAATGATACAGTCATAAGGACAGGGTCTTCATAAGATGACTGTGTGAGAAAAGCTTGCCGTTTGACAACCTACCAACTTGCTAACTCCATAATTCTATTCAAAAAATGCCAAATCATGTCCCAAAAAACGGAAAGAAAACGTTCCCTGCCCCTCCCTCCCGTCCTTACTTTGTTCCTTCCCTCGCTCTGTTTGGCTTTGACTCTCTCTTTCCCCCTCTCCCTCTGTTCCTTGTCCTCGATCGGCAAGTGGTCAAGGGATGGTGGGCGTGCGCACCCTGCGTCCTCGTATCCCAGAGTCCCTCGTATAATTATTATTCAGCAGATGCATTGCTTGGCACAAGGACAAAACTTTGCATAATTTATTCAAGACCGTCATCAATTTTTGAAGAACGGCCCTAGACCATTCTTGTGCTTTTAGCTAAATAGACACACTCCAGCCAAACATAAACCAGGACACGGTCGGGGGGGGGGAAAAAAACCAACTGAAAACTTTATTTATATCTTGATCTAAACTTTGAACCAATGCTCACTTTATATATTGGTTTGAATAAATTCTCAACATAAATTGCAGTTTATGCTCTGGCTGGAAGGGGATGCTGTGCGCGTCTTCCACGGATAAAAACTGCTTTTTCACCCGCTTCTCCAAGGAAGTCAAATCTCATCCCCTGTTCATAAGGAGGTAGGACGAGGTAGGTGTGTTCAGGTACAATGGGCCTCCCTGGGACACTGCTTAGGGGCCTGGCCCAAGGGGGGATGGAGGTGTTTTCTGTTCACTGCACAAAGGAAGGAAGTCTTTTGAGAGAACAGGGAGGGGCATTGTTAATATTCAGCGTCCCATAATGCATTTCACTGTTTATATGAACCTTAATGAAGAGAGGGAGATGGAAATAGACTTTCTCCTTGTAGCGAAACACTTCCAAAAAGAGCTGTGTGGTCTGTTTTATATTTGTCCATTCGACAGACTCCCTTTATTCCGTGTTGTAAATCCTTGCCATTGCTTTGTCCGCGGTGCGAATATTGCTAGTGTGTCGTTGCCAAACCATCGAAATGTATTATGGGTTTCAGAAGGGAGGGGTGGTCAGCTGGAGTTTGTCCGACCACGCAATCCTGTCACGGAAACACTGCGATATCGGCCACAGTCTTCCATTTCTAAACACTGTTAGATTGAGCGAAGGAACCTTTTTCTAAATCCCTCATAGACAGACACACACACGCGCACACATACAAACACACATATTCACCGGAGGTGAACCACAGAAGACTCACTAATATGGTTTTTGGCTTCGTTCTCTCACTCGCTGTCTCCGGTGTTACATTTGTTTAGTGAGGAGCCTAACAAATGAGACACCTTCTTTTTTTTAATCAATTATTTAAACAGGACACAAAACCCTGTGTTTCTGCTAAACCCTTTTGAGTATCCAACAACTAAGTTATCTTTGATTACATTAGCTTGAACTGGAACATTCTTTGATACAGACTATGGAAGGGGGTTGTTTTGTTTTGTTTGCACAAAGACTAGACTGCATGTCCTGCTTTGAAGAATCATCCTGTTCAGAAATGTAAAATCCAGCCTCCGAAGTCACTTCCATGGTATACACACTGTATTTGGCCAGGCATTCTCGTAAAGATTGTTGCCTCAAGGAAATTGCATTGCCAAACCTCGTTGCCGCACAAAACTGCCATTTCGTCTCAATTTATGAAGACAACAAATCCATACTTTTTTATTTGCTTTGATAAAATAGGCATATTCTCGAATAGTATTTCTTCTCTGCTCGTAGGCAACCGAAGACATCCATTGGAAAACGTCATGTTTCCATTCAGGCAGAGCTGAAACATTTCATATCCTTTCAAATTACACAGGTTCTCTGTCGATGTACCTCAAGCACCTCCGTTTAGCCTTGCTGTTTGCCACAGAGGAACAGATCAATAAAGCCACTAGAGATATTTAGCTATTTCCATGGTCACCGCTGCTCCAGCAGATAGCTATGTACGAAGAGTACAGAGTCTGCCATTTCCCCTGTCACTCAGGCAGGTTTCTTGATAACTATTGACCCCTGAAATGACTTTCAATGGCCAAAAAAAAAGATAATTTGGGAGGACATTTTGAATGCTGTTATTGACTTGTTTTTTTGAAGTACTCGTTCAATAGAAATGTTTTAGAAGCTGTGTTTGGAGGCTTCCTTGTATCGTCTCTATCGTCTCTGAGAGGACACAGCGTGACATTTCACAACTCGAGCTTCTCGGCTTGATATGAAATATGACTTACTACTCCAACCACTGTCAGCAGGAATTCTTCTTTTCGGGTCAAGAGAAATTCATACGCTTTTGGGGTAAGATGATTTTCACTCCAAAACCAGTGGGTTCTGAATATATGCATATTAATAGGGAATGATGTTTTGCTCTGGTGGGGTGTATTTTGTTTTCTTTCTGACTCTGTGCCATACATTGTGTTGTCAGCTTGGAGTTTAAGTATTTATTACAACCGGCAGAAAAGATGCCAAGACAATGATAGAACGTCCTGAATTCTCGAGCATAGTTCTTGGCCAGGTTTACTTAAAGATAAACTGGAATACTGTAGACACACATTGAAATACTGTGGGCCTACACACACACACCCACACACACATATATATCAATGGTGAGCTGACCACACAAGCTTTTTAATGTGTAAACATTGAGCACGTTAGCAGGTTTCACCCACAGATAGGCTTGCTCAGACCGCATGTATCTTATATCAATAGGCTCGGCTTCTGTCAATGAACACAATGCTCGTGTTTGACACCGGAGTCAAATGATTCTGTTGTCTGCCTTTCTAAAAGGGATTCCCAACATTCTCAACATTGTGGGAAATGGATCTGAGACCTGAAGTCGGTGTTACTCTATCTTTGGTCTTAGTATTGATGCCTCGGGGTACTTAGTGTTAAGTGTTTCACTTTTTCAGACTTACATAGAGTCTATAGTAATTTATTATTGATTTGTAGATGGCCTCCATCAGTGGTGCCACGGCACCTAGTATCAATATTTAATGTCAGATCTAAGAAACACACAGATGTCCACACATTCTCAAATACACAGAGAACTGGATCTCTTTTATAAAGCTGAGCACAAAAAAAGATTGTCGTATTTTTCATTGGTTTTTAGACCGTTATCAGTCATGTAACACCGTCGCACTGCTATTGGTCATGTTACGCGTTATCTTTTTTCGCGGTGGTATATCATTAACAAGACCCATTGTGAACTCAATATCACAATAAAGGGAAGAAATGTGTTTTTTAATCTTCTATCCCACCGCAATCTGAACATCCAATTTGTGCGAAACATCTGAAAAGTCATGAGACTGCATTAACCTCTGTCACATCCTCTCCCCAGAGAAAGCCAGATGCTGACAAATAACTTGTTTTTGATTCTCAATTAATGTTTTTTCGTATGCTTCTCGAGTCATGGCAACGCTTTCAACTGTAGACGCACGGATGCACCCGAGAGCTCACTCGCACGCACACGCACACACACACACACACACACACACACACACACACACACACACACACACACACACACACACACACACACACACACACACACAGACACACACACACACACACACACACACACACACACACACAAAACCCTTCATGCCAAAGAACAAAAAAAAAGCTAAATGGCTCTCTGTCGATATCTGATTCTGCATTGAGCCAGATAGTTTAAACAATTGCTCCATCCTTTCCTAGATTAAGGCTGTAATGATCTAAGCACTTTGTCTGGTTACCAGGGAATTGGAACACGAGCTAGGATAGGCCTCCTCTCAAATCTGATATCCCCATTCAAACACCTCAACAGACAATAGAACACAGAAGCAGGAATGTACTTTAGCATCATCAATCACCCTCGTGACACGTCTCGCACTGGACCACCCGAGCATGAAATCCCCCATTCCTGATGGAATAATGGTGGCATCATCCTTACAGGTCTAGGAGGTGGGGTAGAAAACACACTGGGAAGAGGATTGGCGTTAGGCGGAGTTTGGGAAGGCGAATGCTAATCTCCAGGGCCAGTCCGGGCTAGAACAAGTATTTATTCTGAAATGGTAATCCTATTCAGATCACAGCTCGGTTTACCAGTGTGGGACACATTTTTTTAAACATTTTTTCTGGGGGCCTGCTATTTATTATGTAAATGAACCTAAGTGAGAATGCTTGCTCGGAATTACAACCAATTTGCCTTGAGCTAATGATACCACCCCATGGGAACAGGGGGAATGCTGAATGCATGTGGCCAAAACAAGGCATCAGTTACAAAAATGCAAGGAGCAGTATTTGAAGGAATTCATTTGACTTTGCCAGGGTAGTTTTCTTTGTAGGATACCTATCTCTTCCAAGGTCACACATCTCAGATGTTTTGGAATCGTGCGAGGGGTTCTGTCCAACCACACCAACATGAAAAACCACACTGTCAAAGGACCTGTTTCATACAGTGAGTCATAATACTAGTTGCAAGAATGAACGAGTGGCTGACTACACAAATGTACGCAAATGGTATTAGTTGTCAAATGTGAACAACTCTCATCAATTGCGTTCTCTAAACCAGTCTTATAATGGAGTTAGCCCGGTCCTGTCTCGGCCTGCCAAACGCACACTGACTTCTGTCCAAAATGCTTAAAATGATGACCAGAGGGCCCCTACTGAAAGACTTTCCCTCTCCCCTAATGGACATATTGGGTCCTAAATGCTAAATCCTCTAGTAATGTCCCTCACAGATGATGTTATTAGACTCGCCAGCCTGAAGTATCTGTGTTTGTTGGATGGCTGTCAGAAATACAACCTCCCACCCCCCCCATCCCCACCCCCCACCACCCACCTGCCCCCATCCCCCACATGCCCCCATCCCCCACCTGCCCCCATCCCCCACCTGCCAAACACACACACACCACGCTCATTTCCTCCCCCTCCGCTCCTCTTGTGCCGAACCCGACCGTTCCAGGGAAAGCCATGCCAGACTCCAAGCCTGTCCCAGGGCCCTCTCGACGCCCGCTTGCCAAGAAGTCAACAGAGGCTTCTGGCTCCGCAATAGAATGTCCCCCACCAGACACCCTCCCATACCACACAGAGGCCTGCGAAATGTTTTGATTTCGATTTTTCTCCTTGGCCCACTTTGACTTGGAAGACAGGGAAAGGGAATTGGGGAAATGGAGGGAGGGGGGTTGGGGGGAGAGGGGAGGAGTGGGCGGTGGAGGGGGGGGTGTTTGAGTTTCCGAGTTTGCTTTAAAGATTACCCCCCCACTCCAGACGGGCCGTTGCGACGGCCAAGTAATATACCCACTCAGATTGATCCAGGAAAGGATTGAGGAAAAGAAGGGAAGGGAAGGAGAGGGGGGGGGGTGAAAGTACCCCTCATAAAAGCTTTGACCACCCCCACTGTGAGAGGAGCGCACCAGCCAATGGGACTCCCCAGAAAAGGGGCCACATTTCCACATCAAGGGGGGTTGGCGGTTGGAGGGAGGGATCAAAGAAGGGTGGATGGCAGAGGGTGGAGAGGACGACAGTCTTGAAGCACTGACACAAAAATGTTTTGACACCAGCGGTTTCCAGCATGACGACCCGATCTCCCGCCAACAATTTCCCGAGATGAAATGGAGTGACACCATATGTGAACCCAACAGCGCTTTGTGGCAAAAAACAACCTCTCAAAATGCTTTGTGGGCAGCTTTTTTGGAGACGTTTCCTGAGACGAGAACAACGTAGGGATCTCGAGAAAGTGAAACCGAGTCCAATCGAAAAGCAGACGAGAAAACGAGTCGTTACGCAATCCTTCCTGCGCGCGCGCGGGGGCCTTGAAGCCGACGCCTCGCGCTTCCCCTTCCGACCACCCTTCGGGCGGGGTTAACGATATCACATGGGGTGTGTAAAGTCCAAAGCCCACTGGCCTCTTGCACTCGGAAGGCCAATCTCTTTGACGCAATGAAATGCAGGTCGCCCGTTGAAACTCCTCGCCGTTTGATACGCTTTAGCACAGTATTGATCGCGAGGTCCAATGCTATCAAGCGAGAGGCCTCCTTTATCCTGTCGGCATAAACGGCAGGCAATCTCAAATCGAATGGGCCGAGCCGAATGGGAGCCGCGCGAGCTCGTTTGCCGTGGCTTTAAGCGGACGGGGAACATTGCAACGGAGAGCAATTATGAGATTTGGCCTAGGTCTTGAGGCCATGCCACTCAAAGCGATGAGGAGAGCTACTGAGAGTGTGTGTGTGTGTTCGTGTTCCTGGTTTGAGTATGTGTGTGTGTGTGTGTGTGTGTGTGCGACGGAGAGGGAAGAAAGCTTCCGGGTGTTTGTGTGCCTGTTACAAGCACCACGATCATTTCCATTTCCGTCTCTCACAATAACACACACCACTCTGCTCTCTATAATCATCCCCCTTCTCCGTCCATCAGTCCTGTCGTTAATCTCCCGAGACAGTCATCTCAGGTTATCCATCTCGGCCCCTATTAGCATTACTGTCGTTCCTGTCCGACTCCCCAGACTGGGATCCGTAAGAGCTGCATCTGGATCCCCCCCGGTGCAGCCGGTGGCAGGTCTGGATCTCATCCCAGGGCAGTAGAGAGAGGCTGTGGTTTACGGTCACAGCTTCTGAGTTTGACATCCTCCGACTGGGCCAGACCACGGCGGTGGACTCGCTCCCTGGCGTCGTGTCACCGAGGTTAAACCCAAGCACTTGTTTATCCTCAGTCGGAAGCCATTGGCTCGTACGTGTTTCCTAGACGGTAAGGCTCATACGGCTGCCCCGAGTGTGCCTGTGCCACACGCACACAAACCCACACACACACACACACGCACACACGCACACGCACACACACGCACTGCACACACACACACACACACACACACACCACACACACACACACACACACACACAACAGTACTAGGCTATGGGGAATGACTTTGATGGCTTAATCGTTGTCAGTGTGATGGTCAGTGACTGTTCTTCGGTTCATTTCTTTAAAACCATTGTGCTTGCAGATTTGTATTCTAGATTGGGGGCCTTAATGACATAATTAGCAGCAGTAGTCAGCATCTAATTAAATGAAACAAGTAGGCTAGATCTTAAACGGCTGTGTTCTGTGTTTCAGTAATCTAAACTGGGCAACCGAAAAGCAAGACATTGGGTTCGATTAACACTACATGTTTCAAATTAAATTTTGAAGAAGTCGATTCAAGAAGAGAATCTAATCTCCATTCTGAGATTAAAACGCCACGAGATTAAAACACTGTATTAGAAAAGTAGGAGTTCAAATTGAATTCGGAATTGAATTTCACCACCCGGCTCGGAGCACAGCCAAGACAGTCAGATATTAAAATGACTCTGGTATCACTGTGCCCTCAGGTGTAAAATGTTCAGCAGGAGAGACTCTTCTCAGGGTTCCTTGGACCCCATGCCAGAGACCACTCGGCCAACGCATGTTCTCCCTCGACCAATTCCAGTCTCATCGCACTACTAGTTCAGTGTCTGAAAACTCCTGCTTTAAAGCCAACCGGCTGCCGCCTATCCTTTTCGCTATCTCTCTCTCTCTCTTCCTCATCTCTTTCTCCCTTTCTCGCTCTCTCTCCTCTTTCTCGCTGTCTCACTCCTTCAGATTCTCTCTCCCTCTTGCTCTCTCTCTCCATCCGCTTTCTTCTCTCTCTCTCTCTCTCTCTCTCTCTTCTCTCTTTCTCTCTCTCTCTCTCTCTCTCTCTATCTCTATTCACTGCTGTGTCCCTCTCCCCGTTTCTCTCTAGACATCCCTCCTGGCCCTGGCACCAGAGTGTCTAATTATAGATGATTATCTCTGAGAATTTGGTGAGGAGTTGGAATCGTACAGGCTAGAGAGCACAAGGGGTAATGTTGTGGTTTGTGATTTGAAGCGTGATGTGCCTGGCATGCTATTATAGTGGCCAGAGAGTCAAGGCTGCCCACCGCTTCAAATATTGTTTCGCTTCTTTTTCTTCGTGGTCAGACTTGACACAGATTTACAACGGAAATCAGAAAAATAAAACCTCTCTGCGAGCAAGATTCCACCGAGTTTCCACAGTCGAGAGGTTATTTTCGCAATAGGTTCACAAACAACAAGACTGACCTACCGACCCTGTCTAGAGCCATTAGATAATACAAAAGAAGTTTCAGCCCAGACCTTTGACCGTCTGTCAACCAGATCGGTCGGTAAGGGAGGTGTCCTGACACCAGGTGACTAAGTTTGGAGCTATCTGTGGTCAGTTATTGCTTCAACATCTCTACTGTTTAACTTATGGGTCATAAACTTAGCCTTGTTTTGATGGTGAGACATGGAGGTGTTTAAAGAGGTGAAAAACTCCGAACAGCCTGAGTGGATTGGAGTATATTAAAGTATGCTTAGCATTTGGCCCTGTTAGTCAGAGTATGAGAGTTTGTCACCACTCCCACACTGCCTGTGGAGTGGGAGTTTTAGTTTGGGATATATTTTAGGCTATTTCGGCTGCATTGGTGTAGAGACAGGAAATGTAGGGGAGAGAGGAGGGGAGGACATTCAGGAAATTGCCCCGGGCTGGAATCGAACCCTGGCCCCTGAGGTAACGCCTCAGACTGCGTGGTACTCGCCTTTAACCGTTTGTGTGTCATTTGCACACAAGTCGTGTGTGCATACACGTCTAGCTCGCACCCCAACACAAATACACATTACTTATCTTTTACATATTTCATTTTTTTCTCTCTCTCCAGCCCTTTCCTTCAGCCCCCCCCCCAGCCTCCCCTTCCTCCCTGTCTAATTGAACCTCAGTGTAGGCCAGGTGGAAGCGATTTGAATTCCCCGAGGTGGTGACCACAGTCGTTGCTTAGAATGCAGAGCGCGGTCGTACCTCCAGTTACCCGTTCGTTCACAGCCTATCCCCACTCTCGGGTAATATCCAGCCGGCTTTCATTACGGCGCCAAAACATAACACGGTAATTAATGGGAAAAAAATAACAGCAGGGTATTGTGATGTAAATTTTCATTGACTGTTCATTGTGCTTTGTGGGAGAGTTTTACATATCGGCCTTGAAATAAGCCTATGTAGATTAAAAGCTTTTTCACATTCCATTATCTTTCAAATACTTCACATTGTAACTGATAATGAGATTGAAACCTATGCACCATAGGGATGTGTGTTGTTCAGGTTTAAATTGTCGGTTCCCCAGTTTGAAAGCTTTTGCAGTTTTTATTTGTGTTTTCTTTCTCTCTCTCTCTCTCTCTCTCTCTCTCTCTCTCACTCCCTCCCCCCCCCTCTCTCACTCTCTATCCCTCTTTCCCTCTCTCCCTCTCTCCCTTTTTCCCTCTCTCTCTCTCTCTCTCTCTCCTTGGAACTGGCTCCGAGTGAAGTGTCTGTGTTGACAGGCGGCCCTTTGAATGGATTTGAATGGGTTTGTGACTCAAGGACTCAATTTGAGTTGGTTTCAGGCGGACCAGTCTGGTTTGAATAGAAAATAATATGCAAACAGAGAGAGAGGGAATATTTCCAAGACAAAATGGAGATTGAGACCTCAGCCAGTCAGTTGGAGAGAGAGAAGGAGGGGGAGGTGGGGGATAAAAAAAGAAAGAAAAGAAAGGAGAAGCCTTTGACTCGGACGACGCTCAGCTCTGAGGGTTGGTCTGTCAGACGTCAGTCACTTTGCTATAGGCCTTGTGCCAGAATGCCATATCAGATTACAAAAGTAATTAGTGAGACGGTTTGGCTTTGTAACATGTCTAACAGACTGTGACCCTGATTGTCCGCACGCTCGACAAGCTGTTCAGCTTTGAGCAGCCAGCGCCGACCTTTGACCGTGTGCTGTTAACTCTCAAAACAAATGAACCCCAGGTTTAAAAGGGGGGAGCCAATCAGATTCCACTGTGTCCAAGTCCATCCAATCAGGGAGGGCCATCATAGACATGGATGTACTAGGTTGATCATACTCATTAAAAAATCCATATGCCCACATGCTGCATAAGCTTTCTCATGATGATGTCATGTTACCTCTATAGCACATCCATCACAGCCACTGTTCATCCGATATCCAATCGCCGTCCATAGGAGACTGGCTTAGTCAGCTATAATGTACCCATAAGCTGTATTGACCTGTTCCATAACAGTATACATGTAGACGCACTGTAAATGTCTCTTATGTTTTGTTGGAGCCCTCCTGTGAAGTGTCACTCGCATCAAACCACGGATCGCATCGCTAGCGTTCATCTTCCCACCCGCTCAGGACATTCTGAGCACTGTAGACGAAGGAGAGGAAAATTAAAATGAAATAAAACGGAAAAAAAAAGATTAGGAGAGGGATAAATGCGTTTCACTCGGGTGGTTTTTTCTGGCCCCTTCCGGCGCCTTCCTCGGCGCTGGAGTCTGGTGCCAGGGCCTGTGTGCCCAGCATTCCGGTCACCCGTGGAGGGAGGGCGACGGCACAGCCAACAGGTAAGGGTTACCATGGTAACCTGACTACCTCACGCGCCGTGGTGACAGAGCTGCTCGGGCTGTAGCTCGAACCCCTCACTCCCACCTGCCCCTCTCCGGCGGGGGCACTTATAACAATTCATGATCTCGAAATTCCTGCTACTACTCCCAACCCTGTCCACCCCCCCTCTCTCCATCCCACAATATCCCTTTTCTCTCTGAGATCCATTTGTGCCGCATTAGGTAAGATATGCTGAGAGAGACTGAGAGAGAGAGAGAGACCGAGAGAGAGAGAGAGAGAGAGAGAGAGAGAGAGAGAGAAAGGAACAGAGAGAGGGAAGAGAGAGAGACAGAGGGGAGGGAGAGAGACGAGAGAGAGAGAGGCAAAAGCAAAAGATTGAAAGAGGGAGAGCAAAATGGGAGAGGAAAATGGATAGGCCTGAGCTTTGCATTATAATAGAGGCACTGTGTCAAGGCAGGTTTCCTTAGCATTCATACTGAGTATCTGCATTTATTCACTTTACGCTTGCGAGCTTCCATTTTGTCCCTGGTGTGACGACGTCATTCAGCCCTTTGTGTGTATTCATACATTTAATAATGGTAATGGCAATTCACTTTATTCCTTTGTGTGTATGTGTTTGTGTGCGTGTGTTTGTGTTGCGTAGGTCACAATATTCATAAGCAAATGTCCTATTTCCTCAAAATAGGTATTCAGACCCTAATTAATATTCAACTTCATCTCAGGTGTGATAACCATTAGCATAAACATAATCTCATCTCCCATCATAAACCATCATGTTCAAACCCTCCCCTCCTCCCCGCTCGTTATCCTGATACCATCTATCCTACGGAACATACTAGAAAATCCGAGCCCGTGTGTTTAACCCCGAAAACCTACCTCTCGTTTATTAGACAGTGTGTGTAGGAGTGATTCAAGCAGGCGTGACGGGTAACATCATACTTAGCATGCCCCATCAGATAACATTGATAATCGGGTTACACTTTGTTGGGGCTGCATTGTATGGCCGCGTAGAGGGCTCATTCCTACCTAATGAAACATCTTCAGTTTCATCTGCATGGGAGAGAGAGAGAGAGAGAGAGAGACGGGGCAACTGGAACTAATTGTAGGCGGTGACTTGGCGGTGATCACTATACCCAGATACTGTAAGCCTCGACAACAGGTGTCAGGGAAACGTAATACGCCACAGGCCGAGGACTCTCCAACTCCCTTTGCACTTCTTTGGAAAACACATGATTTATCTTTCTTTTTTTTTATGCTCGCGGTGTAAGTAACGGCTTTTGGGCGTGTTTCGAGGAGTGTTCACATGCATGCTCACTTGATTATGCGTGACGCACGGTTCTGTCGGGGACCTTGCTATTCTGCATTACTGGTTCAGGGAGTGGGTGGCAGTCACCGTCAAAGTGTCAATCACTTGCGAGCGGTTGCGTAACAAACATGTAAAGCGGTTGACTTTGGACGCTTTCTGACATGCCGATGCATGATTCAACCAGGCTGTCGTACGAGTTTCACCATGGGTACGACGACAGTGTTTGATCGCCACCAGCCTAGGTATGGAGGCCGCGTATTCTCCAGAGCTGTGCAAGGTAAGCTCATTCGGGTGTGTCGGTGCGTAGACCTGAAACAGCAAAAGCTGGAAAACGATTTGGTGGATTTTGCTCAAATAAAGCAAACAAAGTCTGTTGTTATGACACGTTGCGCGTCACATCGCCTCGAAGCTGCGTCACCCGTAGTCTAAGCTGAGAGTGAGAACCGATCTGTGACAAGTTGTTTGTAGGAAGACTAGATGTTCTGCTTGGTAACAGCAGCACCTGGGTCAGGGCCTGCATGTAGCAGGAACCTAGGTCACCATCTGATTCGCTAAGAACATAATCCATGATGGAGGACAACCCTGTCTGCTAAAAGTCTACAGAGATGAGCACAGAAACCCTGTCAGGTGGATTGCACAGAATGATGTTTTCAAATGGGATGTTATGACAATTTCTCCCATCGTGCCCCGCCATTAACAACCAGTGTTTTATGTTGTTTTGTCAAACAACGGAATAACGGAAGCGCTTGAGGAAACACATTTGACCCCCGTGTCCGCTTCCTTCCACCTGAAGACTTTGGAAGGTGCTAGCTATAAAGGAGGTTGTCAGTGTGGCGGTAGCTAAATGTGTTTGACAGTCGAGCAGCATTGAGGGAGACTTGTTTCCTTGTTGAGTTTCACACCGGGCGTTGTTCATTAGGAGTTCATTGTGGTATTTAATTACAGTGCAAACATCCCTTTAGGCTTTTGCAAGATCATCGTGACTTGTCAAATATTTGTATATATCCCTTGAAACATCTGCAAACACTCAGCGCAACCTGACCAAGTACAACGACGCAATACATCGAGGTGGACGCACTTTCATATTTTCAAAGGTAGATATTCTGTCGTTCCGTATAGAGCTCACCAGATATGACTTCAGCAGATCGATACCAAATCCATTACAACTGAGCGATGGGCTATCACTGTTGCGTTCTATTTCCCTGTCCCCTCCTCCCAGACACAAATCAGCCTGGTGGATGAAAAGGCAATTTTCTGCTCAAAACACACGACTTTTCCTGTCCCTCTTTGTCCTCGTTAGTCTCCTAACTTACATTTTTTTGAGACCGCATCGTTTGTGTTTTCCCTAACTTAGCGTCTGGAGGAAGGGAGGGGGAAGGGAGGGGGAAGGGATGGGGGATTTTCAAGCAGAAAAACTCAATTAATTAGAACCGTCAGGATTCGACTGGCCCCGTTGGCACTGGCAGCATACTAAAGACAAACAACAACACTGATTAAAAAGTTTGCGGTTGAGACTGGGAGGCTGCGATGAAGTGGACTAATTGAAGTGGTAGATGCAAAGAGAACGGCAGCAGAGAGAGACGAGGCGTCGTCAAGGCTCCTCCGAAAAAAGGGGCGTCGGCAACTATTTTCCGGGGTTTTTCGGGGTGTTCTACTTCCTGGGTGTCGAATCCTGTCCAAATCTCACTCGTTAAAGATGGGAGTGCATTTCGTGACACGTCTTCCTCGGTGCTTCTCGTCGTCCACGCCGCTCCGCTCACACACTTCAGTAGGAAGGAAATGAGCTGCTGCGATAACGAGACTTGGGAGGGGGGGGAGCTGCGAGGAGTGCGTGTGCGTTTTCGAGCAGCCCTCGGGGAAAGCAAACGCCATCGCGTAGCCGTGCAAGTCAAAACCGCAGCGTCGCCGCGCGCCGTCGGGTCGCGCCCCTCTCGCACACACACACGACGAGAACTCCCTCGCTCGCTCGCACGCACACACGCCACCCTGAGGTAGAGCGAAGGGGACGTTTGCATGTCCGGGGCTCGCGGCCGTCTCATTGTCCCCCTGTCAGAGCGGCAGCTTCTGTCACTCCCTGGACTCGCTTGCTGTATTTTCTCTGACAGTTTGGGCGCAGAGCTCTGAAGAAAGGGCACATTGCTGAGGTTGATGACAGGGGAAACGGTGATGGGGTTGCCGCCTTGAATATATCAACTGGGCCTCGTGTGGCTGGTGATCTCTCCTCCTTTCAAGTTGTCTCGGTTTCATCTCGGCATCTGTCCCCAATTCACAGGGCAACGACTTTACCTGACACACGGGATGCTTGACTCGGGTTGATTTCACATTTCGCTACTTTGACAATCGTCTTGTCAGAACTAGTCCACTGCCGAGTCATCATCTTCAGACTTTTAGTTTACTCATGTCTGACAGAAGCAATAGTCATGAGATATTAGCGTGGTGAGAATAGATTTATTAACCGACGCCCCACACACACACACACACACACACACAACCCACACACCTACACTCTTTTTGTTAGGTCACGTAAATCCCTACTCAGTTAACCCCGGTAATGTCTGCCTTTCACAATCTGATTATTCTAATCTAGTATGGATTTTGGACTGGGATTAACAACTAGATTACGAGATCTGAAAATGTCATGCACCAAAGGAATGCAGATTATAAACAAAATTGGGGGCACCACAAGACCGATGACAAGCGTTTCAGATTGGGATTGAGATTCCGGAAGCAGAGAGGGAAAAATGCAAACATAATCTCATCCCAGTCACTTTTGGATTTTTTTGTTTGTTTGTGATTAAATTATTTCTTTGTGCATGTTCTTTTGGATTTGCAAACTGACCTTTTTGAAACGTGGTTATCTTTTAGACATTTAGTAATGGGAATATTTCTACATTTACTGTGCAAAGTGCAGCATAAAGGCCCAATGGGAAAAGATAACACCATTACAAAGGATATAAACATTGTCTGTGGATTATATCCATAATCATTATGCACAGGGATGAACCTGCTGCAGCAGATCAGCATCGATGTTTAGAACATTGTCATAGGCAGCTTATTTGCTAAAACTATCTTAACCTTAATATGTGGAGTTCCATTCCATCTATATTCATGTAATCTTTTGAACCTCATCGAATGACACCGCATGAAACAGTTACCAACCAAACCATTGGGCTTTTCGATTGACATTTTGCATACGGTTTGTGCAAATATGTATGGTGTCGAAAAATGGAAATGCCTCGAAATGTTCCAATCAACACGCTGCACTCGTGTCAGAGCATAGCCTTCCTGTGAGCACAGCGTGGCGTGTGCCCTCTCAATATGCTAATCAGTTAGCAGTAGAGCTACGATGATGTAGCCGACCGATGTCATGAGTTCACCATTCGAGGCCTCGTCATGCGCTCCGGCAAAGGTCAAGGGGTTCAAACGGGCCTGTGCTAGACTTGTCTGCGTGCGTGGGAAGCCATTTTGTTGTTCCAGGAACAAGACCGGGCGTTTCACAGCGGACAATGAGCGTGTGTGTAAGCCTGGTGTGTGCTTCTCCTCAGCAGGCGAACCGCAAACTGTGAGATATCCTTTACACGCCCGTCGGAGTGGAGAAATGTCACCCCCGTTCTTGATGACAATGATCATTAAGCACTTCCAGAATAGACTTCCACTCCCAGCGTCTTACGAGAGCACTGTGGTGAGCCAGTCACTCGCTATCTATGGGTTGTTGAAACCACAATGAGCGCCAGCGCAATCCCATAATGACCTCTGTGGTCTTGGCTACAGTGTCAACAGTGGGTTGTTGATTGCGCTCATGGCTGCTTTGAATGACCCAGTGATTCAGCGGTGGACTCCTGATCTCGCATGCTGGGGAAATCCGCAAATGACTGTGACAATGACAAAGATGTGAATTTACAACGTTTTGGTGAAGTGGCTGTAAAACGGCAAAGTGCTCATAAAAAAACATCAAACAAGGACAGATAATGTCCCCGTGTATTTCATGCCTGTACTGTAAGTTCACCAGCTCTTGATTTTCAAGTGGGCCGAGAAACCAAAGCTCCCATTTGTCGCGTGCGACTAACAAACCCACTTCTTTCCTCCTCCTCCTCTCCCAGGGTAGGATCGGGGCGCTGACGGGAGCAGAGCGGGACGGCGCCAAGAGAGCTCGGCAACCGCACCAGGGGCCCGCCGCAGCGGAGAGAGGAGCCGTCGAGGACAGCGCTCGCGTCGTGCGTCGCGCCTGGGGAAGTCCTGAGGCCTCGGCCGGACAGACCAGCAGCGGGCGGAGGAGCGAGAGGAGAGAGGGGAGGCCATGTGGACCGCACGCCTGCTCCTCCTCGCCAGCCTGTTTGCGCCAGCAGCTCTGGGTAAGCCAGGGGGGGGCCCGCCAGGGTGGATGAGCTGGGTGGGGGGGGTTGAAGGGCTTGTGTGTGTGTGTATGTGTATGCTGAGGTCCTACTTGGGCCACTGTTTAGCCCGCTCACGGATCTCACGGAATGTGCGTCTCACTTTCATGACAATAGAGATCCCTTCAAACCCCAAATGTAATGACATCCCATCACTTTGTAAATGAGAACATAAAAACCAAAGTGGGTGAAAGGAATCGGACTCGCTCACCGGTCCCAGCGTTTGAAGCCATTACAGTCGTCAGGAAAATCATTGGAAAAATCATACGGAAAACAATCTACACTAAAGCGCTTTAAACGCTTTTCACGGGCAAAGTAAATTAAGTCATTTAAATGGAGATTAAAAGAGAAATAGGTGGAGGAGTTGAAATGAACAACAGGAAAGCAGGGTCTTGATAGTGGGAGTCTATGTGGGGGGGGGTGGCAGTGCAGTGGCCCGTAAAGATGTTAATTTGATACGGCGAAGCCATTAATTTGGAGATTTGCAAGCAAATTGAATATTTTTATATATATATATATATCATTCTTTTTTCCTTCACTTTTTTGGTCCGAATCTTCGGCTGCGATGCTGATCTCAGCTAATTCTCCCAGCTGGCATCCTTTGTATGATCCCCCCCCCTCCCCTTGTCATTGAGGTGGGGTCTGGCCCTAACGATACGTCACGCGTCTGTCTCCGCGCCCTGCCCTCATTGATCGCGGTGGACCAGCGACATTATGAAGAGGTTAATTCACTGCTCACCAGCCAGAGAGCTGCAAAAGAATAACTGCCAGGACAATAGGTTGCATAATAAACCTCTCCACGCCGTAACTCTCCACCAAACAATGGATCTGGAATACAGATGTGTGGGGGGAGCAATTGCACCTAAACCTGCTTTATAGGCCGACGCCCACACAACTCGGATGTTATCGCCCCTTATTCCTCTCCTGACCTTGACTGGGTTGTGTTTATGCATCGGTACGGGATCATTAACACTCCATCACATCCCTAAACCAGTGTTGCATGTGTGGGGATGTTGGCTAACGTCGGCGAGCCTAACAAAAAGCCCGCTTGAGATAGATTTGCCGCCGGGGGGGCCCCTCGGGATCGGGTCACATGTTTGAGATGAGCCGTTCGATAGTTTACGAAGGACCGAAGGAGAATCCTATCTAACACCCGGAGACGAGCCCTTCCACCCAGACAAGCCCCAGATGTTCCAGATGATTCTACGAGGGTGTAAATCTTTGGTGCGGTGAGAGGGGTGTGGGGGGGGGGATCTCTCCACATTCTCTACCCCCCATGGGTATTTACTGTGTACTCAGGAGGACACTGGCCTACTTTAGGATGGTAATCCTGTTAAGGTCCCTTGTCTCCCCCCACCATCACACACATACACACACACACACACACACACATCAGACATGCTCATAGACGTTCGCACACTTAGAAAACCACACACACACACACACACAAACACGCCGAGATCATGAAAGATGTTCAGCTCGCTCCCTCACAGCCTCCTCTCACAGCTGGCTAGCGGTCGTAGCGCCCCGTGTTTCCACATCAACTTGTACACAACTGCCAGAGCCTGTCCACTTTCTACCCGTCTGAAGACGGAGGGGAGGAGGGGGAAGGAGGGGGGGGAAGAGGGAGCCCCCGGGGACGTGTCCCGCATAGACGAGGACCACGAGAGCTCCCCGGATTAACCCAATGATGGATTCCAACGCTGAGGAGAGGCGATGAAGAGAGGCAGATTGAGTCGGGGGGGAGTGGGGGTGAGAGAGAGAGGTGGGGGAGGGGGGGGAGGGGTGAAGGAGGGTGGGGGGGGAGGGGTGGGGATGAGGGGGGAGCATGCAGAAATAGACAAACATGCCAGCGAGACAGGAGAGGGGAGAGACAGAAGCGGAGCCACGAAGCATACGAGAAGCAAATACCCCCCCAGACACCCCCCCCCAAAAAAAAACGCCTTCCGAAACCAACGGTACGGCCGTTCATCATGTGTTTACGCGCTTGTGAGGCGCCCAAGGAAGGATTTGATATTTATTCCGTCCCGTGGAATCTGTGACAGTAATGGATGACGCCCCGTGGACCACTGCGTAAGACAAGGGGAGGTGTGGGGAGCTGACACATTCCTCATAATAAGAGCCCGACCACATACATCAAAAACATGGAAGCAGATTTAGCCACACTGTGGGAGGGGCATGGGGGGCGGGGGGGTGAGGAAGCCAGACGTTCGCCTCGGGCAAAGTGCTTACCGTGTGTGTGTGTGTGTGTGTGTGTGTGTGTGTGTGTGTGTGTGTGTGTGTACTGCTCGGCACATAACTATGGCAGGTAATTGACCATTCTGCCAATTGTACCTGAGGCTCTCTGCAAAAATACACCCACACAAGGGGACAGGCGGGGTGGGGGGTGAGGTGAGGGTAGGAACAGACAGCACACACACTTTCACACACAAACACTCACACTCAGGTCATGCTATCTGTGGAATATTCTTCCTCACTAATTCTCTCTCTCTCTCTCTCTCTCTACACATGCACTCAAACCCATATTCTTGCACACACGCACACTGACACAAACAAACATAAGACATCACGGACGCCTCACCTGAACCTCATTACCTCCATCTGTCCACCCCAAATATGCTAATCGAGACCTCGATCCCATTGCTCCAATACAACAGTAAATAGTTTAGTGTCAATCTCAATATTTCCACGCCCGACGCACTCAATTCCTCTCCCTGCTCCGGGGGTCTTCTCTCCGTTCGCCAGGGCATCCCCTTCATTGGCCTAATTTGCCTAATGAATGAAATGATTGGCTTGGTGAGCCCCTGTTTTGAAACAGGGGAACTTCAAGAGACGGGGCCCCACTGGGCCTTGTACAGTTTTGTTGTGATTATATGCTGCGTCAGGAACCGCATGAAAGTAATAAGCCCGCTCGCTTGTTTTGAAGGGGGGCGTCTGTCAATCATTAAATTGCAGAAGTGTATGATTGAGCTCGTAAACACTCAAAGTCAATTCCGGGGGGTTTACGCGTCGCGCGGCGGTCGTTCGTGGGGTGAATTGAAACGACAAAGGGGACGAGGCCGTCCGACTCAGACACGGGTCGTGGGGAGCGTCTCGTGGGAAGTCTGAACGCAGCTGGTCGTCGGGGAACGTAGCTGGTCGTCGGGGAACGTAGCTGGTCGTCGGGGAACGTAGCTGGTCGTCGGGGAACGTAGCTGGTCGTCGGGGAATGTAGCTGGTCGTCGGGGAACGTAGCCTGCGGGAGAAGCCTTGACCTCCCCGACCACGTTCCTGTTCACATGTACCTGAAGTTCCCGTGCTGGGAACATGGGAACGTTAGGTTACTCCTTCTCGTCTTCAACGCAGAGAGGCGCACAAACGGAACGTGCGAAAGGCAGGAAACGAATGATTGACAAAAACGCGGATAGCTTGTGTTGTTGAAGAACAATACGGAGGAGCGTTCTCTGTCTCAGCGTGTGAGAGAAGCTTCCAGAGCAAACAGTCACTTCCCAATACTTTGGGGGGTTTCAAAGTTCAAATGCGACGATGCATTTGATCGTACTCCTCAAAGGCAGATCGTCGAAGGCCCCGTCGTGACGAGTATTAATATTGAGTACGATGATTTCCTTGTCTTTCTTCACTCTCTCCCCCTGGGGCTTTCCACAACAGCTGCCAGTCAGATGGCCTCTTACACCATATCTCTGTTTGCTAAATGCAAATGTTTTTTCTGGTTGGTTCCACTTATTGTCAAAGCACGCAGCCTCATTTCAATAGAATTATTAGCTCAGGATAAAGTCAACGTGACAAATCCCGGCCCTCTTCTGTATTGTCAATTTCATTCAAACGCTGTAATTCTCCCTCGATAAATCTGGCTGGGCGTTTCGGCACGAGGGTGTTACAGTTTTCTTTTGTCGTCCGGAATCAATACCCGCTTCATACTGTACTTACGGCGGAGTCGGTAAAGTGACTCGCGTTGCTCCGCGGTCGGCCCGGCGCTGCCAAAGTGCTGTCAGGCCCTGGGAACCTGGGCGGAACGAATGGCGGCAACATTAAGGGAGAGGGTGTCGGTGTCGTTCGCGCCCGCGGGGTCAAACACGCAAGTTTTATAGGCGTTCAAACAGAAGCCCCGCGTATATCTTCGAAATGAATGAATTAGGACCCCCCCCCTATCCCCCCCCCACCCCGACCCCCTTCCCTCCTCCATCCTGGCTTCCATGGCATAATTCAGTAAGCGGCGAACGATGCCATTTAAAGTGGACTCCGGGCGGGTGGAGAGGCTTTTAATGAGGACGGATATTGACAGGGGGGTCAAGTGGCGGTGGATGTTAGTTTACATTAGGAGCTCTAATGTGTGTGTGTGGCGCCTGACGGGCTGGGGGCTGGAGAAATATCACCGACTGACCCCCCTCCCATCTCTCTCGACGGAGCCGCGCTCTGCCCCGCCGAAAGTGGAATCTTAGCGGAAAACTCCTGAACGGCCTTTTGGCCTGGCGTCTCCGAGTGGGCGGTTAAGCCAGGGGCCAAAAATACGCCACGCAGGAGACGGCCCTTAAAGCCGCCGTGCTTTAAATACCCCCCATTAATTATTCACTTCCCTTTTACACACTGTGAAATATAAACAGATTAAGGAAGCGTCCATTGAACCCATGCCAGGAGCTGTAATGGATGCACATATAGCCTTTTACATGTCCGGCTAAGCTACATGTTCCAAGCTGTACCGGGGGGCTGGAGGGGAGGCAGGCTGCCTGCTGTACGTGCTGCACGGTGACAAACACGGCATGTGTGATGTAAATCCCGGGCGCTGTGCAGGATTGCTTGTGTCAGCTCCCTGTCAGAGACGGACACAGTGGAGCGTACGGGCGTGTGTCGGCGCGGGTGGCCTTGCTGTCCTTCCGCCCCCCCCCCGTCACTGCCACGGGCTGTGATTGGACCACGAACCCCCCCCCCTCTCCTGTAATTACGGTGGCTTATTGCTATATCTGCAGATATGCGCCTCCTATGCAAATTGGACAGAGAGATTTGCAGACCCGCACGCGCTGGCTTGTAGAAGAGAAAAAGACAGACTCGCGCTGCGCGCTGTTCACACACCCTGCTTCCTGTTTTGAGAGTCTAGTGGGGGTCTTTCCCCCCCCGTAAAAATACAGAAATACTCCCCTTGGCCGTGTCAGTTCAGTGGGCCTCCCCCTAGATGAGCTCGTCGTGTTGTGTTCCGTCGTTGCGGTCGGACACAAGGCTACACGGCTCGCGTTTCAGCGCCAGTCACTCCCAGAGCCAATGGACTGCCCGGCCCGGTGACATAACAGACTCTCTCCGTCCCCCTGGCCGCCGGCCGCTCTAGACCGCTGCCCTTGGTGTGTTCTCTGTTAGCGTGGCACCTTGCAGGAATCAAAGGGTCAATGCAAAGGACTCTGGAATAAAGACACCGGGCCCAGACAGACCTACAAACATGAACTTTATTTGATCAATGAGTCATTTGATATCCGATACTACTTCAGAGGTATGCTGGGAGAGTCTGCAAACGAACGTCAATAAGGGTCAATAACACCAGCTAGTATTTACAGACCTTGACTCTGACCAGCGGCATACTGTAGAACGATGGACTGCTGCTCCTCGATCTTCTGTCGGACTTTCCTTACGCTCCGTTTGTACGTGGCTTTGGATGACTCCGTCTGCCACATGGACGCCACGTCATGTGTGATGAACTGAGCCCCGAGCGCTGTGGGGGCAGTATAACGCTGCCCCCCCCCCTCAGCGGGGGATCGGTCGAGCGGAGAACGAGCGGGCCGATATCACCTTGCTGTGGCTGGGAGAACAATAGCGCCCCGATGCTCTGTTTTGCCTCACGGTGAGAGAAGAAAAGGGATTAATCACTTATCAGCATATCCAAAGTGTTCCCCCCCACCCCCCTTTCTGCCTCTGCCTCGCTATCTCTTTCATTTCCTCTCTGTCTCGCTCGCTCGTTCCCGCTTTTGTTCTATCGCTCCCTCATTCGCGCGTGGCAATTTACAACTTGAGTTTAGAGAGTGAATTTGACTAAAAAGACAAAAGGGTCTAATTGCGTTTACCTAATGCTACATTCGGGTGCAAATGGGGGACGGTCCAATTATAAGGAGAGGTACACTGCCCCCCCCCCTTCCTCCTCTTCCTCTCTCTTTCCTGCAGTATGGGCGACCAAGCTTCCAGAGTGCCCCCCCTCGCCCTCCCACACACACACGCGAATCAATACAAAGTATTGTAAAGTCGGCATTCATGCCGAGGCCGGGATCAAATGTTACAGTTGAGCAGATTAGCCTAGCCAGACCTTGAGGATAAGAGAGGGAGGGAGGGATGAGAGGGATGAGAGGGAGGGAGGGAGGGAGGGAGGGAGGGAGGGAGGGAGGGGGAGGGAGGGAGGGAGGGAGGGAGGGAGGGAGGGAGGGAGGGAGGGAGGGAGGGAGGGAGGGACGGGAGGGTGAGGGAGGAGGGAGGGAGGGGGATACTGGAGATGGCCTTCGATGTGGCACACTGGCCTCCATGGGAATTCAATACAGCCATTGACAAAAGAAGGGCTCCATTGTTGAGGCATTCGGCCTCCTTTGGGAAGCCGCTCGGCCCGTTCCATTTCCTTATTAATTGTGCTCGAGGAAGAAAAGAGAAAGAGAGTGCGGGAGTGAGGGAGCGATGGAGATAAAAGGGAGGAGATAGAAGGCTGTATATTTTGGTCGTCCTGCGTGATGTTTGAAATGGTGTCAGGGTCAAGCCGACGCGGGATCAAATCCTATCTTGAATGGCAAGTGTGAATCCACACACACACACACACACACCCACACAAAGACACACACACACACACACTCCTCTCACACCAGCCCCCTCCTCTCCAGAAATATGCAAGCTTTGAGGTCACGGCTCGCCCTCAATCTGGCATGGGGGCCGTCACTGCCATGGATGGATTGTCAATTTGGTGGAGTGATGGATCACCCCCTGGAGTCACCTCCCACCGTCCTCCCATGAGCTGCCTGGAGCTGAGCCTGGCCCAGGACAAACCCGTGGGAGGTCCCAGACATGATAGGAATGAACACTTTCTCCCCCACCTCGTACCCCGCACACACACACACACACACACACACACGCACGCACACATGTGCACACATCTCTTTTTTTGTGTTCGAACGACATTGCACACGCCCCCCACACACACAATCACACACCGAGGGCCACATGCCACGGAAGATTAAAAAGACAATAAATTATGGGTATTTGGAGCGCTCAATAAGGCTACCCCGCGAGAGGTCATTTTTCTTTCTTATTACCCTTCACTTTAGGCTTTCCCATGGCATTATTCATGGCCACAAATGGATTCCAGAGAGCTATGACTTCTGTTTACTTTTGACTGGTTTGTGAGATTGCCAGATCTGCTCTATCATACCCCCCACCCCCCCGCCCCCTTCCTCAAAGTGCCTCCATTTTGGTATCGGTGCTGTGTTTTCTCTTGTTTAAATGTCGGGGGGCAGGGCACAGTGAGAGGAGTCCACACCTTGCTATTAGGGTGCTCTTTAATGTTCCTCCTCGATCCCTGAGTAGATCCCCCCGTGTGATAGGGGGGACGAGACGCTACAAAAGAGAGCCTGTGTCCAGTGAGAAATATTGCAGGTGCACATTCCCCAGTGTCGCCGCCTCTCTCACACAAACACACACACACACGACTTTCACCGCTCTCACTCCGGTACGTCCACACACACACACCTCTCTCCGTGATCACTGGCCCTTGTTCGGTGGCTGGGGACTCGAAGGGGATCGTTTTCCCCCCGTGCGATAATGCGCTCCTTTCTGCCTTCCGCGAGACGGGCCGAGGGAGCCGTGAAACGAGAGATGGAGAGGAGGGACGACCGAGGGAGAGAGAGGGAAGACCGAGGGAGAGACGGAGGGAGAGAGAGACGGAGGGAGAGAGAGAGAGAGAGAGAGAGAGAGAGAGAGACGAGAGAGAGAGAGAGACAGAGAGAGAGAGAGAGAGAGAAGAGAGAAAGAGACGGAGGTAGAGATTGCCGCCGTGGTCTTGGGCATCCTGCGGCGTCACAGACCCATCTCGATGGTGCGGGGCGTGACCGTGCCGTCGGGGGGGGAGAGACTCCTCAGAGGACGCTGGGAACAAGCGCATCATGCGAGGCCTCCCCACAGCTCCCAAAGTGAACAAGGCTGCTATTGTAGAGGTATGAATACTCCAGAAGGAAGGCACAGTACATGTGTCGTCGAAAGGGCCCGGGCATACTTAATATCTGTACTAAGGATAGGCCATTCAAAATGCACCCTCTTTTAAACTTGTTTTGTGATTGCTTATTGATGGTAGTGACTATTCTGGGGCGCTGCAGTCCTAATATGAACCTTCAGAGTCCTTTTACAAAGACGTTGTCGTTTCGGTTGTTTTCCCAAATCCTCTGTTTTTCAGTCGTCTGTTTTGAATTCTGGTAGGGAGCTCCGTTCCAAAGGGGAACTCGTTCAGCACAGCGTCACAGCTCATTTGATTACTTGCCCACACGTTGCCTCATGCATATTCAAAGTCGTCTTGTTTTTCTCCTCGCGTCGCCACCTCCTCGCCGCGTCGGCCCGGGGTGGGGGAAGCTAAGGGGGGGGGGATGTTGCAGAGAACGCGGCCGTCTGGGGGCTGAGCGTGGCCGCTCTCCCAGTCAGACCTGTGGCGTGCCGCCCGTCGTTCGTACGCACCCAACGGGCTAAGCAGAGCTACTCCACCACTGCCCCCCCCCCTCTCTTTTTGTCAACCCCCCCTCCTCCCCTCCCTCGTCATGTCCTCGCCCTGCGTTGGCGTGCGACTGACAGGCTCCCGTGGCGTGACTCAGCGACGCTTGGTCGAGAACGGCGATTGAGCTGCTGGCGCACTGCACCGCAACACCCCCCCACCCACCCGCCCCCCCCCCTCCCCTCCCTACCCCCCAAAACACAGGGTCCTCAGTCCCCCGGGGGAGACCCTTCCGCTCCCCTCCATCACGGCCAGATGGGCGTGCCTCCTCTCCCAGTCTGCCGTGTCACCCTCCCGGGGAGCGGGGGAGGGAGAGAGGGGGGCCGCACTAGGTAAGAGACGGTGTGTTTTTCCGTGGTGGAGGAGGAGCGGGGTGGGTGGGGGGGGGGTAGCAACATGCTCCACGCAATACACACACGCGCGCGCCGCCCACACGTTTTCCCGAGCCTCAGGGAAGGAGAGCTTGTGTAAGGAGTGGGGGGGATGGAGGAGGAGGAGGAGGGGGGCGCCCTCCAGTTGCCGTGTGCAGGCTTAATCTGTCCCCGTGCTTGGTGTGTGTACGGTAATCTGTCTTGAATGGTGCCACCCTGCCCACATCAGCTGCAGCTCGGCGAGGAACAGCGGAGTCGTCCCCCAGGGCACGTGCACTCCCCCCCTCTTCCCCTCTCCATAGCAACCACACCGTGTCCTAGCCCTCTTTCTCTTCACGTACCCCGGAGAGGTGGGGGAGGCGTGCACGAGGGGAGGGCTTCACCTTATGATCCGGTTGTTATCCACGGTGCCACTTTGGGCTTCAGGGCAACTGAACACTCTCTGCTGTACGTGCAGATGAGCACTCACTGTTTGTCATACGAGGTTCATGCGGATGGTTATCAATCATATGGATGCCGTTTTTACTAACACACACACACTCGTATCGGGGAGGCATTTGTGTACTTGCTTTTCGTCCGTCAGTAAAAGTGTTCCAGAGACGTGTCTTAGTTTACTTAATGAAAAGCAATATGTACATATGCATTGATTCACTATTTTAATTCGACATTTGAATAATTTCCCTTTCTTCATTATGTAAGTAAACGGTACAGCTTCCAGCTGTAATTTGTATAAATTATGTTATCCTTTGGATGTTACATTGCAGTGAAAGATCATGTTACAAATATGCAATGCAGCAACGACTGCTCTACCGAAAGACCCAAAACAGAAACAGAGTATTATCTGTTAGCTCATCCTTATCTTTTGATTTTTTGATTTGATGAATCAGAAGTCAAGCCAACACTTTCATGTTTTTTGGTTGCCAGGGTGAGGCACGCGTTCAGTATTCATGAAACGAGCAGAGGAACGGTTAGATATGGAACACTTCTCTCTCCGCCCGCAATAAACATCCCCTCTCCCTCATTCCAAACGAGGATATTGCCACATTTGTCTTGCAGAATCTTCCTTTCAGCCTTATCAAACACACACACACACACACAAGGGGAGATGTCATTCCGAACCGATTCTCAACCAACCTTTATGTCAAAATGTGTAATCCATTCTCTCTCAAGCTCGCTTTCTCTCTCACACACACCACACGCACACACACACACACACACACACACACACACACACACACATACACACACACACACACACACCACCCCCACAGCTGCATTTGAACATACCACCAGCTTACTGTTATGTGCAGAGAGAGAGAGTACATGTCTGATAGTTATTTTCCAGCATCGACTGATTGAGGTCAAAATGGATTAAGTGTTCCCCCCCCCACTGTTCTCGTATGAGAGTCAGGGCCCAATTGCCGCCCAACAGTGCGACAATGACACCCTCATACAATCGAAGCTCCACGTAGCACTTCATTTCACATTAAGGCTGAGCGACACCTTTTATGAATGTTGTCTCCACTGCCGGGGGAAAGGCCATCGTAGCGACGCTAGCACGTTAGCGCCTCGGCCCCGATCCATTCGTGCTCATTGTGGAACAATCACTGTGCTATTGTAGAAGAAAAGACATTCTTTTCACATTGTTTGCTTGGTTTCCTGTCCATCCCTGTATGCTTATTAAGTACAAAACATACTTACATAATGACATACTTACATAATGACATACTTACAAATGAGAGTCGGAAATAAATATACGAATATCCAAAGATTTGGGGGGTATTTTGAGTACACTTCCAATTGTGTCGAAAAGGATGACTATAATGGAAATGCTTTAAACTCTCATTTAATACATTTCAATTGGATTTAAGGATGCTCTTGTTCTGTTGGGGTTGTGGCGAGGTGTCTAGGTTGCTGGGCTCGCATCCATGGTGGTTTTTACAATTTAATGGATTTTGGAGTACCACCGATTACTTTTCCTTAATGTTTTCAGCTATTTTGTGAACTAAAATATATTTGAAGTGGCGCACACAGGAAAAAACAGTAGATAAGGGCTTGCTTAAAGGCAGGTAGCCAGGCAGTGCGAAGAGATCTTCTCCAGCTATCACAAACATGCCATGTTGAGCCAAAAGGTGAGCTGATTCGTGTCTTATTGGAGTGGCATCTTGCATAACCTCACAGGTCGCCATGGTGAAGAGAAAAAACGATCCAGTCTTTTTTCGTCTGAACGTTGGCATGTCCCCAAACATGGACAAGAGTGTGTAAATAACGTGACAAACATCAATTTCACGGGCGATACTTCTGACGCTGTTTGCAGAGTCTTCCTTATACTTCGCCAGGCTATATTTAGGCCCTACTTCCTGCTTCCTGTGTGCTGTCAGGAGCTGCCATTTGATTTTTGGCAGCGTCAAAGGCAGAGCACGGGGAAGAAGAAAGTCCTCTCTTTTTTCCCCTGCACGCAGGGAAGGCATCTTTTTGTTTCTTTCTTTGACCTCAATTAAACTTTGTGTCACAGCAAGGGCAAGTTGAGTCACGTCGGCTCTGGAGGCATCGCAATGTGTGTGTGTGTGTGTTTGAATGCACTCTCCGCTGTGATTGTGCTTTAAATAAACGCGAATGTGCGTGCACAAGCGCTCCGCGTGTGTCTGTGTATGTTGGCCCGGCTGGTGTGACAGGGGGGCGAGGGGTGTTCGTTTCGGCCAACAGCATCTCCAAAGCAACTGGGAGGCACGGTAGGGGGATTGGTGCAATGGAGAGGTTAGTGGTGGTGGTGTGTAGAGGGTGGGGTGGGGTGGGTGGTGTGAGAGGTGGCGGGTGGGTGGTGGTGTGGCGGGGTGGTGGTGGAGAGGTGGGGGTGGGGGGGGTGGTGGTGGTGTGAGAGGGCTGGTGGTGGGGGGTGTGGTGGTAGAGAGGTCGGGGTGGTGGTAGAGAGGTGGTGGTGGTGGTGGTGGTGAGAGATGGGGGGGTGGTGGTCGGGTGGTGGTGAGAGAGGTGGGGGGCGGGTTGGGGTGGTGGTAGAGAGGTGGGGGGGTGGTGGTGGAGAGGGTGGTGGAGATGGGGGTGGTGAGAGGTCGGGGGTGGGGTAGAGAGGGGGTGGTGGGGTCGGGGGTGGTGGAGAGATGGGGGGTGGTGGTGGTAGAGAGGTCGGGGTGGTGGTGGTGGTGGGGGGTGGTGGGATAGGGAGGGGAGGCCAAACAATGTCAGTGTGACGAAGCAGAATGAGCCACAGCCTGCAGCCCCGTCCTCATTCCTGGTGGCCTCTACCCTCAGCCCCGGCCTCTAGCCTCAGCCCAACAGCCTCCGTCCTCAGCCCTGACGGCCCCCCTGGGCCTGGATTACTTTGACGGTTACAGCAGATTAGCCAGTCATTCAAATCTGATTACCTTAAAATGAATCAAATATCTGACAAACTGAGATGGGAAGTTGGGCAAAACAATGTGTTTATGAATATATAAATAGTCTTTTGACTGAATGTGGATTACAAAGGCTGTGCATTGTTTTGCATCACAACATTACTGTGCATACAAACCACCAGAACAATGTTGGTGCAGTGTCAAATTAACACATTGGGACACATACATCAAATCTGTTTACACTAAGAGAAAACAAATGGAAAAGCAAGGCCATGTGCTAGGACGTGTTGGAGTTAGACCGACATGGAAAAAGGCACATAGGCCGACAACCTTTTCTTTTCAGCTAAGTCAGATTTGTTGGCTCAGTGTCAGTTTCAATATGGATCAGGTGAACAGAAGCTGCTTAGAATCTTCAACTGGAATGAAATTCAAGTCGAGTTTCCAAGGATCGGACATGATTCTGTCGACGTGATTCGGTCGACATGATTCGTTTGACGTGATTCGGTCGACATGATTCAGTTGACGTGATTCGGTTGCTCGTAGGGTACTTTGGGTTTAATCTGGCGTCGACCTAAAACAAGTACGTACGGCAAAGTGGTCCCACAGATCTTCACAAGCAACGTTCACCCTCTAGCATCCAATCAACTCAAACATCTGGACACTGGGTGAGTCGTTATTAATTCAATGAAGTGCTAGCCTAGGATGGAGTGTCACTTCACATGTTCACGTGTGTGAGTCTGTCGTGGATGAGGAGTTCCAGTGGCCATTGCTTGGTGGTATGTTGCTTATTGTTCACGATGTTGTCTCCGTCAGTATGTGTTCTGACTTGAATCAGCTTCTTATGCCAAATTAGCAAGTATGTTCTTTCAAAATTCATGCGTGGGCCATATCTAATGTAGCTCTCTGATAGTTCCGCTGGAAAAAGATTGCCCAGATCATTAAAACTAGCACGAGTCTTGGCTTTATTACATCATTCAATGAAATCACTTGACTGCATCTGCTATAAACATAAGCTAATTACTCTCTCTGCAGTGTGTGTTGAGATTGAATTGAAATTCAGTTTGACGTTGGTTGCGTCATGACTTAGCTACCCGCAATGACAGGCTGCTTGATTGACAGGTGGGGAGGCCACATGTGTTCACACAGCCCCGATCTGTCAACCCCCCCACCCCCACCCACACACACACACACACCCACACACACGAGCAAGTGGTTTGGTGTGTTGCCAGACCGTGTTTCAGTGAGTGTCAGTCGGAGGCGAGAGAAAACAAATTGCTGTTTACTCCGGCGTGGGGATGGCGATCTCCTCGTTTCACCCATTACAGTGGCCGGTGCTGATTGAGCTCGGCCACATGATTGGTCAAGGCTTCAGGAAGTCGTTAGCCTGATCTCGGAGGCCTGTCAATCCCAGCAGGCACTGGGGCACACCTGCTATCTGTCGCATTATTATAGCCCGTCATCTCTTTTTTGTTGGATCGGTTTACACGGTTCAGATTCCACCTAAACACTGTAGCAATTCATTCATTTGGGCATTCAGCGACTCACTTTAGTTGAAACTTTAACTGCTGATCACAATTGATATTGCGAGAGGCCCTCATGCCTTGTAAGAAAGCGTGTTTGAATTGAAAACTACTTTTCAATTTCCTTCCACGCTCCTGAATTGGTTTATTGGAAGAATGTCAATCAATTGTGCATTTTGAAGAGCTCTTTTGTCTGGGTGTTTTGCAATTGTTACGCCTGCGGTGAAAGTTTTTACTTGAGAGAACAGTTTGATAGATTCTCTCTCTCTTAAAGGTAGACAGCAGATTATTGGCAATAATATATTCCTAACATATTCTGAGGCCTTTTCCTCAAGTCCTTGGCATCAGCGATAGGCTGTCGCTATGCTGCCTCAGTGGAGGTCCCACGAATCCGTCCTCCGCAGAGGCCCCCGAGGGGGCGTGGCCGGCCCCCGTAGCTGTAATCCAATAATGACATCATGATTCAAGCACTAATGAATCAGCCTTGCTTGGTGGGCTGAGCCGAAAAACGGCGTATGGAGAGAGACGTTTGATCCGTTGAATCAGCCCTTCTCCCTCTCTGTCTCTCTCTCTCTCTCCCTCTCCTCCCCCCCTCAATCTTCCTCCCTCCCTCTCTCATTAATTTAATTTAATCCGAGCTCATTTCAGTGCCCCCTCGATTTTTCCGTTTGTGTAGACTGTAGACGGGAGCTAGCTCCTCACGGGATCAAACATGGGTATCTCCTATCTGGGGTTCTCTCTCCACGTATTTCCCCCTCACCGGGGTCGTACTCGGGCATACATCCGATGCTGTGTCTAATTGGAGACGGCGTAATGATCTGGAGGTATCCCAGCGTCCCCTCGGCCGTATGACATGCAGGATCTGGTCGGGGAAGGGGAACTCATCTCAGACCTGTCTAGCCTGCCGAGGGCATCCCGTTTGGACAAACAAGCTCCCTAATGGCAAAGTCTTCAGTCTATACACACACACACACACACACACCCCGATCCTTATATCTGACACGTTCCCTCTGTTTCCTGGCAGATGAACAGAAATGGTGTGCCCCCTATGGGCACTGTTTTGATATTAATGATGACTTTTAAATGTCATGGCTGGCTCGGCTTGTCTGAGACGAAAGGCACAGTGCTCGGAGAAGGAGGGAGAGGGCCATGGGGCGGGGCGTGTTCTCAGTGACCCCCGGGGGCCCCTCGCTCCACCCCTGCATCTCAGCCCCTCAAGAGGAGGACGTTTTCCCCTCATTACTTAAGGAGATGACCGTTCGACGTCCCCAATCAGAAGTCGTCATCGTTTTTTTCCCTTTTTTCTTTTCAATTTCGGGGGCCCACTTTGAATGATTTGAGGGCTCTGCAAAGAGCGACATTTCCCAAGGACTGTTATTTTCGGTGACCTTTTGCCGTGCCCTTTTTGGCGAGTAATTGCATTGTTTTAAATATTCATTTTAGGAGTTGTGTCATTTGTCTGTGTGTGTGTGTGGGGGGGCATGGGCTCAGCAGAATTAACACAGTGAGCCTTTGAAGGGCCAGAACAGACAAACAGAAAACCGGGCTGACCCCTCAAGTTCGAACAAGTGAAGTTGCTATCTCTCTCTCTCTCTATCTATCTCTCTCTCTCTCTCTCTCTCTCTCTCTCTCCAAACTTAACACATTCTGCCCATTCAGCACAGTGCTTGTCAAAGGACTTATCCAGGGACAATCTAACAAGGGGGAGATAGAGAGGGGAGTAGCGCTACATGGGAACACAGTCTCCGAAGTGTCGGAGAAGGAGAGGCAAACTAAGTGCTGCGCAACTGGTAGATGAGCTATACGGAACAACTCGAACCAAGACTTCATCCTGATATTCCCAGAGGTATGCGGTACTCGTTCCGTTCCAGAAAGCTATAACCTCTCCTCCCCCCCCCCACCCCCCGACTCGCTTACTCCCTTTGACGAGCGCGCGGCGATTGGATATGCCTTTTGTGACGGCTACTTCTCCATGCCACTTTCATACTCCCTCAAGTAACTATCCTATCAGATCTGGGAAGTGACCTGTAAAGTTGACAAGGGCGCGGAGGAGGGGGGGCGACATTCGGAATTGGAACACGCCCCGAGACAGCGATACGGCCCCACTGGCACGCAGGCAGGATGCTGGCCCCCGGTAGGCGGGCAATCGGAGCCCTATCAATCACCACCTCCGGCCACAAATGTAATTACAATAGAGTTGTTGACTGGGCCGGTAATTTAAGACACACAGGGCATTCGGTTACTTGCTTACATTAGTGGATTGCGGGCCGCGCTTTCGTCGGGACGGTTTGACGGTTCTATTTCCGTTTGCCCTAATGTGTTTTCGAGTGACCTGATGTGTTAAATGAGTTGGATTTGGGGGTTGGGGGTTTTCTTGCACAGGTGTTGGAAGGCTGTGGAGTTGGATCATTACTAGTCAGGACACACACTTTGGTCCAGACGCCACATGTGACGTCTCCCGGGTGACGCTTTAACAAGGACCCTCTCCGTGTGAAATGATGTGGTGTCGCTTTTTTTGTGGTTGTCGTGTCGCAAGCAAACAGCATGATTCATTGATGTCTGATAGGGGTATAACGTACTGTGAATCATTGCAATAGCCTCTCACAGCACCAGTGGTTTCTATAAAAAACGTTTTTATAGCGTGTGACATAGTGTCATAGGGTTTCCATTCATCCAATCATGCGTTCGATGAGAAGAATAGATTAAAGCAATTCAGCCCTCTCATCGATGAACCGTACTAATTGCAAACCCCGTCGCGAACGTATTTAGAGACTTATCTTCCGAAGACAACAGACCCAAACCACAGACAACCTCTACCTCCTCTCTCGACTGGCAGGCGAACGCGTGGCTACTTTCCAAAACACAACAGACTTTCTGTCAGCCGAATCGTCCGGGCACGCGTCTGCCAATCGAGTCGTCTTCCCCCCTCTCTCCTTCCCTCCTCCATTTGAAAGTGGAGTCGGACCACAATCCAGATCAGGAGTTCTCAGATGGAGAGTAAACCTTCCATTAAGAGGGAGATAATTGACATCTTTCACCGCTAAGCCGGAGGTAATTATTCAAATGTCTGTGATGTTTGACAGCGACGGCCGTCTCTCTAGAAACTGGAGTACCTGCAGTGGCAGCGGCTAGCCTGCCCACACTCCACACTCTGAATGATTTATGAGACTCGATGAAACAACGCAATATTGAGCAAGTTTTTTTTTGGGGGGGGGTCACGGCCGAGCGGATCTTGTCGTTTTTAGGCGGTTCCCCTGATAACTTGTAGAAAGCTCCTCATGACCGGGATCGTGGGGAAATGAGCTGAGAGCATTGCGAAGGCGAAACGCTTCAGAACGGTTTTACGGGCACACGGGCTGTGTAGACAAGTATACTCCCACACACATGTGCGCGCACACACACACACACACACACACACACACACACACACACACACACACACACACTCTCTCTCTTGGCTTGTCTATCCAGCCGGCATGATAAATGCACGCTGCACATATTGTCCAGTGTTGGCTGCGCAACACAGACACTTCTGTTAAGGGGTGTTTATGAAAATCCATAACTGTCACGGTCCCCCCGCGGTCACTCAGCCCAACGTTTACATTTCCCACTCGTTTTTCATTCCCACTGTAAACACCTAACCCCCTTGAGAACTCCCCTTAGCTCATGCACACACACGCACACACTCTCATACATGCACACAACCACCCACCCGCACGCACACACACACACACACACACACCCACACACCCTCTTCCAGGTCGGCGAGAGAGGGAAAGCAGAAACTCGGAGACCAGCTTCCTGTCTCCCCAGGCCTCTTACTATTTGGCGGGTCGAAAAGTAAACAGTGGACGTCTAGACAAAGCACACCAGTTTGGGAGGGGAGGGCGAACTTTCGACCCCCCTCCACTGCAGCCAGGCCAGCACCGACGGGTGTTGTCCTGTGCAGCTTCAGGGTTCTGTGATGTTGGGTCGGGAAGGGAACGTGTCATGTGGGATGCTTGTTGAACTCCCGTGATCTCCTCTGCTCTCCCCAGCGAGGCTGGTCATCACGTTGAACACGAGCAGCAACGCAATCTTCTTGACGTACTTTTTATTTTTTTCTTGGACCGTCTCACTGCTCTTCGTTCAACACTCTTGGCCTGCCTGGACCAAGCGTTTCGCTGCCCACTGAAAACATCCCGAGCTCTCACCTCCTCCCACATTCTCTTGACCATAGTAACCCCTCACATTCTCGAATTTTCCACGTGTGACCTTCGACCTCACCCACCCCTATGTGTCCACGTTCGGTGGGGCATATTTCGATCAAAAAGTGAATTCATATTCAATTTCTACATCACAAAGTTGGTTCCTCAGGCTGTTTGCACCACACGTTGATGTTTCTTTGTCAAGTTGCTTTCATATCATTGTTTCCTGTGACATAATTGTCTCTCTCTCTCTCTCTCTCTCTCCTCTCTCTCTCTCTCCCTCTCTCTGTCTCCCTCTCTCTGTCTCCCTCTCTCTCTCTCTCTCTCTCTCTCTCTCTCTCTCTCTCTCTCTGTACCCGCAGCTTTCAGTCGAGCGCCCATCCCCATGGCGGTGGTGAGGAGGGAGCTGTCGTGCGAGAGCTACCCCATCGAGCTGCGCTGCCCGGGCACCGACGTCATCATGATCGAGAGCGCCAACTACGGCCGCACGGACGACAAGATCTGCGACGCCGACCCGGCCCAGATGGAGAACACGCGCTGCTACCTGCCCGACGCGTACAAGATCATGTCCCAAAGGTACGCTCCGCGCCAGACGCTTACACACAGCGGATGTATCGTAGGTGTCAGTTTGACTCTCTTCATTCAAGGAGGGACAGTTTGGTCTCTTTTGAGTCGTTGAGTGTATGAACTCGTTTTTTTGTTATGTTACTGTAATGACTAGGATCAGGGTGGATTTTTTTGTGGCACGTGACAATCGCCATGAAAGGGAGAATGGCTTGTGATGGAAAAACCCCTTTTAACGTGTGTTATGTATGTGTTAGAAAGTCACTCTGTTACGTCGGCCATCCTCACATCAGTGCCTGGACTTTGTTGTGTCTTTCTATTCATCCGTGGGCCCAGATACTGAACGCGTCCTAATGTGGCATGTCGAGGGTTAAAATCAAATGGGCTGTCGTGAGGTCGCAGTACAACGTCTGGATTTAATCAAGTTGGAGATGAAATTGATTGCTGCCCTCTTATGAGCCACTGGTGTTGTATCATAATCCGCCCCCCCCACTTATATCACAGACACCTCTCACTTCATCGATTTCCATTTTCCGGAGGCACGATGAAGAAGCGTTCATACTCGCGAATGTGCACTCAGAAACCCCACTTTATAATCCAGCGCGTGCGATGTCTCTGGCATGTTCCAGTTCAGGGAGATGAGAGGAGAAGGGGTTTCGCTGTTTTGCGACGGTACGTGTTGTTTAAAGAAGCCATTATCACCCAGACTTTGGGCATCGTGGGCAGGTCAGGAATTCCAATGAGTCTGGAACATTCTCTCAGGCAAATCGTCTGGGTCTCTCTCTCCTGGCTGTAAATTGAAAGCAGCCGTAAATTTACCGTGATGGAAATCAATGTTCATTTGAGATGATTTGAATACATTATCTCTTATTTGTCTAAATAAATATTCCCAGGGTGAGCTCTCCTGCCAGATAGCAGTGCTTTGCCCAGAGTTATGATCCACACTGTGGAGAAAGCAGGAAATGGACCTCGATCTGTCAGTGCAGACAGAGAGTGCACAACACCATGTCACAGATTTATGAGCATGTATGTACGCAATGTGATGACTCGTGTTAAGTACATACACCCGGCTCTGAATTCACCGTGTGCTTAAGAGCAGGAAAAAGTTCTACATTATCGCCCCCCAAAAAAACCACGAAAGCAATGTTCACAAGAAGCACTTTACCAGCTCTATAAATGTCTTGTTTGTTAATGTTTGCTTCATGCCTCTAGATCAAGCAGCCGTGAGTGGGCTGGAAGAACTCCTTCAAGATAAGCTCGATCTAAATTGCTATTCAGCATCTATGCAGGCGTCGCGTTCTCCGAACCCTCTGTTCCGCGTTCTGCCTCCGCGAGAATGCTAATGTCGTCTGGCACATTATCTAACGGCGTCCTCTTCACTGTCGGCGTGACAACGGCGCGCAGATGAGATACGCGGCGGGGTGAGAAGCGTAAACAACGGCCCTTCTCGACATTGTCGGATAATTGATCCGCCCCTGTTGCTCCCTTGTTCTCGCGCCGCCCGCCCGTGAACAGCCGCACCACCGACGGAACCGGAGGAGAACCGCATTAGCAGCACGCGCGCTCACACAAGACCGCTGCTCTCTTTAGCGTCGCGGGGCTAGCAGGGCTGACTCACAATGCTACAAGGCAGCTAAGGCCTATTCACAACACACTCTCTTTGTGTCTCTGAGGGAGAGGGGGGGGGGAGTTGGCATGGGGCAGGAGGATGGGGGTGGCAAGGGGGCAGGAGGATGGGGGTGGCAAGGGGGCAGGAGGATGGGGGTGGCAAGGGGCAGGAGGATGGGGGTGGCAAGGGGGCCCTGAAGTGTGGTGAAAAGGGGGGTTCCTATATGCAGCATTTGTACATGAGCATGTGAAGGCTGCGTGTGCTGGTTAGGCTGGTGAGAGTGCGACACACCTCGCCCCCGGCTCCACCAAGCTGCCACAGCTGTTGCTAGGAACCCGGTGGCTAAGCTTGTTTGGGAAAAAAAGAAAGAAAAAGAAAGAAGACAAAAACAAACAAAACAGGAGAAAGAAGCGTCTTCAGAGATGCTAAATGAAAAGCAGTAGAGAGAGTGCTGGTGAACAAACAAATCACAGGATAATGCCACATAAATACACCACAGGGATAATAACTCGATGGCGTCTTTGACATGCTTATGAGCAATCCCTCGTTCGATTGACCGGGTCGGATTAGATTAGCAAAGTATTGCATAACAAGCATCTAGCATCGTGTTTAGACGTATTGTAGGGCGTGTCCCCAAATATATACATAAATATATAAAATATCTGCCAAACTTGTCAGCTTTTGCGCTTAGTATTTGTCACTGAGTGTCTTAACCTGCCAAAAAACTACTTTATATTTCTGCCAAAAAGATGGCTGTGTAAATTGTTTGGGGAGAAACTAGTTGTGTCTGTGCTGGAAGGTTTTTCTTGTCAGAGCGCGTCCCCTAAATGGATATTGGCAGTGACACATGGACCGGGGACAGGGACACACTCTGCTCCAGCACCAGATACTTCTACCTGGCTTAGTTCCCTCCCTCTCACCTTCCTCCCCCTCGCTCAGGAAACGTTGCTCCTGGGATTCTTCTTCTTTTTTGGGGGGGGGGAGGGGAGGGGGGGTGGGGGGGGGAGGGGGGGGGCTGTGTGCCACCTGTCTCTCCAGCTGGCACAGGTTAAGTCATAGTGACTGGTGCCACAGTTCAGTTATCATTCACTCCCTGCTGAAGGACGGTGCTCGCCGCGGGCTCGGGGGCCGCCGCGCCGCGGGCCAGCATCCATCACGCGCAAAAACACAGTCCGTGTCGCCCGGGCCCCGGCTGTCCGTCAGTACGCGTTTAGCCTGCGCGACAAATCTGCCCCCTCGCTTTCGCCCCCTTCGCCATTTAAAGGGAACCATTGATATTCGAAGAATGTAATTGAAACGCCCGGCGAAGAAGGGCTACGGAGACTGGGAAGGTGAGCGTTGGGCTCCTCCAGCAAGGTGTTTGGTTCCATTACAGCCTTTTAAGTGAGGTCTAATGGCGGGAGGCTGAGTGATAGTGCAGTGCCGAGGCCGGGCGAGCGCTGTAATGCATCTCAAAATGAAGGCTGTCTCCCTCCCAAGCCGCTGACAGGATGAATGGCTTTGAGTCATTACTGATTCGTCTCTGCGCCGAGGCGGAGGAGGGTGGCGGCCATTCCGGCTCACAGCTGCTCAGACTGCCTCCAGTATGGGGAGCTAGGTTGGGAGAGGAAGGTGGACAATGGCGGTTCCGTTCCGAGCAAGTGCTATCGGGGACAATGTTGCTGTAATCTGAGGCCGTTTCACCCAGTCAGCCCGGTGTGCTACCGCGAATCTCCATGTTAAATATCGGCGGGAGCCTTTATTGTTTGGGGCCCGGTGAATTCTCTCTACAATAAACCCTTCAAAGCACGGGTATTTTTCTCAAGTGCCACAGCCCGCAGCACTGCATCCAGAACAGTCATATCTAACACTCCTCCCCCCCCCTCACACACACACACACACACACACATCTTTAGCGGTGCCAGCGTGTCAGGAGAAACAGCCCCACAAAAAAAAAGAGAAAAGACAAATGTAGCTGTACAATCCGTTTTCTCATCAGCGCCCCCTCCCCCTGTTTTGCAGCGTCTATCTTTCCCCACGGCTTCTCGGCCTCGCGGCCCCGTAATTACTGGCGATATCAAAGCCATATATCACCCTGCATCTCTGCGGACCTCGCCGCGCGCACCTTCAGGGAAGGCTGATAGCATTGTGTCAGGCCTGCGTATGACCCCTGGAGGGAGAAGTAGGGTCACCCCCACCCCCCCCCCGCCTCCCTATCTCGCCTCTCCTCCCAACCTTTTTCCTCCGTCTCCCTCGTCCCTCGCTATCAGTCGAGGAACTGCTCGCCGCTCTTGATTGGATGTCTGAGCCTGATTTGGAACCACTGGCTCTTTTTCTCTGGTCAGACGCCACGCGGCCGGTCCCTCGGGTGAGAGGGCGACGCTCTCGGCGGTGACAGGGCTCGCTTCCAAACGCGTGTGTGCGTTTGGGAGTGAGACCCTCTGCAGTCTCAGTCTTGCCCGTTCCACTGCTTGTGATTGACTATACTCACCCAGGCAGCTGGAATGGTGTGTGTGTGAGAGTACATTCATTGGACGATTGAAATTGAATGGGGTGGGGGGGCAACAGTCAGAGAATCGTCCACTTAATCACATTGCCAGTCGGTTTGACACATGATTCACAACAAAACCAACACGTGTTCTTGGTGGAGAGAGAAGGAGGTGAGGTGACCAGAGCTTCTCCTCCCCTGGCGTTCATCTCGTCAGCCCATCAAGACTTCATCATCCTCGGCCCATGACCCGCTTTTTGGATTGACCAAGAATGCGACGGCGTACGTATGACAATACATCACGTATAAGCTATTCAGCCGATCTCTCCTTTACCCACATCCATCCTCAACAGAGTTGACTGGAACGCCGCACCGCGAACATACATTACACAGACGGCAAAGGCCAGGCCTCCACTTGATGTATTAACCTCAACCAAATGTCTTACTCAGTTGTAAACAAATCCGATACGCTCTCAACTTGGACTTCTTCCCTGTTCGTCTTGGCAGCGCTCGTTCCCAGATCGCATATGTTGGAATACGTCCCACCTCTTTGTGGATTTCCACTTTGCTTCCAAACGAATCGCCGTAGAGGAAATATAATCTATGTGCGTGCGTTGTATGTAAATCTTGAAGCAGCAGACTCTCAACGAGAGGAGATGTAACGGCGTAAGGACTCACTTCGGGACATGACTAAGTAGAAAGAAGACCTTGGACCGCCGGCCACACACTAACATCATATCCTTTTAAGTCCAAGTAAATTGGAAATTCCTGCACGCACTCTGAGCTAGCTGTCCCCAGTTCCCCCCCGATAAGACCTGCTAGTTCAACAGGGCACAAACAAAACGTCTGCCATCTGCCTAATACCCCATCACCCTGTCCTCATCTGCTTCTCTCATCCTCCTCCTGTGCTTCCTCGTATCGCTCATCTTTTTTCCCCCTTTTTTCTTTCTTTTTCGCTTATGAAAGTTGGAGGAACTGCAATTAAAGTTCAGCCGTTTGATGAGGCCCGCTGATAGGGGGCAGAATGTACGAAGGAAGTGTACAACTCCAATTTCACGAGCGTAGGCAGGACATTTCTCTCTCCGACATCAATTAGACGGATCTGAAGTCGGCAACTTAAAAGCTATTTTGGCTTTACAGCCGCACTGTGTCTCTTACGTTCAGAAGAGAGATTTCCCCGACCATCCGTCAACAGCGTTCGCAGAGTCTCTACCTTTAAACTCCTTTACCTTTGAGGTCTCTTCGTTCCCGACGGGTAATAAGACCTCATTCCCGCTTAAGCCCCTCCTCCTGGCTTTGACCCATGCGTCATCGTATTCCTGCTCTCACGCCGAACGGGATTAGCCAAAGGCGTTGTTTGGATATTTTTCAAACACGTACAAATCGAATGGAAAGCACCGCTGTATGTCATGTCTCGGCCGAGCACTCAGTCAGATTATGGAAAGGGCTTAGAGCAGGAAAGCAAACCAGCCACCCACCGCCACGAAGGGAGAGCCGACGGGAGAGGCGGGCGGACGAGCCGACGGCACCATCATTGGCCACGCGTGACCCTTAAAGCCCTCCCTCCGGTCCCCTCCCTTGTTTAAAGTCAAGACTGAGCATTAGCATTTTAACTCCTCAAACAAAGAGACCGGCGGGGAGAATTTATGCATGGGGTTTAAGATCGGCATCGCATACGAGGTGTGCTTCTCATCCCCCCGCGCCCCCGTACCCTGGGGATCTGATGTGGAGCCATTCGGAAGGGGAATGCGCGAGGCCTTCATATGCTGACTGTGTGTCGTGCATATGTATCGCCGCTTCAAGGCGTTGTTTGCTGCGTACGGTACGTGCGGCGCGCCACAGTCTTTTTTGTGTGTGTCGTGTTTACGGGTCGGAGCAGATCCTCACGGAGGCCATTTGATCCCTCCCATGAATCCTTCTTGGCTTTTGGTGTGGGTACGAAGGCCATAATGCCTATTAATCAGGCTAGTTCACTGCTGATAACCTTAGTCGTGTTTAGCACCTGTCGGAGAACCGGGCTGAGTATTCGCAGCTTGAGCTTTAGTGGCATGTTGTTAATCCGAAGACAAATGCCGCCCTTATGAAACCGAAACTGGGCCGCATTCCTGAGAATACAGAGTGATATATGTGAAGGGATAAAATAATAATGAAACGGAGAGAGAGAGAGAGAGAGAGAGAGGAGAGAGAGAGGGAGGGAGGGAGGGAGGGTGAGTGAGAGAGAGAGAGAGACGAGAGAGAGAGGGAGAAAAAAACCTTGCATAGACTTTGAAATCTTCCCTTCAGAATTCACCGGAACATGCAAAGCAATAAATGCAATCCAGAGTTCTATTATTAATTTAGGAATGTAAACCCCAGTCCCATCTGTGCCTGTTTGCTTTCAGCAGTCCTCCATCCCTTTTTTCCCATAATGCCTCCTGTTTAAATTGAGAGAGATTTCCCCCCCTCCCCCCGTCCCCCCCTCTAATTCGACAGTATTCTTTCCCTCCCTCCCATTCAACGGATGACATCATCAGACATTCATTAAGCGCTCTCATTTCTCAGCCGTCCTTGCCTGCCTCTCGCCTCCCACCCCTCAACCCAGCTTGATAAGATCCCGCCGCATTTCCATTTGGCCAATTAGGTGCAGTAAATTTCAGGCTGGCAGCCTAACCTTTCAGCCCGTGGCCGAGACCAGACCACAGTCTGTGCTTATTAAGGGGAGAGGAGGCCGAAGCCGACGGTGGAAAAAGTAGATCTTTTTTTGGGGTCGTTCCCCCATGCGGAGCGGATTGATACGTCTCGAGGGATAGACAGAAACAAGAGACGGTGCATTGAGGTAGCCCCCATAGGTCGAGAGACCTGTTTCAGCAGCCATTTCGAGTAGCTTTGTATGACCCGTGGGGTTGGGTTATAGCCCCCCACAGGTCGAACGTGAGTGGGAGATGTTATTCTTCCTCGCCCCGCTACGTTATCCTCAGGAAACCTTGACTCGGAGGTCTGAGGTGATACTTTGTCAGATTAATAGCTCGCGCCGCCATCGCTAGCTAAACATTGGCGCTAATGAAAGTAAATGGCGGGAGGACTTCACAGTCCATTTGTCAGCGTGGGGGGCGAGGGCGGGGCGAGAGGGTAAGGCGGGTTTCACTTGAGTCAAAACAGTAAAGAAAGAGCTAATTCAGACAGGAGCAGGTGCTGTACCAGCCCACTGGGTGAACCCCCCCTCCTCCCTCCCTCCCTCCCTCCCTCCCTCCCTCCCTCCCCCATTCCCATAATTCCCTCTGTTGTTTCCAGTACTCCTTCCGTCTCTGTCTCTCCTCTCGTTTTAATTGGTGGGTGGGAGGATACACTCATTTGATGTCGATTCCATTTTACGTAATTCGCTTGGTACGCCATTCTTTATTTATTTCCCGCTCGGAGGAGCGGGCGGACAACTTCCCTTGACCTTCTGTTACTTCACCGGCTATTCGTCTTGCTTCCGAGATGAAAAACACAACATACTTCCATGCTCCGATGATTCACGTCTCATCTCCAAATGATTGCTGGCCCTCCTGAGACTCTTACACTCCTCGCCCGCACCCCCCACCCCACCCTCCTGATACACATCCTTTCGCTCACATGCGGCGGGAGAAAACAGAGTTTCATTCTATATTTGAGGTGGAACGTGGGGGAGTTTCACCTGGCCGGGCAGCGTAGGGGTGAGTCATGGATTCCCCCCCGGGGCGTCAGGCGAGACTTCACGTTTCATTACACCTCGCCGCTTGATTGAACCCCGTGTAAATTACCTCGGTAATGAAAGCCCCTGTCTTGTATTTACCATATTTTACCCCTACCATACATCATTTTCAGAGTCATAGGCCGACACGGAGGAGGGGCGGTCGGAGGTCGACCCCCACCCCACACCCCCCTCCCTCTTTCATTTCCTAAGGAATGACCTCATCACAGGGCTAGCTTTCTCCCGCTTCATCTTCTGGCTTGAACTGAAAGCGCTGCTCGCCATGAGATAAGCCCCTACGCTCATGTTCTGAATGATATATCACGTTCTAAATTCCCCCGCGGTCGTTAGTTAGGCCAGTGGGCGCGCGTCAAACTTCGGTATACATTCGTTTTGGAATTGGATCACCTCTCAGTCATTATGTATGCCTCGTGTCTATCACATGACGACAAACTGCGCTTCTCTGCTGATGTTGTTGACGTGTTTTCCCTCATTTGCATCGAGCATCATAATCAGGACGCTGGACTTGTTATGTGACGGAGGTATTTTGGGGTTTGTTTGCGAGCGTCGGCTCTTGTTTGTGCCAGTTCCTCTCGATGATTCCACACTTCTCCATTTCGCTCTCAGCGTACTACAGCTGTGACCCTGTGTGGAGAGTGTGTGTGTGTGTGTGTGTGTGTGTTTGTTATCTGGCGGCGCAGCCTTGGCTGAGCCCCGGAGAGTGGGCTCATCTCGTCGGAGTGCAGGCCCAGTGTGGAGGCTCCCGTCCCAGTCAAACGGTGACTCAAGCTGTTGGACTGGGACGGCCTCCAGTTCGAGCTCGACAGTTATGAGGACCTCTACCTTCCTCAATCCCCCTCTGTTTCTCTGTCTGTTTGTCTCTCTTTGTCTTTGTCTCTCTCTCTTGTGTCTCTCTATCATAGATCTAGCTACGCATCTCTCTCTCTCTCTTCTCTCTCTATCTCTCTCTCTCTCTCTATCTCTCTCTCTCTCTCTCTCTCTCTCTCTCTCTCTCTCTCTCTCTCTCTATCTATCTCTCTCTGTCTCCGTTTGTACTCTCCCCCTCTTGTTCTTAATAATAGTTTTTTCTCTCTGTCCTTATCTTTTGGCAGAAATGTTTCCTTTGTCCTCTTGAATTCATAACTCTTTCCCAGTTCCTCCCCCCTCCACATAATCTTTCTCTCTTTCCATGTGATTGATCCCCCCCCACTCGACCACTCATGCTCGAATCCTCAATCCCGACCCCAGCACGACCCTCTGGTGGGGCTTAATCCGGACATGAATGGGTGGCCACTGGCCAGGTCCTGTGGGTGAGGCACTCGGGGGGGGTGGGGGGGTGGAGATGATTGGGGGGTGGTATGGGGCAGAGAGAGAGATCGACTGCTACGCCACCTGCTTCTTAGCCCCGCTGGTCTTCGGGCCCGGTCGATGACAGGGCGCAAGACGGCGCTCCCCCCTTCCCTTAAACCACTCTTTCTCTCCCTCTCTATCTCTCTCTCACTCATTCTCAAGCATGCAGCGCACCTCCCCAAGGACTTGTATTACCCCCCCCCCTTTGGTGTAACACTTTCCAGACCAGGGAGGAGGGGGGGGTTACAGTGCAGGGCAGTGATTGCTTTTACAGCTCCAAGGTAGCAGACGTTCATCTAACGCCACGTCCCTTCCAGGCCGTCTCCCTCACGGGCTGTTTGAAACGGGCGACGTCTCCTGTCGTTTCTTCCCCAGCAGACGTCGCCGTTTTTAACTCTGACGCGGTCGGAAAGGCCGCAGTTAGTCGCTTTAGATCTCGGTCTTCTCAAACTGGCGGGAGCCAACTATCAATCTTTAAACTTGAAAACTGATGACACCATCTCTGATCAATGTTTCATACCTCAATTGCATAATTCACTTTGATCGAGCGAGAGCGTGGGATTGAATATTCGATGAGTTTGTACCCCTGAACTCCAAACATATAGAAAGCCTTGCTGAAATACTCAAAATGCTAATACAGGCCCCAGGATTGCATTTCCAGTTTGTGGGAATCTCTGCATGTAGACAGCGCTGGAAAGTGAGTGCACAGTCCCTCACTGAGCCGGCGATGTATCTGTTGACTGAGCGAATGAAATGAAACCATTGTAAAGAGATTAAAGCAGGTTGGAATTGATTTGTTTTAAGGGGAGAGGTTACGGATCATTTCTTAATTTGGATCCAGACAATAAACAATGATGACCTTTTCACATCCTGCTCCTAACCTTTAGGAGTGTCTCCCGATTCTGCCCCAAGGTTACCAAGGACTCTGTTCAACCTGATTAACTCGTGCGTCATTAACATAACATCGTTTGTTGTTAATAACTTTTCTAATTTTCTAATGATCTAAAGAAAGGTAAGGCGTAGCTGCTTAGGAGTCAGCCAAAAGAGCAGCTAATCTTGTTTTTCCTGCATTTTATCATCAGCCTCCGACAAAACACACTTCCAGAAGTATTCACCACAAAACAGGCGTGTTCGCTCGCGGGCAGCCCGCCCTGTTCTCGTACCAACTCCAACTCGTCTCTCTCGTGCTCAAAGGAAGGTTCCGGCGGGTCTCGAGTGCCGTCTCTCTCCTCCCCGACGCCCGCACTTGCTTGCGAAAGCTAATTATGGCAGGTTGCTCTCTGACTGAGAGCGTGTCAATATCCCTCTGCGGGGGAGAGCTCCAACTAGCTCGCTGAATGGCATTCATATTCATGAGCCCTTCATTCCGTCTAAGGAGCCTCTGCCACTGGACCGTGGCCTGGCACCACAGGATGACTCGTGACGACGTGTGGGCGCCGACATCTTGCCCGCCACCCGGAATAGCAGCCTCGTCTCACCGTCGTGTGCCCTTCGCCGCTGTGCTGCCGCCGCTGTCGCTATGACGACTCATAAAGGTGGATAAGGGGGGGTCGAGAGAGAAGTCGAGAGTGTCGAGGAGAGACAGGGACAGGAGAGAGTAGGGAGGGAGAGAGAAGGGGGGAGGAGGAGATTTCCTCAAAGAAAAACAGGTAGAATAGAGGGGAGTATGGGTTATGAAAGAGAGAAAGCACAACGTTGTGCGAGGGGAGCCGGAGGGACTGAGGTAAAGTGTGGGAGGGGAAGAAAGGGTTTACCGACGACTCTGTCGCCACTCAATCAGATCTCCCTTCGTGTCACCTTGGGATGACAGCGGAACTGACACCGTCCACTGTTTCCCCAATATTGTTGTTTACAACGCTGTTGACTCACGGCAGGGACAACATCTGGTGGGTACTGATTAGGTACAAGGTCAGAATACTAAACAGCGTCCCAAGAAGCTAGCCGTGGCACCGTGTACCAACGAGACCAGGTCCGGGCTTGTACCGAGTGGTGCCGTTCGCTAGTTTTGAGCTCGGTCGAACATAGAAAGAGTTGTCGCGACAGAGACTTCTCCTTATATATCCTAAGGCCTGCGGTGGGATCAGCTGATACGAGCACAGGAGGAACACGCAAGAAACAGACAGCCCACTGTGCTTTGGGAGATGTGACCCCCCCTCCTCCTCCTCCCCACCTCCACACCGCTCTCCTCCCTGGGGCCTGTCTCGGGAGACACGTCGGAATTATAAGACCGTCAGACGTCTCGGCCTTGCTCGAGAAACTCAACAGTGTCCGCCACGCGGGGCGATGTCACACTGTCACCTCTGCTAACACGGAGGGACAGAGAGAGAGAGATGGAGAGAGGTAAAGGGTGGGGAGACAGAAAGGGAGAGAATTGGAGAGTGAGAGGGGAGGAGGGGAGGTGGAGAACAACACATGTCTACCTACTGTATGTACCTCCCCTGTTCACCTCACTATCGGCCTGTCTATTACTATTCTCACACTACTAACAAAAAACGCCTCGTCAATATGTCTGCCATTTCGGAAGCACAGAACCATGACTTCGACATCTGCACGAGAGACGACTCTATCAATATGTCAGTTTCATTACAAGTGAGTGTTTGCGAAAGAACATCCGTTCTCATAAGGCCCTCCGATCCGGTTTCGATATTCCCAACGCTACCTCCTCCCACCTGGGGAATGAGTACGTCTCAGCCAGCAAATCGAGACCTTCAGGCCCAGTAAATTACTTTCCGCTCCACCCAAAGTTGCGGCAGGCGCGGCCCCGAGAGACGTATCGACGTTGGAGGAGACAGAAGAGCTCAAGGCGGCCAAGCTTTTAATCCCACCCATGAATCCTGCCAGACACTTCCTTAAGACCCGCCGTGGCCCCTGGCATGCCAATGCAGGACGAGCCGGGACGCTGTATCGACGGCCGAACCCCCCCTCGGTCGAACAGGGACGGTTGCTAAGAACTAACGAGCGACCGTTTTCCGCCGTCGAGAGGAGGAATGGAAACAGGTTTGGCCCCCCCGCGACGGCGAGTGGTCGATGACGATGAGTCACCGAGCACGCGTGAAGGAAAGGCGGCCATTTTGAAAGGGGTCCATGCCGAGCGGGTAGATTTGAGGGGGCGGATGTGGGCACGCCAAGTCATGCTCCTCGCCGACTGTTTCTCAAGTAACGACTACTCAGTTACTACTCAGTCAAGTAACTACTACTCAAGCTGGGATTTGTTTTCAGAGAAATGGTGCAGCTTTAAAGGGAGAGATACAGTACATAGAGAGAGGCTTTTTAGGTGGCATGCTTACATATTCTCTTTCCCTCTGTAGAGTGTGTATGTGTGTGTGTGTGTGTGTGTGTGTGTGTGTGCGTGCGAGGGGGAGGGGGGTAATTAGCAGTTAAAGAACACTATAAGCAGGGCCCTGGGTAGCTGTGACGGTAGCTGTGGAATGCAGTGTTGTGGGGTCGCGAAGGCTTTGAAAAGAAAGTGCTGGAAGCACAAAGTCACTGGAGTTGGACATTAGGAGTTACTATGGTAACAGTGAATGGAAATGAAAAAATCGGAGCCCTCTGTGTGTCTGTGTGTTTTGACTGTGTATGTGCGAATCTTTCCGTGGGTAAGTTAGAAAAGGGGAGATGCAAAAGGGTGTGTGCGTGTGTGTTTGGGTGTGTACAAGGCTTGGAATGCACGCGGGCCCCTGTCAGGATTCCTTGGAAGATTCCGGAGTTGCGACGGGCCGTTGAAAAGGGGCGACAAAGCCTCAAGACTGGATTCAAATGGTGTTGTTGCTACACAGTGCATGTGGCTGCATACAGCCCTTTCCAAGCGTTCAATCTGAACATTGCCCAGTCACTCCTCTTTGTATGTGGCTAACACGACTCGGCACTTTGAAACACCCAACCAATAGCATCACCCCCCCCCTGCCCTTCGTGCCTCTGAAGCAGAGCGCGGCGGTGCTGCCGGACGATATCTGGGGCCACAATCTGGGGGCACACTCTCTGGAGACGTGGGCTTCTTGTCTCAGCATGAAGCGTTCCTTCCGCGTCGAGGAGCCCAGCGGAATGCAGGTGGAGATGTTCCCTCACCTTTCAAACGGAGTCTGCCGCGCGTGCGCACACATCGCAGACGGACGTCTCTTCGACAGGAACGTTTGCGTAGCAGTGCGCACGCGCGCTTCATTTACTGCTCTCGGCGTGCTGATTGAGAGGGCCACACGGTCTGGACTATGGGCGTACGCACACACACGCACACTTCTACCTCTCCTCGGGTAAAATGATCATTTCCTCCCAAGACTATGATTAATACTAATACATCCTTGTGACCCTCCGTGTAAAATGATACGACCCAATCCCCTCTCGTACAGGATCCCTCTAAATGAAGGTTTAGCATAACCCCCGGCTGGCGGAATGACTCCGAATGCCCGCGCCACACGGCTTGCCCGGATGTATAAATCAAGCGTCCCCTCGAAGATAGGGGGACGCACCATTTATTGGCAAGAATAGAAAAATTCATCCTGGAAACCATAAATCATCAAGCAGGCACACCCCAGTGAATACCCCCCATCCACCAAACAAATCGATTCGCCGGGTTATTGCACATTCCCCACCCTCCCCATTTCACAAGACACCCTAACACCCTTTGTGTGCAAGGGGATTTGCATACACACACAGATTAAAATCTCATTAAATATTTAATATATACTGTTTTCATATATATATTTAAATGGTGGTGCATTTATGAGGATATAATGTTAAAGGGCTTGTTTTTTTTGGATGGGAGGCGGTAAATCAGTGATGATGTGTTGTGTTGATGTCGTGGCGTGTTGGACTGTGTGGATGAGGTTGGTTGTGTTACCAGACCAACCCTTTTCCCCATCACTGCATTTGCAATATCCCACCATGCATTGCAGCATCCCTAAAGCAATGTAAAAAATGCTAATGGAGTCATCATGGGTTTATCTGAAATCATAAAACGACTCCTCCCCACTAACTTATTGGATTTGAATGGTTTGGGAATAGGAACTGAATCACCATAAAAGTGCTGCAGAGATTTACTTCCTAATGAGGTAAACATCTTGAAACAAAACGTCTCCAGACAAAGGTGTCAAATAGGCAAAAAAAAGGCCAAGACGGAAAACGTGACCGCAATTCAACCGACCTCCATTTTATCGACGGGGATGTTCCAGACACCGAACACACGGGCTCTTGAGAGACGGACAGCGCGAGACGAGGGGACTGACATATTCATCACCCTATCAGAATTCAGGAGGGGGGGGGGAAACAGCTGCTCAAGGAAAACGATTGGACGGTAAATCTTTCAGATCGTCACTCTGCTTTTTTGAGTGAACGTGGCTCGCTAGAACTCCCCCGGGCGACACTCGGGACAGGAGTTATGTAGATGTCTGTCCCTCGGGCCTCATCCCAGTCGCTTCATACGACAACTCAAGTCTGCTTCAAAAAAAAACACAACAAACTCCTACCCTAATCTCCATTGTTTTAATTAATTGAATTAAGTCTAATGTAACTACTGTTTACAGTATAGCACCATGTGGAATGAGCCAGTGTGTGACTGTGACAGCATCATTTACATGCACCTCCACTTCCTCCAGTACTCTAATTGCGTCTGCAGAGTCACAGCGAAGCATGTGCGGAAATGATTGTATTAATTTAAATTTGAAAGGTATTATAATTCAAGTAAACAATGGCTGCTGGTTCAGACTGTGGATGAAGCTGACTGGAAACTCTGGGAGTTTGCCATGTATTATTCATGGGATTTGTAGTTCTGGCTACAGGGCAGTCTTCAACTCCAGATGATCTAGGCTGGTACTGATTGGGGAGTATGTGGAAAGTCCTGTACAGTATTGTACAGTATTAACACGTCTTCACATTCCCATCAGGGTTATTTCCTTCTTTCTGTGGTTCATAACCATGTTGAAAGGTTGCAATCTCACAGCACCTTCTATATACAGAGGTGTGATGAACATAGAAAGGAAACAATGTGAAACGCACATTTACATTAGCTGTGACCACGTGCCACTGGGGACATGTTTGACCAACCTATCAGCAGAGCGAGCTATAGAGCTGCTGGTCACAGCAACAAATAAAATACAATAATTTCATATATATATATATATATTCATTTATATGTATATATATATATATTAACACACACTGGCTACATCAAAGAGATATTCAGGCTGTCTAAAGATGGTTCACTCAAGGATGTTGACCATGAGAGAGAGGCTTTGATCTGTTCTTAGTTACATTATAGCCTTGGCTTGGCCGGCAGCAAACCTAATAGTTATGATGTAAGTAAATGGTATCTTTTCCTCAAATTGTTCTCATTATAAACAAGCCCAGATTTGTTTCCAAGTCCCCCATTTTGGGGGTTTACACTGTTTTCCCTTCCACCCAGCCCTTCATATTGGCAACCACACCACTAGTGCCTCCGCAATGACTCAGTGTAGTGCCCTTGTGTTGTAACCATCATGTTCAACCTTCACCCCCTCAACTAGAGTCGTAGAGTGTGTATCGTATCTAAGTTGAGGGATGATGGTGTGTTGTGCATCCGACTCCTGCCTGGCCGCGTGGTCTCTCCCCTGAGGGATACAGTCTCAGGCTTTAGTCTCTCCTCTCATCCGCTGGTGTCTGACACGGCACGACGGTGCGACTGGAATGTCAAGGTCAGTCCCCGTGTCCTGGCTGCACTCTGCAGGAGAACCATAATAACATGACTCAGTAGATAGTGCACGGGCTACTGGGTAGTATAGGTTCTGTGAAAGCATATCAGGAGTGGATGGGGGGGGGGAAATGTAGATGTTTGCCAGTCGCTAGTTTTGTGCTGTCACACGACCTTTTGATCTATTGTAGTTGTCATTAGTCTCGTCTTATTGTCTGAATATAGGACAGAATAATCTCTGTGCTGGGATTTTCATGGTTTAATTTCTATTTCTGACCGGTCAAAAACGCAAACCACGCAAATGGAACAATTCGGAGAGGGGCGTAATGTTTAGAGCGTCGGCCATATTGTCCTCATCAATCATCGCAACCCGTAAACGCGAACAGAATCTCTTTTCCACTCCGAAATATGGTTCTAGTCATCGGCCTAAAGAAAGCACCCATTCTTCTGCGCGCGCGGGAGCAGGAAATGCATCTGTTTATTACTGCAGCAGTGGTCTCCTCTCCCCCTCCTGGATTACTGCCATGGCACCAGTGGAAATCCATATGTGGTGATTCAGCTATAGGTTCTCAATACAGAACAGTATTCAGAACATAATGCCGTCGTCTACAGTCTTGGCATTTGTCCTTAAAGCAGAGATTGTCCCCAAGTTCCATTCTTATGTGTTTTCCCGCCACTTCTTTGTTGACTTGCCGTTGCTGCGAGATAAATGGGGCTTATCTCCGCCATACAACGTAGGAGAGGGGGGAATTGTGAGCAGCCAAAACACTATTCAAGCCGCTAATCTGTCGCAATGTCGGAGCAGGATTACGTTTGTCAGAGAGAGAGAGAGAGGAAAAAAAGGCGGTCCAAGCCGCTGATGTTTGGGAGAAAAGGTTCTGTCTCAGCGTGCCGTGGTGAGAGGAGACAACCCATAAGCGAACGCATTAATCATGATCTCCCACGGTCCCACAATCCCCCCCTCCAGCCCTCATCCCACACCGCCACCGTGCTAACGCTAACCTCGCCAATACTCTTGTCTTCAAAACTCTAAAGATTGGGTCCGACCCTTCCAGATTGAGAAGTCACTCCTGTTCGTCCTCGTTAGTTCCACGTTGCTAATCCGTGTTTCGTCGCCCCCGGACTGCTCCTGGACGATTCCTGGCGCCGTTCGTCACCAACATCCTTAAAACCCGCTAATGCCTACCAGAACATCACGTTAAACAACAAAACAATGTCTGCGATCGCCTCGATGGCTGCCGTGGAGCGCCGCGCCGATCCTCCGCCGCTCTCGAACAGATGGAAGCCGGTGGGTTCCGGTGGGTTCCGGTGGGTTCCGGTGGGTTCCGGTGGGTTCCGCGGGGCTCGAGTGGCTTCGAGCGGGATTCCCCCTTCGGCGGCACGCGCTAAATCATCCCCTCCCACGCGGCGTCCTTGTAGTTCCGCTTGCCTACGTTCCGTCCTTTCCCTCGCCGTGCTCGTGATTTAAACGGTGTTGTTGTTCTGGCGCCAAAGACAAATGGAAACCAGACCTGCTGTCCGCTGAAGGATGATGAAGGCTCTGGATAAGCATGAACAATGCGGGGTGTATTCGGAGGTGTCACCATTGATATTCTCCATCGCCTTAAAGTATACGTGTGTGTGTGGGGGGGGTGTGCGTTGTATTTGTGAGTGTAGGCTTGTGTCGATGTGCAGGCCTCTTGTTCTTCCTGGTGGGTGTGTGCATGCATATGTCTCATGTGTGTGTGTGTGTGTGTGTGTGTGTGTGTGTGTGTGTGTGTGTGTGTGTGTGTGTGTGTGTGTGTGTGTGTGTGTGTGTGTGTGTGTGTGTGTGTGTGTGTGTGTGTTTTACAAGGGCACCAAGTGTACACTCATCTTAGTGTAGGTGCGTGTTCTGGGACGAGGAAATCTGTTTAACCTTGCCAATACATAAACTCCTATTATAGGATGACCTTGTGTTCACAGTGAGCTGTGCGGTCTGTCAGCCAAGGCCTATTTCACATTCACTGTAAGAGCAACGATTGAATTCAGAGATGACACTTTTGTATGCATAGCTTCTAAAGGGTGCCATTCTGGAAGGCTGTAATGAATGGGTAAAGACAATGGCTCCTGTACACACACACGCGCACACACGAACACACACACACACAGATTCATCAGGAACCTCGACCAGCACTTTATCATCTGACATTCACTGCAAAACAGTGGAGACAACGTGAATGCTGGGGATCTTCTGCTATATATAGTGTGCCGTTTTGTTTTCCCTCCAAGTACATGGCCATGGCTTCTTAGGGGTTCTTGTTATGCCCGTCCAGGAGACAGGCCAATGGGAGAAGATGGATGCTGTTGCGCTCAGCTGCGAAAGATAATGAATGAAGTCGACTCTGGGCAGTCAGACCATCACTAAAGCGTAATGGGTCCCTACAGAGCGGCTTGGATATTGACCCGCCCGTCACTCTGTCTCTCTCCTCTCCCTCTCTCTCTCGCTCTCTCACTCTCGCTCTCTCTCGAAAACAAACACACACACACACACGTACACTATATACCGTGTGCAAAGTACACATGCTGAAGCACGCGTCACACAAAGGAAACACACCTACACACACACACATACATTTGCTCCCTCACGCAACCGCACACTCATTTCAGACCTGTCCGGGCAGGGCCTGATGCGACTGCTCTTACTGTCTCTGAAGAACACGGTCCGTAGGTTTCTCTTCCAGCCTCTTGATGCTAGGTAATAACACAGTAAGTAACACAGAGTTAACCTCTCTCTCTCTCTCTCTCTCTCTCTCTCTTTCTCTCTCTCATACAGGGAGACACTTGTCAGACTTCCTTTTACTCAATGTGTGTGTCAATGTGTGGGTGGGGTGTTTTTTTAGGACCAGGTTCATGGTTTATTCCTCAATCAAATGTTACAGTTGGACAATTCCGGGATATTTCTTCACTGAAACTCTCCCGGGAATCTATTTCCCCCACATTTGATTTGTTTCTGTGTGAAGTCACTCGGATATTTAGTTTGCAGCTGCTTTCGACGAAGACAATTTGGATTGTTTCTGCCACGCCTTTCCACTGTCAAAGCCCTGTCGACTCCATCGAGTTTGCCCAAGGCAGGAAATTCACACAGACCCATTTCGTTGTTATCGCGTTGCCAACACTGACCCAAATTCGCCCTGCCGTCGACAAAAGGCCGGCGTGTATTTCCCTGGCAGACCCGGTCCACGGCGAGGTCTGACCGTCTGTGGCAGGAGGGATTGGAGGGTTTGAAGAGGCCTAGGCCTTGAGCCTCTTCTGATTGTGGTTGGGTGGCTGCGGCAGGATCAACGGCGATTAGAGTGATTAGGGATTGTGCTTACACCAGGCTGCAGGGCGCTTTGTGCCAGTACCTCCATCATCAGCAGGCTGTCTGCTGCCCTAATCTACCCCGCTCCGAACCACCGGCAGAAGATGAGGGGTTTTGCGTGTGTGTGTGTGGGGGGGGGGACGGGGGGGGGGTGTTAGAAGTAACAATTGACGAGGGGAAAACTACGTTGAGTCTGTATTTTGCAGCAAAAGTTTCGAAAGAGGCTTTTGGCCAGGGATGGCAGCAAAGTGTCGCCGTTTGATTTCCTCCACTGATTTAAGTCGCCGTTTTTGTCCCCGTGAGACCCTTCTGACAATAAGTATGCTTGTGCGTCTTGGGGAAAAAAGTCCAAATGAAACAGCCTTTTTTCAAATGTCATTGAGTTGACAAGGCGATGACAAGTGGACAACGGGGACGATTCTGCGGTAAATAATATGATATAGCATGACATCATACTGACAGATGGGACACAGGGACAGATTCAGATACTGAAGGGTATCTTCCCTCAAGTGGATGGCGTCCATGGATGGTTTTCTGCTTTAGCCTTAGTCATTTTCACAAGTACATTTTTTGTATATTTCCACGAAACATCGATGTCTCTCCTAACGGGGCCAACTCATACTGTAGGTTACCGGCAGGCTTTTTATTTATTTTGACCCTGCAATTATGTCCCCCCCTTTATATGTTCACTGTCTGAGTTTCTCCCTCTCCAGTCTCTTTCCTGTCTAACTACAGCGCATTCATCTAGCCACGTAAACCCATTATTCATTTACATATTTGAATCAATCACGCCAGGCAAATCCATTCCCTCGCCCTGCTAGTTCAAAGGGCCCCATCGGAGCCAAGTGCCTGATCCAACCCTGATTATCCTCTAATTGGTAATTGTGAAGTGGTAACTCCACGTGGCTATGCCAGAAGCTCCCACTATTGATTCCCTCCCACTCAGCCATTGATTTGAGCTTAATGTGTTTAATTCAAATTATTTCAATTTTCTTCTTCGCTTGCCGTCTTCGGTTCCGTTCTGTGGTCGGGACACGGAGATTCAGATGGGAAGTGGGTTCCCCTAACGTGGCGTGAAACATGCCACGGCATCCGAGGGATTTTTGAAAATGGGTCAAGATGGATTGAAAGCGCGGATTAAGTGTGCAGTCCACATACTTGAGACGTAATATTGTTTAATCCAGGAAGTTGTTTTTTTAGCATGATTAAAGTTGAGAAATACTGTATGACCCGCTGTGAACTCGAGCCTTCTGTGAAACTGTCGACATGTTTTCCTGAGATCCAGGTCCATGTTTAATGGGATCAGATGCATTGGTTTTATGTAAGCATTCGTATGAGGTTTTACATGCAATGAGATTATAAACTCCTTGTTTGAGATTTGAGGGAATATCATCATTTTCTTTCGTGTATGGGATTAGCATCGCACGTGTTTGTGTTCTCTCACTGTGATTTGCACACATGCGTGTCATATGCATGTGCAAGTGTGTGTGTGTATTTGTTTGTGTGTGCACATGTTGGTTCGCTCGCCTTCACATTGCTATAGACTCACAGCAGCTATCTGTCCAATCTCATACGACCTTGTTTTCTAATTCCATCTGAAGCTCTATCGCAGCTCCCGTTCTCGCCGGGCAATTACAAAGCCAGTCTCCGTTTTCTCTCTCTCTCTCTCTCTCTCTCTCTCTCTCTCTCTCTCTCTCTCTGTCTCTCTGTCTCTCTCTGTCTCTCTCTCTCCTGACAGAATAAGAGTCAAGAACAACAACCACAGCCGACTGATGAAGCCAAGCCTCAATAATTGTTTCCCAGTTTCGTAGGCTTGACCCTTATTTATTTGACTGGCATTTACTGGCACCAAATTAACTCTTCGTGGAGAAGGCTACCATCCAGGCACACGTGCTGACTGAGGTTGTCGCCCCGTAATGTGGGTGGGTGAGTGGTTGCAGGGGGGGAGGGGGGGTCGCGAAACTCATAAAGGCCAGATAGGGGCTGTGCTTCGGACCATGTCTCATTAAAGCCCCCGTCTGTAATGAGATGGGGAAGCTTCACTCTGCGCTCTCACTGGAGCGATTGATTAGCCCGGCGGCCCAATCAATGTTAATTAAGGTGTAGGGACGACTTTAATCGCGCCGCATGAATCATGGCGTCAGATGCACCTTGACCCCTGTTGACTCACATTGAGAACGGACGAGGCGAGACGTAAATACAGTCGTACGTGTTGTTTTGGCGAATTGTGTCTATAGGCAGGTCTGCTAATGCTATAGACTATAGAGCATGCGTGTGTTGTCGAGGAATATGCCGAGTCAGGCCGAAGTACTGATCGGTGGAGTCCACGACCTTTAGCTTCAACATTGATCTCCCTCCTCTTAATTTCTCCCCTTATGCTAATCCATCTGTGGACAGCAGATCACGTCAATCAATACAGATGCGAGCGTTAAAGAGTTAACGCCGTGCAACGAATGTGGCATTTATGTGTGTGGCTGGAGCTCTCTTGAGTGTACGTGGACGCGGCTGTGATTGATGGCTGCCAGTGGCAAAACGACCGACGTAGACGGTGGCGGAGAAGTAATTGTGTTTCTAATGAAAGGCGAGGTGAGACCTCTTTCACGAGCAGAGCTGATTTTGCACTCGGCCGACTGTGTCCTCGGCTCATCCTTCACGCCATATCCCCGCTCCAAATTTCATACGACGGAGCAATCGTTTTTTTTGTTTTTGGAGCCCGAGTCCGACTCCCTTCTACCTCATCAAATGGATCTCTCTACCGTTGACAGCGTGGCAATCAATGTCCAGTGAACCTGCAAATGTGCCGAGTTCTTAATCTGAGCGGTGGAATGAAATCCTCCCTAGCTCATTAGCCACGTTGTAAATATTGTAAACATCGGCTAACAGGGCATTAGCTCAGCTTTTGTCTATTTTCGGAAGTTTTCCGCTTCCACGGTTGGAGGTGTGTGGGACTGTGTGTAATTCATGGTGACCTTCCTGTTGTCTTTCAGATGCAATAACCGGACTCAGTGTGCGGTGGTGGCCGGACCTGACGTCTTTCCTGACCCGTGCCCTGGAACCTACAAGTACCTGGAGGTCCAGTACGAATGTGTGCCGTACAGTACGTATCTCTTCGTTCCTCTCTCCCTCATCCAGCAGGTTCCTGTTCCAGCTTCTAACCGTACCGTACCTGTGTACGTGCTTCCGAGGAACAGCAGAGGAACACGATGTATCTCGTGTTTCCCATGATGCATTGCCACCCTCAATCTGTACCGTCTTCAGACATTTTAACACCAGATGTAAGATCGTTCGTGAGATTCCCGTGGACACAAATATGAACATATGGCCCCGGGGATATGAAACGTTATTGTATTCATAAACTGTACTCATACTGTATGCCCCGAATGCATGTTATTGACTTTCTTCAAGGTGACAAACGACTCTTTGAATACATCGTAGCATTTAGACGATTCTTTACCATTACAATCCAACCCAAACAGTTTAGTCCCCCGTAACCTCTCATATCCCATTTCAGTCACACATGGATCATCCCGTCCCCTTCATGTCCACAGTAGATGACCACAAGGCACATCAGACACAGCCTGACTCACATGTAACCACTCCTATCTGATTCCCGATCCACACGCTATTGATTCCCATGGGTATTTTGAGCTAACTACGACATTCAAGCCGTTTCCAGTGGAATTGCCACTCTGCTATTCTGGGTAAATCAGTATTGACATTTACATGTCCCACTGAGGGTTTTCCGTCCACAGCTTTTCAACTGACAAGACTGATTTGACTGATTGAAGTGCTAAATTTCAGTTCTAACTACAGATGCAGTATGCATGTGTTTGACATAAACTATGTTAACACTTGAATCCTATGACCATACCTGACCTCAATCTCCCCGCTCAGCGGTATAATTCAAATACTAACATTCAAATATGAAAATACAGCAGATTCTAACGATTATAATTCATATGGCCCTTCAAATATATTGTGTCAAAGCAACACAAGCCCACTTTATTAGTCTCACTAATTCCATTGTATTTTTAACCATTGGAATTAACAAATCCTTATGGTGTTGTGCTAAGCTTTTTAATGTCTAATATATCCTCCAAAACTCCACAACTGACCCATGGATGAACCCTTCAGAATAGCAATGCCTTCAGCCATTGTAGCATGATGAAACACCCTAAAGCTATCCACAATTTCACTATGGGATATTTCGGCTGGGAATGGAATCCCTAGCATGGGGTAGAGGCAAACAGATGAACAGGAAGTGACAGGAAGTTGCATCATTATCATGTGACCTCGTTCATTGTGTTCTGGTGACCTCCAAATGTGAAACCTGAAAATGAGTAACGTACACCACCAAAAATCTGAATTGAAAGTTTATTTTTGGAACTATATCTGAAATACATATCAGTTAATAGTTGCCGATAGGGATTTCATAACATCTTGATATTTATGAGTCAGATGGTATTATTACCTGTCAGTGTTTAAATCCAACTTTAATATTATTTAATACCAAAGGCAAATAATACGGATAACTCACAGTTAGAATAAACAATTTTAACACTATGACATTTTCTTATCTGTTAATCATTTACTTTATATTTATCTATTATTAATCTAAAGTCAATAACTTTTATGTTTTAATGACTTTTAGCTATGATTGCCAGATCATCAAGTAAATCTTGCAAGTGTCTTGTATTGGAGCTGATGGTATTACCCTCTTTAGATTTCATCTGATTCAAACAATTGCCCCTCAGCATTAGAATCAGCATTTAACAAAACAGCATAGATGAAGCCTGTTTACCTGTCAGTTTTACAAAGACAGACGTGGCCTAATAGGACACACCATGGTTATATGCTGGGGGAAGAGAGAAGATGTGTTTTGTATTTGTCTAGCACACTCAGGTGATTATATATACCTGCTCAGAATGACAAGTTTAGCACAGTTCCTAGCTGACTGACTGACTGGTTGTTTGCGTATTAATGGCTGAACGATTACCATTTTATTGGCATGAGAGAGAGTGGATTTAAAATGAAGCTATAAAGCAGTGGCTGAATGGGATGGATATGGGGAGAGGGTCTTGTAAATGAAAGCCCTCGCCGCCCTGTTCTCAACAGAGTGAGGGATTTAAACTGCTAATAAGCAAAGCAGCCAGCCGTGGCTCAACCTCTCCTGCTGCTGAGAAGTCTTGACTCTATCGCGCTGACAAGTTGTCTCTCTTTCACTCCTCTCCCAGGGATCACACTCGACGATAAGCTATGGTAGCGATCAAACATTTTGCTCGATCTCTATCTAGCGATCCATCGCTCTCGTCTCTAGTCGACTCTATCTACGCTAGCTCTCATCTATACTCTATCTCATCTCTCTCGTATCTCTAGCTCTCTCCTCCCTCCTCTCTCTCTCTCTCTCCCTCTCTCTCTCTTCTCTCTCTCTGTCTCTCATATAAACTCTCACCGGCTTAGTGTTTCTCTAGCTCTATCTCACTCAAATCCACCTCTCTACCCTCTCTGTCGCTCCGTCTCCTTCTCTCTCTCCCTCTTTCTCTCTCTATCTCCGTCTCTCTCTCTCTTATCTCTCTATCCCTCTCTCGCCCCCTCTCACCCCGTCTCGCTGTTCGGGAGGTTTTCATCAGTATTCCGGTGTAGAAGCCCACTCTGTCAGGATAAGTTACAGCTCTCCCCTCCATCTCTCGATCAGGCTGGAGAATAGCTCCATCAGACCGGCCTCGTAATGCCAGAGAGCCCAGGCTCCTAACGGGAATCTCACGCAGGCGGGATACCATATTGATTTTATTAATTGCCGATTTGGTTCGCGCCATCAATCGCGATGGAGAAATGTTATGACGGCTATGCCCATGAGCACACCTTTGTTTGTCTTTGCTTGATGGGCTGGTATATTTCACCCGGTCTATCGTCAGAACAATTATTGCCGGAGCCAGTCGCTTCCTTGACAATTGCACTAATAAAGAAGTCTTTGACGCAGTGGATATACTTTTCATAAGAGTGTTCTGGATCTGAGGCTTGTAGGGAAATTGGATTATTTTTTGATACAGCCACTTTTCCCCTCAGAACTGAACCGTGCTCGCCTGAGCATGGCCGGGTCTCTCCAGCACTGCCAGATCTGTCACTTACCTCCCTGTACTAGCCCTGCTCACGCGTGAGCCTCCATGCACTCTACAGATTATCAACGCTGCCCTTTGGATTGAGCGCCCGTCCCATTCCTGAAGGGGCTCTGCTGCTTTGATCAGAGAGCCAACATCTATTTCCTCCTCCCCGCCCTTTAACCCTCCTCCTCCGCCTCCACCTTGCCGCCCTTTAATCCTCCTCCTCCTCCCCCTCCTCCTCCTCCTCCTCCCCACCCTTTAGCCTTCCTCCTCTTCTCCCCGCCCTTAACCTTGCACCTCCTCCTGCTCCTCCCTCTCCTCCTCCTCTTCCTCCCCGCCCTTAACCTTGCACTTCCTCCTGCTCCTCCCTCTCCTCCTCCTCTTCCTCCCCACCCTTTAACCTTGCGTCCCCTCCACCCGCTCCGCCTCCCCGCTCGTTTATCCTCGGCGTCTCCAGAGCAGATGCTCATCTCTGTCCTCTCTCCGTGAAAGAGACTCTTGCTTTAACAAGCGGGTCCCTCCCAGAGGTCAGCCTCATCAGAGGTCAACACAGCAGTCCCGGCCGCCCTCCTAACCCCGTGCTCCTTCACAGCTTTAATGAATCCCCAACCCCTCTGAGGCCTCCTGAAGTTGTCTCACGGACGAAAGACCCCTCCAAATGAAAGTGTCCCTGGGTATGCCTGCCAGGACCTGGACCTTTGGAAGAAAGCAAGCAATATCACATCCGGCTTCCACCCCTCCCGACCTCCCCATCCTCTCTCTCTCTCTCTCCGCCGTATTATGACTAATTAGAACGGATTCGGCGTGCCGTTGCCATGGCGAATCCGCTCCGACCTTGATCGCGGGAGCCAACAGTCGCCCCCCCCCCTCCCCTCCCCTCCCCAACGAAATGAGCTAGGTTGTAATTACCGACCCTTCCAGTAAGATCCTTTGTCCGTCTCAACATGCTAAAAAGATACCGCCGTGTAAGCAAGGAAAGAAGGAAGGCAGGAGAACAGAGGGAGAACAGATCGTTTGAGCGATCCGTCTCAGAGAGAGAAACCCCCTCTCCTCCCCCTACTGTTCCCCGCTAATAAAGACAATGTAGAACCCCGCAATGCACAGCAGGGGGTCCGGCAGGCAGACACGGGGTGTGCAGGAACCGAGCCCAGTCATATAATCATGTAATCAAGCCTCTGATTCAGATCGAATAAGGAAACGCAGAGCTATATGCCACGAAGCCGCCGCCGCTAATTAGCCGTTTGCCGATCCTGTAATTGTTTTTTAATTCATTCCGCCAGGATAAATAATCGATTGCTAATAACGTACCGACCGGTTCAGGAGGGGCCTAATCGAATCAAGCCGCCACGATTGGTTTGGCGTGGTTTTCTGCACACCTGCGGCCCCGACGCCGTTGTCCCCCGTCTGTGCCAGCAGGTTGGAGGTGTGGGAATCGATGCGAGGCGTCGGGCCGGCTGTCGTTTCAACGTGGCGTCTGTGGCGTGACGCGTCGCAGTGTCCTTACTGCAGCGAGCCACCGCACCTGCGTGAGAAGGCCGGGGCTCTCTCTCTTTTTCTCTCTTTTTTTCTTGCTCCTTTGTCCACGACTGAATGTGGATATTTGTTTTCTTACAATACCCCTGTAAGGCTTTAAGACACAAAGCAGACGAGGACGTCCCTGGATGTTTATCTTTTCATATCAACTATTTTCTCCTGAATCGAAACTAACTTTAAACAGTCAAATTATGATATAGGCCTACTTAAAGATTATGAATACATAAATATAAATCTACCAAGCCTTCTGGCACCCACGCAGGAGGCAAAAGGTGCTCCGTATTAGCCTCCAGCTGGCCGGTTCACCGGGTCAAAAAGTTGCCAGTTGAATATGCATTAACACGAGATATCATATGCCCCGTGCAACAACTCTAGCTCTTCCTGCTCTCGTCCCTGCCTCGGCCCGTCAGCGTTGTGCGAGGCATCAGCGTCACGGTAGCAGTAGCATCACGGTAGCATTAGCATCACGGTATCATTAGTATCACGGTAGCATTAGCATCAAGGTAGCATTAGCATCACGGTAGCATTAGCATCACGGTAGCATTAGCCAGCGAGAGGCTGTTTTCACCTGGATGGCCACATCCACGTCCGCTCATGTGTGAAGGGAGGGAAGCGATGCTAACTGGATGTAATAGTCCACCTCATCATCTGGTGACAGCTGACCACTGGCTAACCTGCGAGGCACTAGTGGCACGCCGTCTCCCATGAAACCCTGAGGTCATTTGTACGCAACCTGCCATAGACGGACAGAATCCAATGACGTCTTTATATATTTTTATCACAGTTATTAGTTGTAACCCGTTCAGTCCTGAATCCACAGTTCAGTCAAATGTGGTGGAATGGCCGTTGCTGCCTGCTAAGTGATATATGCAATAACCTTCCGTTTCTAGTAAAATATTCTCTGTCATGGCTTTTAACCTGGATAAGTAAAGGACATAAAAAATGAATGGAAATGGTATACGAGTATTAAATGGGATCGCCTACGCATGCAAATTCCTTACTGTCTATCTGCTCACAGCTGTAGGGAAGGGAGACTATGGACGTAACTGGATTATCATACAACACACCCGCGAAGGCAGCGTGGTTTGAGGAAAACACACGCCGGAAATAGACATTCATTTACCTTCTCTTTTTTTTCTCCGACGCTTTTTGGAGTGGCTCCATAATTGCACAGGAAGGGTGTGATTACCAATGTGGATAAATTGCAGTGTTAAAGAGGTGAATCTGGGCATGTGGAAATGCTTTTCCCTTTCTAATGGCTGTGTACGCCAGCGTAATCTATCAGGTCCTCGTTCCGGGCCTGCTCTCTTTCACACAGGCCTCCACAGATGCGCGACCACACACACACACACACACGCGCACACACACTCACACTCACACACACAGGCACACACAGACGGGAGCACAAATACATCTGCCAAGACGCACGCATATTCAAAGGCACACAGAGATGAACTCCCCCACACACACACACACACACAGTGCTGACTCCAACTCACCCACCCACACTTTTCTGAAAGTGTTGAGAGTGCTAAGTGCCGAGGCTATCGCTTTAATTGGAGATTGGTCTCTTCTGGGGTCTCTTTCCCTGCAATCTCCTTGTTAATCAAAGTTCCTACTGTGCGTTTACTCTTTAATGAGGCCTTCCTTGGCTGTTCCGTGTTGTTTCAACAAACCAACCTAAAACCCTTCCAATCCTCGCCCCGTTCCCTCTTAGTGCGGGTTATCGCACCCGGTGATTAGAAAGTCTTAGGTAACCCAGTCATTTTCAGACGGGAGCAATTGCGTTACGTCTGCCCCAATTGCGAACGAGTTTCTCCAAAATGGATTGCGTTTCCTCTCGCGCTTCTCTCGTGTCCCCGTCCCTTCTGTTTGGATGTTCCCTGGCGGATGGCAGGCTGGCGCGACGCCAAGCCCCTTGCCCCCCTCAGTCTGACGAAGACACACACACACACACACAGCCGCACACACACACTTCTCCCGAGCACTCACAAGGAGTCTGCTTCCACCACCGGCACGGTGAAGGTTATGAGATTGCCCTGCTAGCAAGACAGAATGTCAGAGGGTGAAATAGAGAGAAGGAGGCTGAACGGAGGATGAGGGCACCGAAGGGGAGGCGGAAAGCGGAAGAGCTGAGAGTGGACGGTGGACGAGAGGGAGAAAGAGAGAGACGAGCGCTTGAGAGAAGGACGGAGGGTGAAAGAAAGAGAGGGACAAAATGGTAACCCGTGCGACACCTCACTCATCCCTAGTCACATGCTATTCAAAGCCCTCTCGTTCAAGTGATTTATCGAGAAGAAGGAGTCTAGTCACTGGCTGGCTTCGAGAGAGGGCGAGGACGGAAAAGAGTGTGTGTGTGGGGAAGTGTCAGAGGGAGAACGAGGGAGAGAGGGAATATGACAAAAATGGCTTCCGTTGAGCCATGAATCTCTATTAGTGCCTAATGGCGCCGCTCTTGCCACCTCACAGTCATTATGGTGAAATTGTGAGGTGTTAATTATTGAAATGTAGATCCATACAGCTGCCACGTTCACGAGGGTGTAAGCGGCGGTGGCCTTTAGCACTGTGTGGCAGTCGCAGAAGGTGTGTAGTTAAGACATACCGGTGAATACCTCCGAAGGAGGGAAGCCTCAATTTCAGCTCCCCAAACTAGATTTTGAACGTCAGACTTAATACTGGTGTCTGGTGAAATTGTTGGAGACAAACAGCATTCAGGATGCGATCATCACCAACCACCATCACCCTGACGTGGGATCTGTCAATCAAAGACCAACAGGTACTGTGGTTCAGATGAACAGGTAGATGGCGTCTGTAAGATCTCGCCCTACGTGATTGAACAGGTTCTCTCTGCTCTTTTGACAACACCTCGTGTATCTGTTTGCGTGCCATTGTCACCTGGTTTAGTCATCTCTAGCTATTTGGAGGAAAGAAAGTACCCAGCATGCTCTTTTCCAATAAGCCGGCTTGATGTATAGAAAATAAAATTGCAAGGAATGCTCGAATGGACTGTTGTCCTAGATGTTTTCACTGTGTATTTTCGCCTCCACTACACTTTGGTTTTGTTTTTGGTTGACTCCTTTCTTCCCTCGTCTCAAGTGAAAGCCTGACAAAGAGGGAATATATATGAAAGAAATATCACGCCAGAGAGAGAGAGAGAGAGAGAGAGAGAGAGAGAGCGGAGTGCCTTTTAGTGACTCACTGACAAGCGTGACCAAAATCGTATTAGGGTCACAATGGGGTGGAGAAGCTCCTTTTTTCATACAAATCAATTCTCTTTCTTTCTCTCTCTCTCTCTCTCTCTTTCTCTTTTCGTTCTACTCAGTCACAACTCTCCTCTCTCTCTCTCTTCTCCATTCCAACTATCATTTCCTCTCTTACGAAGAGACGTTTCACTTACTGCAGGTATCTCGTCGCTACAACCACTCGGTACCATAAATAATCACCCAGCGACACCTTCAGCGATCTGAGGAGTGACCTTGGTCACCGCGCGTGCCGATTCTACCCTGACAAGCAGTCACATGACGGGTGGGGGTGGGGGGTAAATGTAACCACGGTGACAGCTGTGACAGGGATGCGAGGGCTTGGCGTCCTTCCTGTGGCGACGACACATTCTTCATAATGTGCTTCCCCCCCACTCGACGCCATCCCTAATGCCTTTAAGAGAATGATCTTTACCCCCTGTCCCCCCGTATTGGAGCACAGGCAGTTAGAACCCCCCTTCCCCCCCGCCTCCCTCCAGTCCAGTTGCGTTTTGTTTTTGTAGATTCTTCTGGAAAAAGATGATTCATCAAGGCCCAATGTCATAACATGGTTTCGACCGGATGCCGGGGTTGAAATCCAGACAAACCGATCACAAAGTTTGGGACAGAACCGATGCGGATCGATCCAAAAATTCAAGTAACGCCAAAGCGTCTGGAACACTGTTTGATCGAGGCCAACGTAGAACCAGACAAAAAATGGGGAGGTCGGTCTCATCTCTGCCTTTCCCCCTTTTTATCCATATCAATCTTTCATCTCTCACTGGCATTTATGACTGCCCCCCCCCCACCCACACCTCCTTCCATCTCCCTTTCCCTGACCTTATGTCTTTCCCTCCAAACCTTTGAACCCGTAATATCCCTTCCTCCATCTCCTTTTCCTCTCCCCCTACCTCTCCTTTACACCGTACGCCAACCTCATTTTCTCTTCTCGGGCCTCACTCTCTCCCTCTCTCTCTTTTTTTGTAGAAAGGGGGGGACCTTGTAAGCTCTGGTAAGGAAGGTTAATCCCCTCATATTAGACCCCGGATTACAGGCCGAGTGTGTGTATGTGGGCGTGCTGGTGTGTGTGTGGGTGTGCGTGTGTGTGTCTGCTTGTGTTTTCCGTGTGGGTCTGCAGGAAGGATTTAGGGAACGCCTCGCTGGTCGGTCGCTCGGCCCAAGGGACTGGAGCGACCGTCCCAGACGGGCCTTCAGCATCACCAAACAGGACGGAGCGATTAGGAGCCCTTAGAAGTTGGACGTCGTAATGTAGTGGGAGAGCTCCCCGCCGAGGGGGGAGATCAACAACACCAGATTGGATGCGCCGGTGTCCCATTGTGAGCGTCTCTCTCATTACAGAGCAATTTGCGGGAAGCTTTGCTCCGCAAGACCGAAGCCGTTGACGTCTGCGTCCGTTGCCTTTAGTCCTGTCCTGACAGGTGGCCATCGTAGAAAAGGGCTGGACTTTTTGGTGGCGTGCGAAAGATCGCCTCGACCAGCGCGCGCTTTGACTAGCGATAGAGGCCAGGCGGAGATGAAGATCTGTGCTTTCTCAAGTTGACGGCCACTCCGATGGCGCCCGACAATTACCGGGAGTTTGTTCCACAGCTGTGCATGCTCGAACACATTTAGCCCCTCTCCCCCGACAGCATCACATAGTGGAATTGGTCACATGTTAAGAGTCATTAGTGTTATCTGTCTAAAGGGGTTATAAATCATCAATTATCAGTTTTAAAGGCGTGTTTGTGAAAATTGCTTCTAATTTGCATGTACTCCCGCTTTCCTGCCTTGCTTTTCCCTTCTGTGCGAGGACTAAAACCAGCAGAAGGAATGTAACCATATGTTCAGCCATTTTTTAATGAACGTGTTTGGTTTTTCGGGTTCCGAAACGACTCAATTACATCTCTCTCATTCCCTCTCCCTCCATCTCGCGGGTTGTCATATCACTTCAAAGTCGCACTCGCGCGTTTCTAAAGACGCGTTTGATTTAATCACTCTCTCTCTCTCCCTCACAGGCTTTGTGGCAGACGATGCCTCCTTCCTTAGCCACAAATAAGCTTTTCTTCGACTGAACGTCGTGTTTGTCTTCTCCACTAACCACTGTTGTCCCTGTGTGTGTTTGACCTGCTGAGAAGAAGAAGATAACTTTTTGCCAATTACATTAACCTATTCTGTATCTCTCTCTCTCTCTCCTTCTTCCCTCATGCCTACTATTATAGAAGTGGAGCAGAAAGGTAACTAAATGCCGACTTCTTTCTTACACTTAGCTCTGTGTGTGCTACATGATTTGGGCTGGGTGATGGGGTTGCCATAGTAGCTTCCATATGTCATCTGCTCCCTGATGACCCTGTGTGCTGCAAGCTGTGCGTTGGCAGGTGGTGGGCTTACCTTTCTGGGGGGGGTTATATAGGTGGTCACAAGAGCTGAATATCTGTTAGCTTGTACACTGTCATGAGAAAATATTCTCAGCGCCTTCTGTTTTTCAATGTGTTCTTTTCCTAAATTCCATGAATTCCCAACGCCAATCACGGTGTCCCTATGGAAATTCAGTGGTTGACTTGATGACACAAGCCTCTTTTTTGACAATCAACTAAAGTCATGCATTTTCTTTTGGGGGTTTTTACTTCATCTGTTTTCCCCGCCATGTTCCATCCAGAATATTTCTTTTCCAAGTAATTGAAAGTTATTCCACTCTGCTTTTGCCAGCTGTCAGGTGTGCGAGAGACAATCGATAACGTGTTCAATAAACTGTCAGCATTTGAGATTATACCTCTAACATGATGATGGCTGGGAGCCTCTGGGGAGCCCTCGAGTCAATGTTCCAGAATGATCTCAGACATGCACATTCAGGCATCGCTGGCTCTGCATGGGAAACAGCTTGCCCTAACCCCCATCGACACGAGGGGTCCCTATTTACTGATGGTCGAACGGGTCAAACTAGAGAAGAGAGGGGCAAGTCCTGAACGGAAGGGACGACACCTCAAATAGTATTTAACGCTATCACGTAATAAGTAATACACCCATACCCTATTGTGTGAAGCGGTGTAATCATTTGCATATGACACATATTAGTCCGTCTCCTGTCAGCATGTGATGTCATGTTGATGAAAAGCCCAGTCAGACACACATCCACATTGATTCTTCCTATCTCACTCCTCCAACCTAATACAGTAGTTACACTTCACTCTGAAGGATTATGGCACTTCGCCAGAAGAAAATGATACCGGAAGACGGTTGAAATGGCCTCATCCAGCCGTATGATGGTATAATATCCCCCCCGAGAAAATCCTGTTTACACACTGCATCTTCCCCCCCCGGCTCCTAATACCCTTTAATAACCTTTACGGCCACCTGTATATCCGCTGTGGATAGCGCCATGCTAGCCATGTCGGTTCAAAGCTCGCCTCCCTCGGTTTTGTTTTGCACACCTCAGGAGCCCTTGTTCAGGAAGGCCATAGTCGAGGGTTCATGCCGCGCCGCGCACTCCACGCCCCGTTATTCACGAGCAGGCGGACGATTTTTTTAATCTCGAGGAGATTAGAGAACCAGGGGGAAGCGTCCTCACGCACGCAGCGGTGGCACGCCTCTCACCGACCGGAATCAAAGGAGCCCAGCTCCGTGTTTGGTGTTTACGGTTGCAGAGTTGGGTGGATCGCGTCTGAGAGAGGCGGGCGCTGGTTAATCCTTCGCGGCGTTTCTCAGGGCTCCGGCCCGGCTGTGAGCACAGGCTCCAACCGCTGTGGTCAGAAAGCACACAGACAAAAGGGCCAGGCCATTTCAGAAGGATCATTTGAGAGAGAGAGCAGGGGAGAGAAATAGGAGGCGGTGACGCCCACCCGGGGTTGGAATGGAAACCAAGCCGCTGCGGTAAGGCCTTTGTGGTTACGCCCCCAGCCACACCTGATCTGAGTCATTCCTTCTTTACTTTGGATGATTCCAGTGCTTTCCACATCAGGCATGATCGGTGCTAATGTTTAGAGTGTTAGAGGATGGCACCCCCCCCCTAAGTATGTCATCACTGATTTCATCAGCGCACACAGTAAGTATATACAGCGTCGTACTAAAAAGAGACCGTTTTTCGACTGGCATCTCCATTTTTCTCCTGAGAATGATGAGCTCTTGTGCTTTTGGCCCCTCTCTGTCTCAATAAATGATGTGCTTCGTATATTAAATTCACATGAGCAAGATTTGAATTCCAATGTAATCTTTTTATCAAGACAGCCGACTCGAATTTGACTCCGTCGGAGGTCCAAGACAATCCATTCTGGAACAGAAACCCCTTCAGCTAGAGACGCACCATATCGACTTCTGTAATGCATCACTATTGCGTTCATGAGAAATAAGGAGCAGCTAGGTTGCAAATAATGACATTAGAATGCAGGGGCATTGTCAATCATGGTGCCATTGACTGAAGATGTCTTTGTCTGAAATAATGGAAACATATTCTGGCATAATGATGACAAAATCAAGTACAGTAATTACTGGTTTTGTACCACCCCCACTGCCAGTAATTCTTCTGAGCTATTAATCAAGTTATATGAATGTGTTTTTTTTTGTGTAATTTCATAATATTATAAATAAGGGCATTCATACCTCGCATGTAAAATAAGATGTGAAGGCAATGCAGGATGGAATATCATAATGGTTTTCTCATGTCATTGCAGGATAAGGAAAGTGGAAGGTTAAATCCTTGTCTATGTTTCATGAGTCACTTCTTCTCTTGCTGTCACATGAAAGCCAAAGCAAACTATAATCTATTAAACCCACCAACATTCCCATTCGTTGATACCCTTCAGAAAGAACGAAACAAATCTCCTACGCGATGAAACAGGAAATAGCTTCCGAATCCTTTTTTCACATTTCATGTGTTTCAACGTGCTGTCGTTTCCCTCCGTGCCTTTCCCGCCGGTGGCATACAAGCCAAAATAACTCTCTGCTCTGTCCTTTCCCCATTTTGGCTCCTCAGTATTCCTGTGCCCTGGCCTACTGCGAGGGGTGTACCAGAGCGAACACCTCTTTGAGTCGGACCACCAGTCCGGCGCCTGGTGCAAAGACCCCCTCCAAGCGTCCGATAAGATCTACTACATGCCCTGGACTCCCTACCGCACCGACACGCTCACAGAGTACTCCTCCAAGGAGGACTTCATCGCCGGGCGGCCGACGACCACGTACAAGCTCCCGCACCGCGTCGACGGCACGGGCTTCGTGGTGTACGACGGCGCCCTCTTCTTCAACAAGGAGCGCACGCGCAACATCGTCAAGTTCGACCTGCGCACGCGCATCAAGAGCGGCGAGGCCATCATCGCCAACGCCAACTACCACGACACGTCGCCGTACCGCTGGGGCGGCAAGTCGGACATCGACCTGGCGGTGGACGAGAACGGCCTGTGGGTGATCTACGCCACGGAGCAGAACAACGGGCGCATGGTCATCAGCCAGCTCAACCCGTACACGCTGCGTGTGGAGGGCACGTGGGACACGGCGTACGACAAGCGCTCGGCGTCCAACGCCTTCATGATCTGCGGCGTGCTGTACGTGGTGAAGACGGTGTACGAGGACGACGACAACGAGGCCACGGGGAACAAGATCGACTACATCTACAACACGGAGCTGAGCAAGGACGGCTTCCTGGACATCCCCTTCCCCAACTCGTACCAGTACATCGCCGCTGTGGATTACAATCCCAGAGACAACCTGCTGTACGTGTGGAACAACTACCACGTGGTCAAGTACTCGCTGGATTTCGGGGCGTTGGACAATAGACAAGGTAGGCAAAGTTATTATTATTGTATTATTTTTATTATTATTATTATTGTCTATTGTGTTATTATTATTCCTCTATGTTCAACTTCTGCTGTTTTGGCATTTGAAGACCTGTTGGCTGGGATTGTGGCTGAGATGGTTTCATTATTTTTTAATTAGAACCAGTGAGGGAACTGATTCCTTCTAGAGCACATACCGCAAGGTCTTTTTAGGAACACTGCATGTTGGAAGAGCAGTCACACTCTTTGAACTTGATATGGTGATTTAATGTGGCGCGGCATTCTCATATAACACACCCTAGAAAGATTTGGCATAATGATTTGCGCAATGTAAATCATTTAATTAAGGGAGTCAAAAGAACTCGATAATTAGGAAATATATATATCATTATCCCATAAGTTTGAAATTTTGCACCATGCTGAGTGTGTGGGAGGGTGATAATTAGGTACATAGCAATCCTGGATATCTCACCCTCCTTTTGTCATTCCATTCATTCTTCTAACGAACGGAGAATTCTAGAAACCAACCACACACCAGCTGTGACGAAACGTGCGCGGTGTGCTGTTGTGTTGTTGTCGCGGGAGGAATCTTGAACGCGAAGCGGAGCGATTCAGAGCTCCACACCTCCCCTTGTTCACCACCTCATGAGTAGCCTCCCCATGAGAAGGCTATGCAGTCACCACTGCACACGTTTCAGCCTGGTCTACAGACATAATAAATGGTATCAAGTATAATATCTAGAGGGGCCTATGATGAATACCATCACGGTCCTATTTGGTTCAGTGACTCTATCTAACCGTCTGTCATCAAGGAGCAAGTGACTACTTATATATTAATATCATAAAAGCATAATTTCCTGGCTCCGTTGTTTTTATTATATATATATATATATATTATTTTAAAAAGTAACGTGCGGGTTGTGAAGCGGGGACAAAACAAATTGTTTTGACACACCGAGATAATTCTTTGCGGTGCTCATCAACAGCTTTAGTCAGAAATGTCACAAGTTATTTGACTGTGAAGTCTTTATACTATGCTCTAGTATAAAGATGCTCTTTATACTATCACTGCTCTCACCTGCTGCTTGCCAGTGATCGCTTTACTTTTCTGCTTTCATAGCCCAAAATGGCTGCAACCAACCCTGTTATACGTTGCACAGGCTCAAAGTCAAAGTTGAATTATACAGCCTTTGTTCATCTTCATCTCTGATGAGTCGTCCACTCCCAGAAGCCCAGACATATTCCTAATTGCCTCCCGAAACAGCCTTTCAACAGTTCTAAGAGTTCCTCGCTGCACTGACTCTTTTATTAGATAGCGGTGTCAAGTAACTGTCTTTTAACAGAATATCTAGAGATTTTCTGCCATATTTGGTTTCAAACATCTATACTGTACACATTCACACACTGAGGCACGCACGTACATGCACACATTCTGTACACACACGAGTGCACACCTAAACACATGCAAACGCACACACATTCACATTATCCGTGTGCTGTGTAGACACACGCTGCCTTATCATATCTAATAACGTATAATAAGGCTGGTGTGTAATATGCCTTGATTCCAAACCATTTGAGAACCCGTTCTACCTGTTGTAGACCCGCGATGCCGCCCCTCAGTGTTGACAGTTGATTTCCATTGATGGGAATCTGTTTAGCGAACCCTTGAGTGAACACTTCCATACAGTGAAGACGGATCAGTGAACCTTGCCTGACACCGGGACGGTTTAGCTCCGCGAGCTAAAGGCTCCATGAGCTCGTACAGGCACTCTGGAGACCAGGGGGTTCCAAACCAGCCCGTCACAGGGAGCATAATTGTCGTCTTAAGACACATCCTGGAACCAAGCTGAGTCCCCTAGGTCGTCCTCTCTACCCCCAGCCCCCCCCCACAGGACTGCTGCCACAGTTCACAGCATGTTCGGAGTTAACACCTCCAGTGAGGCAGGGTGGTGTGAGATATTCTTGCACGGGCTGCTTACCACCTGTGTACCGACCCCCCCCCCAGGCCTCCGCCCCCACGCAACTGCTGAGGGCAGTGCAACGCATGATCTGCCCCAGCCAATGGGGCATGGGATATGGGCAATGGAGCAGTCGAGCTGTTCCTGGGAGCACAGCTGGGTCTCGAGTCGGCACGCCACGGCACAGTGAGGGGCAAGGCGCGCGAACACACACATCCAGAACAGGGCAGGGTATTTTTAGGAATCGGGGATAGATTGATGGGGCGTGTGTGGTTACCGTATAGCCGAAACATTTGATTTGCAGTACTGACGTTTGAAGGTGATTACTTCCTGTGTGTGTTGCCTTTGTCTGGTCAAATATGACAATTTTGAAATACTATAGTGCCAGTGGATCGGTGGAGTCAACATTATTATGAAGGTGTCTATTGTAAGGCAGCACAAACGCTTGTACCAGATACAGTGTACAGGTAATTGACATTTTTCGGAGGCTAGTGTCTGTTAATGAAAGATTTGTTGTCGGCTAGGTTATGTGTTGAAACAAGGTAATTGCTGTGTTACTTCAGTTGAAAGAAATTAAAATCCCGGGACAGATGTTGTCAAGGACAAGAAGAAGATATGCAGAAAAAAATACCAGTCCATTTCCATGACGACCCACATCGGTAAATTAGTCGTGTCTAAAAATGCAAGCATTTCACAAAATGTTCAGAATTCTTTTTTTGAAACAGCCAGCATTGTAAAGCCTTTCCTTTCCTTCTATTCTCAGATTCAATAGCGAGAGAAAGAGAGAGAGAGTAAGGGTGACAATATATATATATATATTTTAAACATTCTTCTTTACAAAGTCTCAGAAACACATTCAAATAAAAAATACTAGCTCCAAAGATTTTACTTTCATTTATTTATCGAAACCCTGAACCAAGGGATTGGAATGTCCTCCAGTGTGTGGAGGAATGGAAGAAGTGAGTATAGAACATATAGCGTAAAATACAGAAACATGAAACATGACAGCATACTCAATTGAAGACGTGTGTTTTCAAGACTATATCAGACACACACACACACACACACACACACACACACACACACACACACACACACACGGGCAAGCACAGTCACACAGTAATCCTGTTGGTGTCTGCTACACTGGGCAGACAGAAGGCCAGAGGGCTACTTAGTGCAAGCAGTCACTTGAGAGAATTTGCCCTGCTTCAGACACCTGCCACTGGTGTGCCCTGCTGTGTGTGTGTGTGTGTGTGTGTGTGTGTCTGTCTGCCTGCATGCGTGCGCACGTCCACACATGCTTTTCTACCTTCAACCCTCCAAAGAAGTCCTCATTTATGCATAGCGGTCATCTTAATGCAACCTAACCATGTTTCACCCCCCTTGGCACTTTTTGAAATGCGTCATCATGTTAATTCGATGAGATGTGGGGAAAACGACTGTACTGTACACCCCCTGCTCCCTGTACTGTACACCCCCTGCTCCCTGTACTGTACACCCACTCTCCCTGTCATCTTTCATTTGTTCCCCGAAGCCTGAATCCACCTTTGATCGCCGTATCGTCCAGTCGGGTCGACAACCTCGGTCCCCTATCTCGTCCGTGCCATCTGCGTGGGCCGGGCACATGCACAGTTGGCCTCGCCCACCCCCTCCCCGTCTAGCTTCCCTGTAATCTTGCCACATGTTGCCATCTGGCCGGGGCAGTGTGCCAGTCATGCCAGAGGGAGCCCGAGGCGCCGCCCGCCGACCTTCGTACGGGAAGCTGGCGTGTTCCAGGGGCTCGCCTGCCCGTCTTGGCGCTGTCAGCAGTAACACAGACTCGCTTAATTGAATAAGTGCGGCTAACCAGTAAATTCGGCCTGGCAGAGTCGTTATTCTAAGGGGGGGCATGTCGAAGCAGCGGGGCTATTTAAAACGCAACCTGTTGCCCTTTGACCTTGCCGGGGATCGTTTTGAATCCAGACACTCGCGGAGAGCCATCGGTTTGAAATAAGTCAATTAGTGGCAGGCATTCCTTTATAGATTAACCAGAGGTCGGAGTTCGGTTTTTAGAACGAATTAGCAGAGGTTGCTACTTTCCCTAGTCGCTGCTGCTGGTGTTTTTCTTCTTTTGGCTGACTTTGAATCTCGGGAAGGGCTGTTGGAGGGGAATGAAAACAGCGCCCTCTATCCTCCAGAGACCTCTTAGCTTCAGTGTTTGTGTCGCCGTTCTCTGGCTCCCAACCTTTGCGCGAGCAGCCTATTTCTGCACACAATGCCTTCACACATGGCTTCTCCAGTGTCCCCACTCTGCCCCCACTCCAAGGGAAAAAAGGGGGTTTAATCATGCTGTATGTAGCTGGGCAGGTTTATCCGGCTTGGCAAAAGGGGCTCCATGCTTCTTGCAGGTCGTGGTGCCCCTGTGCAGCATAGGGCAGTCAGTTCCCAGGGTAATCCACTCACAACACAGGGTTTAGGCTTTAAGATTACAATGGCTGTTTATTTTTTCCTCTCGACATTTGCACACATGCACTGTACACACACACACACACACACACACATACAACAGTAGAGTGTTAGTCATCGAGCTGGATATTTGTTGCATAGCAATACTGGGTCTCTATCCTTGAAGATGTGTTCTAGTTAGTCTGCGTGGATGTCTGCTTAAATGTCACAATGTATTCCTCTCTGTCCCCTTTTCTTTAATTCCCCAACTATACAGCAATAATAGCCTATACCCTGCCATACCCTTTTATAAAAATCTTGCTTATCAAATTCTGTATCGAATATTTGTTTGAGTATTTGACGTGTCATTCATATAGCCCCATTCCAGATCGTCCCACTGTGGTGTGCAGTTCTCGTCCCACTGCGGTGTGCAGTTCTCGTCCCACTGCGGTGTGCAGTCGTTCATCTTCCTCCTGTGCTCATACCCCGCTTCAGATCTCATACACAGCTCACCTGTGTAGTCAGAGCGGCTGACATGCCATCCTTCACTCCAGGCCAACACACCATCCATCTCACCCCCGACACATGCAGAAATGGGAGAAAAAAAAGATGAAAAGAGATGTATTCAGGGGGGAAAATAAGCTAGTGATTTTGAGAGGGTGGACTCAAAATTGCTATGTGTGTGTGTGTATGTGTGTGTGTGTGTGGAGAACCACACAGCCTGTGCGTATCGTGCACAGCGTGCTGCTTGCAGTCGTCTAGCCAATAACAAGACCTCGTCTGGAATCGAAAACAGCCCCGTGAACTTTAGCCACCCCCCCCAGAAACTTTCTTCCACCCGTGTCTCTCCTTCGAGGTGATCAGTCGAGTGGATCTGGCCCACTGTGGTTGCCTTTGAAGTGCTCAATCCCCCCTTATCGGCAGTGCCGGAATCCTTTCCATGGATCTCTGTACCCTCCGACTGCTCGGCTCCATCGGACAACGGTGCTCAAAAACCTAACCCGGGGCTTTTTGCCCGCGAGCAAGACTCCTCCTCGTACCCCCTTCCTTCCTCTCCCCTCGTTCCTCACCTCGCCTTCGCCATGCAGCATAACAGCAGCTGATATGGCTCGGGCCTTGAGGCTCTTAGGAAGATCCGGAGAGCTCGCAGCGCCTCTCATTTCAGTCCCGAGGAGTGTGTGTGTGTGTGTTCTGTTTCAGCGTATGCCTGTGTGATCGGGGCCGTATGTGTTTTTCGCTGCTCCGGGGGCACGCGGGCCGTCCGCTGGCGTCCGCTCTGACCGCGTCCCGCGCCGCAAAGGGGCCACGCATGCGCCCGCGCGTCAGCTCGCGTTAGCGTCAGCCTCCGAGCCGTGGGTTTCTCCCCCCCCCCTCCCCGTCCCGCTCCGGGCTCACTGATCGCCGCGGCGCGTATGTTCCATCCCGACGCCGCGTGACCTCCAGCGCTGCCCTCCGTAGTCCGGGGGGAAGCTCCAGGGAAGGAGGAATTAATTGCCAAACAATGCATAGCCTCCCTCCATTACCTCCTCCATCATGTCAGATGGTATCTGAGCATTACCGGATGTCGGGACGCATAATTTACCACGGGGCCCACTTTGACAGATTTGTGGGCCCCTGCCACAAAAGGCCCATTACCAGACAGGAGTTTTATCATCATTTAACAGTATATCTCCCTCTAGCTCGGCTTTCACGGGCGTATGTCGGATTTTTGGGGATCGAGTGACGCACGCGTGGGGGAACTGGCGGTCTGGCTGTCGAATGAACCGTGTCATAACATGCCATGAGTTGATGGTTTGTGGAATATTTTGCGGAGTGTATTGTGTAAGTCGATTCCTAATTTTCATATGGCTCAAGGATTGTTATGGGAGTTTTTTCACGTGTTACAAGAGATTTTGTTGAGACTCAAATGTTCTTTGGGAGATTACATGATCTTGTGTAACGGTAGTTAATCATAGTTTGATATAGATTTGTGTCAAATAAAAATATTTCATGGATCACGTCGCAGGAAACCGAGAGCTGGAGTTTTACTGCCTCAACGTCCGTCTCGGACAATCACGGACTAAATGTATTTCTCTCCAGAATCGTGTTGGTCCTTTTTCTGAAGGGCTTCCGGAGATTTCTCTAATGGAGCCAAACCCCAGTGGCAGTCTGAGTTTCAGTACGCACGTCCTCAAAGGGATGTACCCAAGCATGGAGGTGTGAGCACAGTTCAAATGCTAACAACGGGAGATAATCGAGTTCAAGCTGAGACAGGTGAAAGGAAGGTAACATCCAGCGAGGCGCTCTCTCTCACATCCTCCTCAAACGTCTCTCTTTTCATCTCCAGTCTGCTAAGTTCTTAAGCCAGCTAGACCGACGCCCTGACGAGAAATGATAACGTCGTAGAAACTGGGTTCATTAAAAAAAATGGTGTCCCTCCCGAAGCTTGGAAGACAAACTCTAAACGCCTTAAGCCAGACAGGAAGAGAAGCTGAGACTAATTAGCCAGAACTCCCGCTTTGAAATAAAGAGCCCGGCTCTTGTGCGGCGCGCGCCTGGTGCAAACAGACGGCGTTCGCTCGGCGAGCGGGACGTTACATAAGATACAGCTAAGTGTGACAGACGATATTTGAACTCGTCGTTTGACGGAATGCAAGTGACGGGCAATTGGTGAGGTAGAACACGTCTCGTCGGCGTACACGACGATAGAGGGGGTTGTTTGTACAGCGACGGATTTGAAATGCATCCATTATTAATGAACATCAGAGGGGAAGGGATCATTACAAGCATGGGGTTCTAACTGTGGAATTGATTGCCTGGGTTTGGGGTTCTAGATTATTTAGTCGTGGCATATGGGGTATAATCACTCTTTCTATATATTTTTTTATGACATGGAAATATTGCCAGATGTGGTATTGTTGGCAAGGAGAATGATGGTAGACCGGTGATTCTTTATTGACTTTCCAACCCTTGCCTCTTTACAACCCTAATTGTCGGTGAGGGTGGCCATCTTGAATTCACCACAGCCTTCCTTGGAGTCGGCTCTCATTATGTTTCTCTCCTCCGAAGAGCACTCTTGGCACGGTGGATTCTCACCCATCTTGAGGTTTAACTGACTTACTGAGGCCTGAAATGAGAACACTAAAGCAACAAGGCAGGAAGAAGAGGTCACTCAAGCCTCTCTTCACTGAGAGTTATGTTCCCTCCAAAAAACACAAAGAAATACCCCCTCCCATGCTAAATATTTCAGTACTTCCTGGAGCCTGTAGGATTAAGGACAACTCCTCCTGGCATACAAAGGTCATATTCACAAAGCCAGTGAACTTGAACCCCACTGGAGGTGGTTGCTCCCAGACAGAATACGCAATTGACCTGGCAAAGCTACAACGTCCTTGTGTTGTCTGTGAAGCTTGTGTTTTCCCAAAACAGAAATGTCTCCTGACCTGCTTGTCTCTTCTTAAACACCTCATGCAAAATACACAGGATAGCTCAAGGACTCTGCACTCCTCTCAGTCGTCCTATGCTAATCTCAGAGCAATAGAGAATAGTTCAGCAACACATTTTGACTCAGCATTTTGATGCAGTGGACAGAATAAAAACTAATGGAGCAGGACATCTTTTTATGTGTCCCGCATACTTTGCTTTGTTTGTTATTTGTATAAGACTCTTGTCTTCTTGTAGAGAGGCAGTAAAAGCCTACACAAGATTTATATTGAGAATAGTAGGAAATTATGTATATTATTTAATAAAATAATTTCAAACATAAGAGCTATTACACAAACGCCACCTCAATCTCCCCCAGAATGGGAGCCATATGGATGCTCTCAACCACCCCTGTCATTCCCTTATCCTAATTGGCCACTCTTGCCCACCTTGTTAACCATTGCTTATCTCAGATCCTGCAATGTGACCCCATTGGCCTCAACAGAGAAGCCCATTTCCATGAAATTATTTCCATTCTGGTCTCGTTCTACACTTATGGTCTACACATGCACCTCATCCACCAAACTCATGTGGTTCATCTCCGAGAAATTACATTTAGACTACCTTGCTATCCTGTGCCAGACGAGATAGGCAAGATATGCCGGGGCTCCCATAAGCAATAAATGAATAAATGAACGTTCATGAATAAATCGAAATACAAATGATGTCCTTGGTTATATTTCTGTTATATACTGTAGCATGTGATGATTTTTTTGCCCATCGGGACTGTCGAAAGTGGTGGCACATATTATGGTTAATTTGCAAGCAGTTCTTTCAGGCTTTGTACCGTCGTTGCCGACGGCGATGGGAATATATTTGTCAGCCCAGCGGAGCCGTTCAATACCTGTTTCTGTGTCTGTGAGATGTTCAATAGACAGTGTGGCACAGACGTGCCCAGACGAGGAAGGTCCATATGTGTGTGTGCGTTCACTAATACAGTTATACGTTCCTGCAACGTGTACTTCACTGTGCGTCTGTGAGGAGACGTCCTCAATTTGACATCATAAGAATTGGCTGTGGCAGAAAGAAAACAAGTCTATGTTGCCTTCGCTGCTATTGTGATTAAACAGGAGCCTGGCTAATGCCGCAAGGAGACGCGTTCTTGATGGAGTGTCTCCACAGCGGCGTGCCCACATACCCAGGGATCTTTAAAACACCTCCACACACTACTTGTTGACACAGCCACAACAACAACTACTTTATCAGTCTCAAGAGTTACCACGGAAATGGTGGCTTTAATAAACTAGCAATCACTTTAATCGCTGTGTGTGTGTGTGTGTGGGGCTTTTGGGAATGGAAGACTTTTTGCATGTTTAGAAATCAGTTCATGTAAATGTTGGAGACTTTGCTTCTACGATGGCCTGCACATTATGTGTGTTAAACTGTTACATAACTGGCAATATATGGCAGTGATGTGTCCTTGTGTCGTACTGTTTGCCTCCCATGTGTAACACTCCCAGTGATACTTTTACATTGTTGAAGAGCAAGCCTCACACCTACGCCAAGTGGCGCTGATTTAATTCCTGTTGTTATCTAAAGATCAGTGCCATTGATCATGTTTGTCAGCTGTGTTATATCTGTGCATGAGGGGAGAGGGGCGGCACGTATGAAATTACATTTCGAGTAGATTGTAGCTCCGTTGTAACGAAGGGATAGGCCATCCCCCGGGGAGGGGGGATCCCCCAGGGTCCTAGTGCACTTCTAGTTTACTGGTGTCCTCAATAGCAAAGACAATAGCAGGAACTGTGAGATGGAGGTGGATTGTTAGAACGGCACCGTAACATATGGGTGCTTTGGCATTGATGCATCTACTGCGCTAATCCTACCCCCCCCCCACACACCCACACACACACACCCACACACACACCCACACAACACACCCACACACACACACTCACACACACTCACACACACCTCACCCTCTGGTAGTGTTGTTAACCCTGACCTTATCCCCCTGCCCTTTGCCCCTTTGGCACCTAAACCCAGACCACACATTCATAAGACACTGGTCTCTGAATTAATTTCCGACTCTTATTTTCCAATCAGTGACACTGAGGTAGGCTGTGAGAGGGAGAAGGGATGGGTAGAGCAGATGGAATGATTGATGATGTTGGTCACAGAAGGCTTGGGGAGGATGAGGTTGTGTGTCTGCGTGCGAGTGTGTGTGTGTGGTTGTGTGCACCCGGACGTGAAAAAAGCTTCTCTGATGCGGTGGTATGGGATGCACACGCACAAGCTCTTCCATAGTCGAGCGCCCCCTAGCGCCCCCCCCTATCCATCCCAATGCACCCAACACAAAACACCAGCCAACAGGCCCCCAAAACAGAATGGCACGCAAGCTCCTGTGTTGTTATTGACTTGTTGGAAAGTCCCCAGCACAAAAGGAGCTCTCCGTGTCCAGGCTGCACACCACAGCAGGACACTCATGTGCCTGTGTGCGTGAGCCTAGCCATGGGTGGGAGCAGGCACGTCCACGCCACACCTGCCAGCTCCAATTGATCCAGTTTGAACTATCTCCTCTTAAACCCACACCAGGGGGATAGGACAATGGAGACACCCCCCTCCACTAGGACAGTTTTTCCCCCCTCCATCAGGCCCTGAAATGACTTTGCTTCTGAGACACAAATGAACTGTGACTGAAAAAAAAAGACTTGCAAGGTTTTTTCTTCTCATGGATCTCCATCCCTCTTCCATTCAGAATGCACCTTTTCTTTCTCACGCGACTGTTTTTATTTTTTTTGAAAATCGGTCCACTTACTCTCTTTTCCTCCTCCCCTCTCTCTCTCTCTCTCTCTCTCTCTCCCTCTTCCTCTCCTCTCTTTCTTGTTTCCAGATTCTTCTTCGTCCGTGATGGTGTTCATGGACACCACGACCACGCGGACCACGACGCGACCCAGCACCGTCTCCACGACAACCGCAATCAACTCAGCCTCCTCCTCCTCCACCACAACCACCAGGTCTGCCATGACGACGCCGGTTGCCCAGCGACCGCAGACCACCTCCACGACCACCCTGTCTCCCCGGCCGCCAGGAGAGGGCGTCGTCCCGGAGGTCAACACCAGGTCGTCCCCGTCCTCCAAGCTGCCCAACATCGGCATCGAGTACTGCAACCCCATGGTGATGTCCGACATCAACTGGCCAAAGACACGCCAAGGACTGGTTGCCAAGCAGCCCTGCCCACCCGGAACTATAGGTATGGTTCTGTGATACCGTTCATAATAAGATGATATCATCATCATCATATTGTGACCTGTATTTGACGGGTTTTTCGAAACCTTCGTTTTACCGGGTTTTAGTTTAGGTTTTGAAATATCTGTCTGCGTTTCAGAAGGACTAATAACGTTTCACATGATATTGATATCCGGATAATAATCAATACATTATGAGAAATAAGCATTTTAGCAAAGTCATTGACTTGAGTCGCCCCTCAGCTATATGCGCTGGCCTCCAGCCGACAGCTGATTGGCTGTAAAGTACAGTAAAGTATGGTGTTGTAAATAGCACAACACGCTTCGTCAGACCCCGAGTCTGTAGTTGGGTATGCAATTTAATTTGCTTCTAGCCTGGTGTGCCACGCAGCGGAAGGCGGTTAAAGATAGCCTGCTACCTAGCCTGGCCCATAGGAACGAGCCGCCATCGCCACTCTCCTGGAAACCAATTATCTTAATGGATAAGTGTTGGAGCATGTGTGTGTGTGTGTGTTTTCAAGGACAAGCGCACACTCCCCACTTCATCTGGTCCCTGGAATAAGCAACAACACGTTTAAAACAACAGCCCGTATATCTGAAGTGAAATGGCGAATAAAGATAGAACCAGGTACGCACGCGTGCGGTTTCGGATTCGACGACTAAACTGAGCTAAAGCGAAAAAGGTACCGGCGTGTTTCCACAAGGAAGGGGCCTCCTAGACCGAAGCGATGTGTTTGTAGATGGGGAACGAGGCGCCTTAGACGGCGTCAGCGGCGTCGGTTCGTCGAGGGCGGGCGCCGTGTTTTGTCTTGGCTCAGCTCCTCATTAATAGGCGACACCGAAGCCCCACTGAGACCCCGCGAACGGCGACGCGCCTGCAAAGTAAGGGGTGGGGGGGGACAGGGACACAAACCACACACACTACCCCCCCCGCCACCCCTTCAACCCCATCCAGCCCCCCTCACGCTCCACGTTCTTCAAAGCCGTCGCACTTCAGACGACTTTGCCGAGCGGAGGACGACTTTACGAGTTTCCTCAGCCTCCCTTTGAAAGTTCCTCGAATCCTTCCATCTCGCTCGCTCGCTCCCTATCTCTATCTCTCTTTTTCTAACTCTCTCTCTCTCTTCATCTCCCGCTCTCCTCTCGCGCGCTCTCTCCAATTCTCCTTCCCACTCGTCTCTCCCCCTTCTCAGGTCGAGCCCCATCTGATAAATCCATCAAGCGTCAGGCAGTTCAAGGAGGACTGGGGAGGAAATGATATGTCACTCAAGGTTTTATATCGGTTAATGTTAGCTGTCTCTCTCGTCTCCCCAAGACAAGGGCGTCTCAACACCGACATGTTCCTTTAATGGAGTCGCTGATGAGTTTATAAAGAAGAAGGGGCCTCGGAACGCCAACTTGTTAACTCGGTATACGAATGCTCCGTCCTTCCAATGTCAAACCGTTGACATTGACTGTCAACCCGGCGTTCAGGATTTCAAGGAGTCATTTAGCTGAGGTGAGGCTACATTTGATCAGTCGGAGGACTCATTTGGAGATAGGCAACCTGATTTCAACTGGCCTTATTTTGAGTCCCTTTGTGGCCCAAAAGAGAGACACACAAACACACACACACACACGCACTGCTTAAAACACACACACACGCACCCGTCTCCTCACATCATCCTCAGCAGTGGTGGTCTCCCTAAGGCTGCACTAATTGACCTTTCATAACGAACTCGAGGATATCAGACTTAATTGGAACCCAGTTCGGTGTCTTTTCTCCAGGAGTTCAGCTGTCACAGAAGCTCAAACCGCTCTGTTGTGTATTACTCACACACTTAATTAGAATACACACACACACACACACACACACACACTGTCTGAGCTGTCTCTGCATGCTCAAAATGTCTTCACTCGCATCACCTCTCTTGATTCCATTTACTGATACAACCGTTCATCGTTTTTATCCATCTCAAATCTTCATTGGCAATTTGCTATGAAGACATGCTTCCGAGATTTAAAGCACGTATGCCGTCCGACCCGGCGCTGCGTTTTGACCCGTTCCTCCTGTGGGACACACTGCTACATGAACGAGATAATGCGCGGTAGTCTGGAAACTTGGACAGGGAGAACTGACTATCTGGACAGACAAAGAACAGAGCCCACGTGTCGCTGGGTTCGATGGAACCACACAGCAGGCACATGCTGCACATCCCGGAGCGTCTTCAGCCCAATGGAAAACACGCTGTTTGTTCCTCTCTGTCTCTCCCAGGTTTGGCCCTGTATACCTGCATGGGCCCCGACGGCTATTGGGACCCCCAGGGGCCAGACCTCAGCAACTGCACCTCCCCCTGGGTGAACCACATCAGCCAGAAGGTAAGGACCCCGCCACCCCCCCACCACATCCACATCCCTCAAGTCCAAATGGACCGACTCGAAGGCATGGTTTTTGGTCAGAAACGTTCAGATTATTGTAATTGGAAAGAGATAGATATGCTGTTTTGACAGGTAAGCTGTCTCTCCATGGAGAACGCTGTGTCTACTTAGTTGTTCTTTACCCTGGTAGGGCCTACTCATTTTCATCTGAATCGCACAATCAGGTCTGGCTAAAGGTACTCCATCCTCAATGACTGCATCAGAAGACATCCACTTTCCATTGTAGTAGCCGCTACGACGGCGCAGGGATCGAGAGCATTTTTCCGAAGCTTACTTAAGCCACGTTTGTTCTTTCCTCCGTATTGGAGCTTAAACCCGAAGGGTGCATTATTACCGTTTAACGGAGCAGCGTTCCGAGCGCACGCCCCCCGGCCACCCGGTGTTTAGATCTAGATCTCGCCGGTCCAGACGGGGAGAGCGCGGTTAGCGGTTGCACGCGCTACTCGTAGCAGCTCACACGCTGTTTATGAATTACAGGGAAACGTCGGAGCGCCGCCTGCGAAAAGTCCCGCCGCCCCGAGGCGTGGAGGCAATAACACTTAGGAGCCTCTCCACAGCGCAGGCCCGAGCACATTAACCACACGGCAGTTTGTGGATATACATAGAGAGAACAAGTGTGTCAAAGGAAAATAAAACGACAATGAGAGACAGATAGGGAATGGGCGAGACAGAGAGAGTGGAGGGTCTGTGTGCTGCGGTTTGTTTTTAGAAAAGCTTGGGTATTCGGGAAATATGCACGGAGAAGAAATCGGCGGGGCGGCGGGTATTAACTACAGCCGAGTGGCATTTTGTTTGCGAGTCTGGTTAACTCTCCGAGCTTTTCTTCAGTGCAGTCACGACAATCACGTATTGATTTAACCATTCATTGCAATGGAAAGAGGTTTATGTTTGGCTGTGCGGTTCTATCTGAGGACAAACCCCCTGCCTTGAACCAGCTAGCATAGCACTAACAAGGCCGGGAGCATCGGATATAAATCCCCCGGTGGACAGGAAATCAAATGAAATGTATAGCTTTTAACAAGCACAGTCAAAAGGGCTTCACAGAGCATTAACAACATCGTGTAGTGATGATACAGGAGACCGGATGGAGGAGGGTGGCAGCAGTTGCATGAAATGCAGGTACGCAGCAACGCGCGGTGCGTGAGCGTGTGTGTGTCCGGGTCTTTGAATGCAGGCAGTATTCAAGGACTCTGAAGGGGAAGGCCTAGACTTTCAATTAGGACTTGGGTTAATGAGGAGCAGCCTTAGTCTCATGCTCGACCCGGCTTCGCCACATGCCGTGTGCCCTTACGAGTTCTCAGAACTCCCTGCGACTGATACCGATGGATCATGCTAGCGTGCCGCCTGAACAAACAAGCCAAACTTTCAAACTCGAAGCATTCCTGTCTTCGTGTGGATTTTAAATAAATAATAATGAATCATTGCGGGAGTGACGAAGAGACTGTGGATTCATCTTTAACGAAAGTGTTATTAATCTTTATTAGGCAAATTAGACATGAGTGATGTTCCTGTCAGCTCCCTTTGTCGCCCTGGAGATGGGGAATGTAAATGAAGATCAACCTGTCAGCCGTCCCAGAATTCCGTCTGGGCGCTCCCTCTCCTCGCCACTATCCGTGGCTCCTCTCATTAACCAAAAGACACTGCGAGAGAGAGAGAGAGAGAGAGAGAGAGAGAGAGGGGGGGGGGAGAGATAGGGAGAGAGAGAGAGAGAGAGAGAGATGGAGAAGGAGAGAGAGAGAGAGAGAGAGGGAGAGGGAGGGAGAGAGAGAGGGAAACTGAGAGGGAGAGAGAGGGAGAGGGAAACTGAGAGGGAGAGTCTGAGGAGTGGAAAAACATTGACAGATCTCACTTTCTCTCTCTCTCTCTCTTTCTCTCGTTCGCTCTTCTCGTTTACAGGGACATTTAAAGACGTCGGCAAAGTGAGAGGGGAAGAGCTTTTAGAGGCACGCACACCCGCACGCACTTACACACAGGGATTAGATTCTCGAAGAAAGACCAATTAAGTCTGTGTAATTGGTTCTGCTAATAAACTGAGAGGCAATGATTGCTAGTGATGGCCAAGTAAATGGAGAGAGGCTTCTCTGTGGCGGACGCTGCCATCGTCCTCCTAATGCGTCTATTAATCAAGCCCAAGAGGTCATGGGTGGACCACCAACTCACCACCCCAATTTACACCCTGAAAGAAGCACCCATTGTAAATAAGTCATCCCGAAAATACTGTACTGGAATGAAAAGGGCATCGCAAGAGAATCCTGTCGACAACTCTATGAGTTATGTTGAGGCTTCAGCAGTGTCAGTTTAGAAAAAGAACTCCCTACCTGTCCTTTTGGTGTTCACCCAACGCTGAAGTTAGTGCTTGTCGCATTCCTGCCCTTCAACGGAACTGGTCCAAGAACAGAATTCTGCACCCCAAAAAAACGACGAAACAATTAAAGCACCCTCCAGGTGACTGAAATGGGCACTTCCTCAATAAATAGATAAGGCCCATTCAGTTCAACAGCCAGGCAGCAAAGGCAACAGAACTATTGAGTGTGCACTTTTACATTAAAAGCCATTGAAAAGAAGAAAAAAAAATCAAATGAAAAGCTGCCAACAAATAGCCATTTAAAATGGGTTCTCTTCTACATCATTAGGCCCCTGCATGCAAGAGATATACATTGCAATTTAAAAGCCAAGAGACAGAGACTTGCGAACTACAAAGCATCGGTTTGTGGCCTAATGGAGACGCTCATTAGCAAACAAACAGAATATTCCTTAGCTGGAGGAGAGGCTTAATTAAAATGTTTTTTTCCCGTTTTTTTCCTTTCTTCTTCTTCTTTCTCTCCCAGAACATAAATAGGTAGTGGTATACCTCACAAGAGGCGAACAGGAAGAGGTTCGATCTTGCGATATAAAGAAACACTGCCCCTTTGGGATAGACATGGAGAGAGAGAGTATACTGTACACACACACGCGCTCATTAATCAACTTATTGTATGTTTGTCTCAAGGCAACTGAAGAACAATTGTTAAGTCACTGAAAGTCCAAGAAATGGTCACGTGATCTCACATGAGATTACAAACATCAGGCAAAATGATATTCCACTCTGGCTTTATATTCTGCGTGACATTTTCTCCCCTCTAAGCTACCACCTTTTAGCTTCACGCTCGTGATCAGCTCCTATGGGGAATTATTATTTTAATGGCTGACTTCATAATTGCTTTCTGATACAGCCAGGCACTTTCAGTCAATTGAACACCGCCCCGACTATAGTTATAATAAACATGGTGGTGAACTCACAAAATGTAAGTACAAGCTGAACAACATCGATTTCATATTATATTTGGTATATAATAATTATATTTTGGTATAACAGGTATACAGACAGGCATGGATATGTTAGGGGTTTATTCAGTTCCATTTGTGCCCTTGATTTTATTGTTTCTTATGTAGATTGTGTCTGTTGCTACCGTATATAATTGGCAGATATTGATCCCAGATGTACTGTAAAGTGCTGTGTTTGTGCATAACGTGAAAACAATCCACATTTTCCCCTTCTCTCTTTTGTTTTATTTTCTTGTTCCCAGCTGAGAGCTGGAGAGACTGCCGCTGTCATAGCCAGGGAACTGGCAGAGCAAACCAAGAGCCCACTCCAGGCGGGGGATATCACCTACACCGTCAAAGCCATGGGTCAGCTGGTGGATTTACTGGACGTGCAGCTGAGGAATCTCACCCCTGGAGGCAAAGATAGCGCGGCCCGCAGCCTAAACAAAGTAGGTGTCACCAGATGCCCCGGGGGGAAAAGAATGGTTTTGTCCTAAATCTGATGACCGATGGCTTTCCTCTGTCTGTGACAGAATGCGATGACAGAAATGTTGAGGTTAATGCTCGAGGTAACCAAGTTATCGCTCGCCCACCAGCGTTGACCAGATCTGCGATAGGGACTAACACATTGAAAAGTGAAGACATTTGATCGAATTGATGAAGTGCCAAAGAAACGAAACTGTTTCTCAGCATGTGCACCCCTCTGTCTCGGCGTTTCGCTGGCTGAAACCTGCCAAAACGACTTCAAACTTGAACAGCAGGTTTTGTTTTAATGATGTGCGCTTCGGCCCACCACTGTCATCCGGAATAATATCCCACGTAGCGATGCCTCGCACTCTCCAAAACAACCCACCTGACACGAGGTGTGAGAGCAGGGGCTCACCTCCTAGTGTTCAAAATGAAAAGGGGGAAAAAAAATATACCAGCACGGCTACTGAAAAGGGTGCCTCAGAGGGCACAGATAAAATAAAAGTCTTGTGGATATGCCAGGATTTTCAATCGCACCTTCTCATGCAGTGCAGCTTCATCACTAACGGCAAAGGAAACGGTCCTGCAAGAGAGCTGTATCTAAAGTTCCAGAGTGCAGACTTTTATTCTTTTATTATCCTTCCAAAGTAATGTAATTACACCAAATTCACAGTCGGGCACACCTTGGGGCACCCAGGCAAGTTAAGCAAAAATAATACATTCCGTCTGCAAACCAACGGGAAAGCAAACATCAGTGAAATTTTAAATGTCAGCCGTTAATTTGTTTGAGCGGCTTCACTTGTAGTGGAACAGGAACACCTGTTCCCAAATCGTCTCCCCCCCCACACACACACACACACACACACACACACACACACAACTGATTTCATTGCTGCACACAGATGTCCCCATTGAGATTTTAGTGCCAGTTCTCTCCATTGGAGGAGACAGCCAGCAGGAATGAAAGGCAGTCGGACACACATTTGTACTTTTTGAACTTTGGTTTAGTTTATATATATTAAATAAATATATTTGATAGAAATGGAGAGTTATGATCAGTCTAGACTCAAATAAAGCCAAGGTTTCGTAGAACTTTTCACAGAATAAAGCACTTTTAATATATTCAGAATATGCCTTCAAACATTTGCCTTCAACCTTCATTGGATAATGAGTGTTCTGTAGATGCTTTGTACCGGATGCAGTCCTATCAAATCTAAATGTATTGGTATAGCCCTTTTTATACGCAATGTCACTGAGGGCTTAATATACACCCATAGAACCAACCCAAACCCTCAAAGAAGACAAGGAAAAACCCAGAAAAACTCACTAAAGGGAGAAATAATTTCAGAAACCTTTCAGCTAAAATCTATGAAATGGATGAAGAATTTACAAAACTTCAAATGAGATTATCTTGTAAAAGTAAAATCTCAGAGGTCTTATAAACACAATAACTAATATGAAATGTAACTTTAACTGGAGAATAATGATTTTGAAATGAGTCAGAGTTACCCTCGATATTCACAGTCCTTTTAATCCCCTTAGTATACAGTAGCTGCCCATTCACTCTCATTGGCTCCTACTTGCCGGTGTTTACCTTGGAGTTCAATCATTTCCACACAATCTGCTAGGAGCTAAGCTTATTAAAGATTCTTTTGATAGCGAGGCACAACGCTCTCCGTTGGCCAGACAAAGAACAGATTGAGTTTGCAGACGGCGAGATCCGTGACACTTTCATGATCAAAGGGGAGCTAGCATGGAGGCGCTAACGGAAGCTCATCCAGGGGATGGGGCTCTGATGTGGAGCAAGAGGCTCCTTCACAGAAAGAGACGGCACCCAATACAGATCTTAAGGGCCACTCGCACTGCCACAAAGGTAACCACTAAGCTACATCAGTGTAGAACGTAGGGCACTTCTGGAATTCAAGACGATGTTTGAATTCATAATAGTTACAATTAGTTCAGTCGGTGCTCTTGTTCTCTGGATTGACCTGCTAATGTCAGACCCTAGTATGCTAATGCCAAACTCTTTTTAGCTTTAGCCCTCCAAACGCTGTGACAGAGGTTTCCAGGTTAAATAGTTCTCCTTACTTCCTCTTTCTTCCCCGTACCCAGAGGACCAGCTGGTAACCTTGAAACTCCACTTGAAAGAGCAACAATGGCTTGCTGTCCAATCCCCACTAGGGCAGTGTGCCTCAGTTTGGTGCTAATTAAGACGAGGTTTTTCTGATGTTTTCCAAGAGAGGGCATAATTAATGTACAGGCAGTTTTTGTACAGTTTATGTAAAATGGAAAACACTTAATTAGCTCGAGTTGTAGGTGCTGTATCACACCCCCCCCCCTCCCCCCCCCCGTCGCTTTTCAAGGTACTACAACGTGTTTGTGGTTTTGACCTTTCACTAACTCTTCCATTGTTCCCGGGGTTTTTCAGCTGCAGAAACGAGAACGCTCGTGCCGGTTTTACGTACAGGTATTTGGATTCTGTCTTTGACCCCGACCTCCTTCACCTCCCTGTCATGTCATCAAAGCCTCACCCCTCCCCATAGTGAATGTGTTGATGGTGACAATTGCATATTGCTATTTGTTGTGCTGCTGCCATTGCAAAATCCATATTCCTTTTGGGCCAGCCATGTGAACTTTCACCTTTAAACACGATATGAAAAGAACATTGAGTATCATGTGGAATAAACATGGACGTAAAATTGGTTTAAAGTCAAACTAAAAGGGTTACATTTCACTGGTTTGAGTCCTTTTTACCTACATCCCAATTAGACACAGCTCCTTATCCCATGTCATGTGTGAAGTCTTGTGAATGCATCCTTCCCAGCATCATTTGGGTGCTAACCCTTTCTGTATTTGATTACAAAAAATATATAAACATGCCGTCATAATACTTGGTCACAATACAAAATGTACCCAATTTGGCAAATTAACTTGGCATGGGTTGCCTGGAAGGATAGTAGGTAGAATGCGGTTACAAAACAAGACTGTAGTGATCATTTAAATCACATTATACCAAGGCTACATTTGAGGTTTCTAAGAAAACACCTCAGACATATTGTACCACATATCATCTCAAAATGTGCTTCAGTATTTCAAGTAATGAGAGGATTTAGAGTAGAAGTTACAGTACATATGTTTCATGCATATATACACCTCTTTACATCTCAAAGGGACCTCGAAACGTCAGTATCTGTGCATGCAGAGACCCTCCATAGCTATTAATTAATATGGTGCCAGCAGGATTTGAAATTTACATGATTGTCAAAAGCTGTCATCAAAATCAATGATATGTTGACTAGAGCTGCTGAATGTGTTGACATGCTTCCCCTCCAAGCAGATGGTTCCTATAGCTTACAGACAGACCTGATGTGTCTGCACGGGAGCCCACTGCAACATACTTGTCAACATGTATTTTGATTTGATTAAATTCCCCCAGGCTTATAGTAAATCCCTAAAATATGTATCGGTATGTGATTGTGCACATGGCCGTGGCCACCTCGCAGTGTGTCTGCATTGCGTGAGCTTGTGTCAATACACACACCTGAGGGCTTGTGTGGGTGTGTCTATGGATTTGTTTGTGATTTGCTACTTAGCTCATGGAACTAAATTGCTAGATTAATTACAGATTAATATTTGATGTGAGGGAGTTTGTGCGTGCAGATCTACTCAACGTTTCATTGCTGTGTGTATGCGTACGTTGAATGAGCAAAGTGGGATTTATTTACAGTACTGTGAGTATGTGCAACCCACCCCCCCGTCTGGCAGACCCAAAATAGAAAGAACCGGAATAATGAAGCGACATCTGCGGCCTATCCGTAAAAACAGCAGCATTTATTGCATGTGCCAGGCAGGCTTTGAGGGACTTCCATTGATTAGGGAAATCGGGCAATGTCTCCACCAACAGGCCCCTGGTGGTCAGCATAAGTGGGATTAGTGCAAAATAAACGACAGCAACACCTGCCGATCCTCTCTCCCTCTGTTCGGAGACTGAGGGGAGCGCCACGCGCAGTCACCGCCGGCAACGAGCTTGCCTTGAGAGGTGTTATGTTAAAAACTTGTTTTTTTTTACAAAAACATACAAATAACTGCTTTCTCAGAGCGTGGGACGAGGGGACAGAGAGACGAGCAGAGAGACGAGCAGAGAGACGAGCAGAGAGACGAGCAGAGAGACGAGCAGAGAGACGAGCAGAGAGACGGGCAGAGAGACGAGCAGAGAGACGAGCAGAGAGACGAGCAGAGAGACGAGCAGAGAGACGGGCAGAGAGACGAGCAGAGAGACGAGCAGAGAGACGAGCAGAGAGACGAGCAGAGAGACGAGCAGAGAGACGAGCAGAGAGACGGGCAGAGAGACGAGCAGAGAGACGAGCAGAGAGACGAGCAGAGAGACGAGCAGAGAGACGAGCAGAGAGACGAGCAGAGAGACGAGCAGAGAGACGAGCAGAGAGACGAGCCGAGAGACGAGCAGAGAGGGAAAGGAAGCTGGCGGCCGTCTGCGCACGTTGACGAGAGCGTGTGCGTTATTGAGATGGGCGATCAGGTATCCAGCCGTGGCTGCTCATTAGCCTCGCTGCTAATTGTGATGGGAGGATAGAGCAGGTGGAGGATGGAGCAGGTGTTTGCTCTCTAATGGAGATGAGAGGAGTTTGGTTCGCCGCCTTGATTGAAGGAGTCCATCTTGTTGGTACGGAAAGGGACTGAGAGCCTTGTTCGTCCATTACCGGGTCTGTAGGCAACAGGAGCACGGAGTACATTCAGCAGGACACCAAATTTCCATCTCGGTGGCTTGGACACGTTGAAGCAAATCACAGTCTACTTCACTTCAGTTAATCGATTGGAGAGAGAATATTGATTGAGTCTCAATGACTCCCTTATTTAATTTTTGTGGATTACGTAAGAGAAGTCTGGTTAAGAGAGGATCTGCAGTTGGCCAAGTAAATACGATCCTTTTCATCTCTGGCTCTCTGGGAGCAATTGAGCCTTGATCTGGTCACAAAGACTGTCTCTGTGGTGCTATCCTCTCTCATCTACATACGCCCCTAAAGGCGGTTGTCCGTATTAGATGTTTTAAAAGGCTCTTCCTCTTTGATTTTTGAACAAACACGATCAAAATGTCACCCAGCGTTGGTTCTCTGGTGTTTTTGTGTAGCTACATCTTGTTTACGGGCCATGACACTGCGGTTGGCCAATTAGAGTGATTACATCCCCGTTGCTTCAAACCGAGGTCAAACCGCAAAGCGCTGCCAGCTCAAAATGGCCGCCAAATGGCCGCCAACGAGGAACATTTATTCGTGAAGCAGGCTATTTTCTGTGTGGTACGGAGAGATTGGTTATATGGTAGGAATTACTCAGCTCCCATTTGTTTTGATCATTTCAGCTCCAGGATGAAAATAAATTAGCTATCCCCACTTCCTGGCGGTAGCCCGTGGGTCATAAACCTAAAGATTCAGGGAGAATATCCCAACGTATGTGGATAACTGGCTGGAGTGTCGCAGTATCAAACGACCTTTAAAATGACATGAAAGCCTTGTCCAAAATTGTAATGAGATTATAAAACTTTATTGGCGGCCAATTTGTTAAAAGATGAGGTTTGTTAGGATGACCACACACCTATAAACTTTTTTTCCCCCTTCATTTCTTTGCAGCCCCTGCAACGTTATATGGACCGTGTCAGTTCACAGTTACGGTCCATCTGTGATCAGTTGACAACGTTCACCAAAAAGTGGTGTGCCTACAGCTGCTTAACTCCTTCCTTCACTTGTTCACTAATAAGCCGAGTCTTGGCACATTGCAAAGCAGTTCAAGTTGTGTTTACCACATGATTAGTGGTTGCACAGTGTGGTTTTGTCGTTGTGGTGGGGATATTTTTCCATTCACGTGCGAACACAACGATTTCCCAGATATAGTTTTTTTTAAATTTCAGCTATACAGCTGTGAAGCAAGACAGTAGGAGGAAAAGCGTCTGCTAAATGAATACATGTAAATGTACTGTGGGCTATCAGCACACTGAACAATGCTAATTACATGCTACCGCTAATCTGCGCTATCACACATTACCTTGAAATGGAACAGTATCTACAGTAGCTGTGCATGGGCATTGTAGCCCTGAGTTTTATCGACTCCAGAGTATTGATGATCATTTAGACAGCTAGACTGGAGGTTGGATCCCTCTCAAGTGATCTTATATGCAAGCTAGAGAACACAATATAGCACATTCTGTTTCCTTTAAGAAAGAGTGAAGGAAAAAAGCCAAGACGAGAAAAAAAGACTTAAAAAAAATAAATAAGATGGGGGCTCGGGAGCCACTTCTATCAGACGTAGCCGTGTTTCTGAGAGTAACGAGTGAAGTCGACAAGATCGAGGGCGGAAGGGAACGGGAACAAGAGAAACGAGCAGGTTTCAGGAGGCAGCGAGTGAAGGGCCCGCCTCGCCATTCATCCCTCTTCGGTTCCGCGAAGCCGGCACCGGGAGTTCAAGCCCAGCCAGAATCAATTTCCCCGACCTCGAGTTCATTTCATCAATCAGCGCGCACACAGGTTGTCTTGGCCTGGCTCCAGCTCCACGCTAATATCCCCCCTCTTCCTTCCCCTCATTGGTATAAATGACCCTTGTGACGCTACTTTTCCACCCCAGCCCTCACCTCAGCTCAGCCCCAGCATCCCAGGTTGGAGGCTAGCTGATGATTGTCATTTCCAGATCCTCGAATAGCAGGACGGAGTGCTTTCCCCAGGCGATCAAGAGTGAGAAATACTTTAAGGTGGGAGGGAAATCAAAACGGTCGCTGAAAGTTTGAGAGTTGTGGAGACTGAACCGGTACATTTTGACAGATTGAATGCCTGAAGTTAGGCGCCTAGACTCTACACTGCACTGACTGTGCTGTGTGCTCTGCCCTGCATGGATGCATTCCTCTTAGCTCTCACCCTCCCATTCCCTTTGGAAGTTCTGCTTTAGAGAAAGTCTGTTTTTGTGTGGGTTTTATTGTGCGAGTGTGTTTTGTGGGTTTTATTGTATGTGTGTGTGTGTGCGCGTGTGTGTGTTAGCGAGTCGTCCCCAGGAGTGGTCTATAGATTTCATTGGGCGTGAGAGTGCTGATGGCTAGACTAGAAGCCTCGCTGCTAAGCTTAATCAGTCACACTTATTTTGTTTGTTTCTCTCCTGCATCCTTAAACATGCTGGTTTTTAGAAAGTAGTATGAAATATTTACAAGCGCCATTTGGGGATGCTATGTGATGTTCTTGTTTTTAGCTCATAAATAGTATAAATAGAACATGTCAAAGTGTTTTGTGGAAATAGATAAGACCTATTTCTCCACTACTTCAATGACTAATATTGCTGCTATTAGTTCAAAGTATGGGTAGCCTACAACTGCTAGGCCTTCTACTAATATTACAAATACTACTTATGTAAATGTATGCAAAAAGGGGGGGGGGAATCTACAATTTGAAAAAAAGATTGTCCAAAAAGCTCCTGATCCCAGTCTTTAATTGACTGATAATTATTTATCCACGGGGGGCAGTTATAAGCATCATATCCACACATTAAGCTGCTCAAGCCAGTCATAAATTGACTTCTTGATTTCAATGAGGAGATTTGTGCTTGAATCCTCCCCTGATCAAAGTCATTCAGGAGTCCCATACAGTGCGTTGGTAACACACAAACTCGGATCAGATTAAGTGCGATGGAACATGTTCCTCAAGTCCAATTCACCCTCCCCTCTCAACCAGAAAACCTACACCTACACAGTCATCACTAACCACCTCTGTGTTTAAAACAGACCGGGCCAATGGGGAAAACATGGCAGCAGTCAGAAAACCTGATTCCTAATTGAAAAATAGAAAATGAATAAATCCAGCTTTGCCGTTTATGTCAAAGGTGCAAGTTGAGTTGGGCTGCAGATAATGGATAATTACATTGAAGTTTGATGTCTGCCTGCCCTAAAAATAAAAGAGAGATGGATAGACAGAAAGAGAGATGAAGAGAGGGAGAGGAAGAGGGAGAGAGACAGCGTTTGTGCACATTGTGCATAATACATGAGTACCAGCCGGCTGCTGCTGTTTGATACCCCCTTCATCTCAGTGTACCAGTGAGCTGAATACAGTCTCTCACTTCCTGTTTCCTGTCTCCAGCAGCAGGTTTATCAGACCTTTACTCCACTGCACCATGACAATACTGCTTGTACAGTCTCATGCAACCTTTCCACAAACCAAGCCGTAAATTAGCTTTTTTTTTAATATATATAGTCATGCTAATTATATGCCCAATTCAGTTAGGTATAATTTCTCTGATACATGTGGCAAACTATGATAAAAGTTGTGTTATTTCTGTTTGGAATAATGCCCAGTCCATTTGATTAGCCGAGGCTGCTCTGGCGGCTTGGGCCTTGTAGCCTCAGGAGCTGTGTGCCTCCTGCTGTTCAGCAGTCTCCCAGAATCATCTCAGAAACTCGCATTCCCTTTTATAGTCCGCTGATCAAAACAAGGAACCCCCTCTTTGCTCAATTCCCACTGTCGTCTCACCACGTACCGTGGCTGAGGAATATCATTTTCCCCCTTTTAAATGATATGGAGTTCTCCCCCCCCCCTCGCTCAGCCTCTGATTCTCACGACTCCAGCTCAGGATCAAGCACAACGTCCATCTTGGACTTGAGGGAAACGTCTAACTGGGTCTTTGATATGGGATATCAAAAAGGGCTCTGATGATTCCTTGAAATGATTAATTATTCTTTCCGAAGGCGCCCTGTTCAACGGTTCAAGTGAATGTTTGCATGGTTGCTTTGAAAAGTGAGAACGCCTACAACTGAAAGTGTTTGAACACCTGATGGATCAAATTAACTCCTGTACCTGCGTTTTGTTCCGACGTTAGGAGGAGTGAGATGAATAGATTTGCCTGACCAATTAGCATTCTATTCATGAGTCTTGCCATTGGCGTTCTAAATCTTTAATTGCTCTAGATTTCTCATCTTGTCTTCCCAGTGATATTTGTCATGCTTCCCTGATTGTTATAGCGGGATTTGGGGAGGAATAATGGATGTTTAACGATATTAATAATCAATCAGAGTAGTGGCCCTGCTAAGTAGCCGACAACAGAAAAATCTTGTACAACCATTTGCTTGTCATGGGCTGCGATCGCCTCTGGCTATGTTGTTTGTATGCATGCGCTGTTGCTGCATGGAGTCATGCGCTGTGAAAGGAGTGCATTGTAATGCGGGATTCGCTCGACACCTTGTGCCTAGATTTCTCGACTCATTTTCCTCAACACATTTTAGTGGCCACCACCTCAGTTCCGTCTTTATCACGATTTGGGTTCGGGGGGAAAAAGCTCATTCTGACCACGTCTTTGAATGAGTTCCTCGACCCACTCTGAATATGTGCACTTGTCGTCTGTAATTAAGTAGGTATGCCTGGCCATGCCTGAATGACCTAGTGGGCAGGAACGTGTCCTGTTTCTGAATACGGAGGGAGCTTATGTCACCAGCCCCCACCTCACCTCACACAGGCCAGCAGTGACCCAGACATCCGCGTGTAATCTGTGTCGTCCTTGTTCCCACCGCCATTATTCACCCGCTTTGGCCACAAACGACCCCATTTGATGTCTCATTACTCACACCCTTCCACAACCCATCCCCTGACCCCGACTCCCGACCCTACCCAACAAACCCCACCCCGAGCCTCTGTTAGCATGCACGGGGCTAGCGCGCCGCTAACCCTTGCTGTCTTGCTGTTGGGTTGGGTGGCAGGCGATGGTGGAGACGGTGAACAACCTGCTGCAGCCCCAGGCCCAGTCGGCGTGGAGGGACCTGAGCACCGGGGAGCAGCTCCGCGCCGCCACCATGCTGCTGGACACGGTGGAGCAGGGGGCCTTCGTCCTGGCGGACAACCTCCTCAAGACCGACATCGTCCAGGAGAACACGGACAACATCCGTAAGTGAAACGATGTGGTCCGTTGTGTGTGTTTTTCATTTGCGGATCGCCCTGCGCGCAACGCTGTCCTTACCTCGTCAGGCTACCCGTGCGTGTGTGTGTGGATCTTTGCTTCGGCCTCCTCGGTTTTCGGGTTCACGGCGTGTAAGTGAACAGTGTGCAGTTGGGTTTCCTTTGTTTTCAGAAGCGAGCCTGTTTGTCAACCAACCGAGACACGGCCTCACAGGTACTCATTTGTCACTCACACTCCATGTCAACACAATTCGAAAATAATGACTCGAAATAAATTAAAGGAAACATTTGTTGCAGTAATACAGGGTTGAACACAGCATATTTGCCTTTCATCCAATGAGACAAATATTCGCAATGTTCACTCCAATTCTTCCAGTCCCCTGTAATAATCAATTTATCCAAACTAAAATGATAGGCTATCAAGTTCTCCCTTGGTAGATGACAGCTCTGCTCTCTCACTCTGTAAAGCACTCACATGCCTCCCGTAAGACTGCAGTGTAAGGTTACAGAGTGCACCTCATAGCCATTGATCCAGGGTGCTCTGCCATCGACCGTTAAGCTCCAGAGACGTCGGGACAAGTGAAGAGGTCGAACGCTAAAGTCCCCAAGCCTCTGGAAAGGTCAAGTTCAGCGGGGTCGCCGTGATTGACCCTCCCGGTGGCGGTTGCTTCTGAAAAGACATAATTAGCTCATGAAAACGCCTTTCTGTTCTTCTGGATTGGGAGGTCGTATTAAAGCCGAGTGATGGATCAATGCTAAATGCCCTAATCTTCAGGCTGTACATGTACATGGGCATTATTAAAGATATTCCAGCTAATGTGGGCTTCGCCTTACTTGTCCATCGTATCATATAGCCCCTGTAGCCCTACGATTGTTCATGCAAATAATGTACCCATATTTAAAGTGTCTGATGCTGTTGCTGAAGTCATTACATTACCCTTAAGCACAAATGTGTTCCATCGCTGGAAATGGTCTCTTCTTTGGTGGTTTTCCAGAAACCTGTAGTTTGCAGTGGGATGCTGAGCGCATGTATTTATCACGTTTCGATTCTTTGGAGAGGGAAACACAGAGGACAAAACCTGTTTGTGTAGGCTGCGTGATATAGCACCGCCCTCAGACACCAGGGAAGCTAATGTTATGATGTATCGGACTCACGCTTATGGGATGGGATTTTTTTGGGTTCCTGCTGCCATGGCAACCTAAAAATATAGGTCCGCCAAGTGAGAAGGGGTAAGCCAGCGTAGGGGGAATTAATAAAATGGAATTCTTTGTATCTGGCGCTCAATTCATCCGAGTGTCGAGGAGATTCTCGCCCTTGTTTGGAGAAAAGGAGAAAAACGTCTCCACTTCCCACGTGGCTACCGCTTTTTTCCTTTACATCCCGCAAGGCGGGCAGCGGGTTAATGATGACATATTTACCAGGCCTTTTGTTTTGTGTTTGCTCTGGTGAGTTTGCCAGGCAATGTGGCATTGTTTGAAGCCCTGGTCCCTGTTGTCAGTGCTGCAGGTCGATTCACAGACTCACAAAATGCAAGTGCACCACTTCGCCAGCTAATGACTGCTCTCTCGCAGAAAAGATTGGTTGGAATACCGCTCTTTTCTCCTGTCCGTCAAGCGTGTGTGACTGTGTGTGTGTGTGTTTTACCTCTCTTCCACAGCTGCAGGGACATTTGTCTGCGGCGTGTGTGTGTGTCTATCTGTGTCTGTGAGCGCAGTGTGTGCATGTTTTCCGTCTTCGAACACCTGTGTGTGTCTCGTGCGTGTGCACGGGAGTGTGCGTGCGTCTGCTTTAATTTCTGCTTGCCAGTATGATTATTTGTTGTATATCAATCTCTCACCGTTAATCTCATGAAAAGATTCTGCCCGATTACTGAGATATTTGAATGCTTCCCTGCAGGCACAGCATCCGCTGTGTCGGGCGTACCATGCCTAAATCCACTCCTAAGCTTTTTTTAGCAGTTCATCCCGCGATGAAAAACATTCCAGTGAGTCAAAGGCAGGAATGGAATCCTTGGATTGTTCGTTATCTGCAGTATTGTCACAACTAAGTTGAAAAGGACCACGTCAACATTACCAAAGAATCCCTTGCCACTATTGTACGGCATCAGTGACTCAGTTCTAATGTGGGAGTATTCAGCGCTTTTGAAAGGGAAAGTGTGAAAAAAGATTGGATTCAAGGGTAGACCTTCGGAGCTACTGAGAGGATTTATAATCTACAGTATTTTGGGAGTTGACCTTGGAATCAAAGAGAGAAATGTGTGGTTTTTGAGGGTGGGGTTGAGGAAGTTCAACTTGGCTTCAAAAGGAAATATGTTAATTAAGATAGCAGAAAAAAGTTTAGACTTTTCAAAATGTCAGTTAAGATTCTCGAAGTATAAAAAAACAATATATAATATACATCTAAAATACAAATTCCATGCAATGTTCTTTTCAGCAGTGGCTCAATTAGCATGCTGCGCTTCACATGAACGGTAACGGGAGCAGCAGATGACTTGAAGCAAGCCCCATTCCGGGGACGAGGAAGAAGCGTTCCTCCCACGCGCTGAGGCAAAAACGCCGTATCGATCACCCGACCCGTTTCAGACGAGCCCCCATCATCACCTTGTTTTCCCTGTGCTTTATGGCGCCGGAGCCTTTGAACTACAAATGAGTCGGTTGCCTCGGTACCAACAGCTGTTCCTCCAAACACCACATCCGTCTCCACTTCCTCCTCTCGTCTCTTCACCCCCTCGGCTTCCTCTTTTCTTGGCGGGGTGAAGAAAGCCACCATCCATAATGATTCAGTGGGAGCCAGGAATGTTGCCAGGTTTCTTTGTTAAACCTGAACTCCGTCTCACTCGAAAGATTATCGTCTGGGGAGAGCGTAACCCAGCGTGACGCCGGGCGTCGAGGAGAGCAAGGTGCAATCTCTCCCCGGCCTTTGAACACCGGAGAAGATACTTCACCCCGCGCGTCGAGGGACGTCTGATTACTTCCATCGATGATATCTGAGAGAAGCCTGCGTGAATAGGAGAGGGGCCGCCCCGCAGCACGTTTGATGTTTGTGGACACATACAGAGGTGCATGCTGGGAAAGCAAGTTTTAAAAAGCTTTCACGCGGGCCCGACAAGCATCTTTGATCAGGTGCCTCTAATTGTATTGTTTTTATTATCCCCCCGCCCCCGCCCCAATTCCTCCCTCGACGGCTTTCAACTCTCACTAACAAGACTGAAGTGCTGTTGTGAATACAGTCGGGGCCTGTCGATGTTGAAAGGCTAAGCTAAGCTATTGTTTGGGGCTAACAGGCTCTGGCAGATGTACAGAGCGTGCCGCGACAGGCCTGTGTTCCAGAGCGTGCGTGACACGGTGCACAGCCACAGCTGCCGTCGCCGCTCGCCGCATGTGGCCCGTTGAAGTTTCGCACCTCGCAATTATATCTTCTTTTGACAAAAAAAAGTGCCTTTGCGGTGGGTTGTGTGTGTGGATTTGGAGTGTGTGCTTGTGTGTACAGTGTAGGGAGTTTTTGGGAGTGTGTGTTTGTGTGTGAACTCATGGCAGATGATTAGGGTAGCTTAAAATAATTGTACCGCCTGCTCTCTGCCTGTGTGTCCTTGCAGAGCTGGAGGTAGCCCGGATGAGCACAGATGGGAACCTTCCAGACCTTCAATTCCCACAAACTGGTGGCCATGGCAACTCCATTCACTTATCAGCAAGCACCTTGAAACAACATGGGAGAAATGGTAGGTATCCACAGTGCGCCATGAATCAGTTCGATGGACACTAAAGTCTCTAAAATGTGAGCGTCCTTTATGACAGAAGTGGAAATGCCAGCAAGTCATGTTTGGAACCTGTTGAATTGTGAACGGGTTACATACATGTAACCTTGTACATTGTGTTTGTAGAACTATTGGTGTCTGCATACTCACAGTATGTGCGTGGTTGAAGGAGCACAGTATAAGTCTTGACAGTGTTGCGTGGCCTAGAAGTTCTCCATTCTGACCAATCATTTAGCCGTTTTTATAGACCATATAAGTCCATCACATGCTCAAACAATCTTGCAGATGCAGTCAGTCAGTCAGTCAGTCAGTCAGTCAGTCGCTCGCTCACACGTTTACTTTATGGCTCACTCACTCCCTCACACGCACACACAAACACACACCATGTTATGTTGAGGGGGCGGAGTTCTAAGCACGGTGTGTATCGTGACATACAGCCCCGCTCCCTTCTGACTTCTCAACAGCAGAGGGACCCTGGAAACTGAATTAGTCATATTCAAGCACCGGCCCCTGTGCAGTAACGAGCCCATTGTGCACAACACAGGCCCATCCAGCGGCGCTCCACACACTGTTATTCGGAGGTTGTCACTCGCTCATGCAAATAGGCACTCTGGACCAGATCAGCCAGGCTCGTGGCCAACCAATACCCACCGAGTCATTACAGCCGGACGGAAGATAGCCCCCTTCGTCCGGAGGTACGCAGCGCAAATTGTTTCCCTTTCGTGGGAGTGAGTGGTCCCAGACACTGCAGGAGGCAACCGGCTTTCATATCAACTATCTGGGGGTGGGATACGGGGCGGAGAGAGCGCGAGTGGGAGACGGGAAAGAGGGTCTGTTTCCATGCCGACGTTTCCCGATAGAACCGTCGACGAGAGGCCAGGGGAAAGTGTTCAAACCACTCTGAGTTTTGTCTCGATAACATCCCGCGTGTGTGTTTACGTGCTGTCCGTCGCCTCCGGGTCCTGGAATAACAAGTCGCTCCCTCTCTCTCTCCTCCTCAGGCGAGATCCGGATAGCCTTCGTCCTCTACAAGCACATCGGGGCCTACCTCTCCACGGAGAACGCCAGCATGAAGCTGGGCAGCGAGGCCATGGCCACCAACTACTCTGTCATCGTCAACTCGGCCGTCATCACCGCCGCCATCAACAAAGACACCAACAAAGTGTACCTGTCGGACCCGGTCATCTTCACGCTGAAACACCTGCAGGTGAGCGGGCGTACGCGAGGCGCGTCCTCGTGGAGGCGAGAGCTTCCTCAGTGTGGAGGTTTCCCAAATGTCAAGGGTCCCCAAACATCTGCATTAAAAGCCGCGCTGCTGAATCCCAAGTGTTCCAAATGTCACTCCCCGATATGGTGAATGACAGGAGGCACATTTAAAGGCACTTGGCACGAACCCGGATTGAAATAAGCTCGGAGATCTCCCCAATTCCCCAAAGCGCTCTCGATTCCCCCAGCATTATTTGCTTACATTTGATTGAAGGAGCTAGTTATGAGGACCAAAGTTTGACTAGCAGTTCCTCCTCGGCTGATGGGGGTTTGTTTAGCGTCTGATCCGCTTCCCCCTCATTTGTGTCTGAGCAAATGGGTCACACGTGTCAAAACTGGGAGGCTGAACGAATATCTTCGTTCTATTGGGAGTCCCCAGAGGCTGGTTAGTCATAGCATGGGAGAGCTCCTCACCACACCCCCCGCCCCGCCCCTCCCTTCTGCATTATCTCCCTCTCGCACGACTCAGTCAAAACAGCCCCGCTCTGTCTCCCCGCGACGCCTCCAGCGATTATTAGGCAGGTTGAAAGACCTTGAGATATTTGCAGAGAGGGCTGTGCGTTCTGGTGTGTGGGAGGGACCTCCTTGCAGTGTCTGAGGTGTGTGTGTGTGTGTGTGTGTGTGTGTGTGTGTGTGTGTGTGTGTGTGTGTGTGTGTGTGTGTGTGTGTGTGTGTGTGTGTGTGTGTGTGGTGTGTGTGTGTGTGTGTGTGTGTGTGTGTGTGTGTGTGTGTGGGGTGTGTGTGTGGAGCGGGAGGGGGGGAGTGGGGGGGGACAGAGTGAGAGGGAGCGAGAGAGGAAAAAGAGAGAGATAGCTTATGGCTTTTTAAATGAAAATGGGGAAATGTCAAAATGGGGGTCAGTGCTGTTATTGCCACGACCCACCTGCTTTTCAGTTTAATTCGTGGTTTGGAGAGAAGGCTTGGTTCAAACTGTCAGGGAATAATGTAGGGGCACAACCATTTTAATACCCTTGTCTCACTCAGATGGGTTAATCTCAATAAAGCTCTGCCCTTGTGGAAGTGTACTTGGGTTCCTGGACTCCTAGTGCACTTTGGAGAGCGTGCAGGAGAGCAGAATACCTGAGTGTTCGGTCCAAGTGGGTCCAAACGATGAAGCTTACTAAAGGTTTTCTCATAACGGTGGATATGCCAGCCCATGCTTATGTAAAGGTTGCCGCAGCATCGTATAGCTGTCGCCCTAAATTCCTATTTTCTTCTCTTTCTCCGTTCCCGTCAGAAACGGTATTAAGACTCTTGCCATTTACCACACCACGTGTTCCTTCTTTGTTCCTTGCCCTACAATTAGCACCCCCCACCACCAACCCCACCCCCCCCCATCCCCCTCTCCACCACCCCCCACCATAGACGTGGGGATTTGGATCAGTGCTCCCGAGGGACCGCACTGTCCCCCAGTTATTGTTTCGCTTCCACGCCTCTGCCTTTAATGGACCAATTAAAGTCGTTAACACTACGGAAGGTCATCTCGACCGCTTTCCCCCGGAATACCCCGAGCCCAGGTCGACTCGGCCGTGCGGAGGGTAACTCAATCAGCGGGGAAATTTATGTCCGTAGAGGGAATCTCTTCGACCGATTAAGTCGTGTGGGTGTAGCGATGTAGAAACCACCCCTGCAGTTGAACAGGTTGGCAGTTGCACCAAAGACAATCCCCATGATAGGTCCCGGTTCTCGATGAAGTTCCTCTGAAGTGTGCCCACACGTTGGTTTTAAAAGCAAATGCAGTGTTTTATCATGAGCTCCTGCACCTGTGCAACGCTTTCAGAACCCATTTGAGAGACGGCACGAAGCAAGGGGACCGAGATATGGGATTGCAATTCAGCGCTAGTCTTCAGGAGCCATCAAACAAAGCTTTTGATAATTACTTCAACGACGAAAAAAAAGCCAGAGAGAGATTGTCCTCGTTTGAAACGTTTCATGTTCGAAAGAGATCATTCTGCGCGGTCTTCTGTTTGTGCCATGTGTCAGCTGTGGTCTCCTAGTGACGGTTTTAAAACGGCTAGCGAAGTAGCGGGAGGAGCTCGTCGTTAAGCTTCGCCGGCTGGCAGAGCTAGCGTCGACGGCCATTAAACAGCAGGAAGAAGTCGCGAGGCAAAGGTTACAGAGAAAGGTCAAAATAACACGATGAAACGCCGTCTCAGCTCTGCGTGACGCCTTTTAACTTCAACAACCCACAAGGGAAAGAAAGAGTTAGGCTATTTCTATTGAAGTGGAAGGTAGAATCAGAACGCTACATGGTACTGGCTAATGTCTCTAATTATCCACCATTGGTGCCATTTTACCCCAATGGTGGTACTGGAACGATGAGTAAACCTACAGTCAATTTGCGCCATTAACTCCTGCTTGTCTCCCCTTGTTCCGCACAGCAGTCGGAGGAGAACTTCAACCCCAACTGCTCCTTCTGGGGCTACTCCAAGAAGACCATGACGGGGTACTGGTCAACTCAAGACTGCAGGTTGCTAGGAACCAACAGGACCCATACCACGTGCTCGTGCACACACCTGACCAACTTTGCCGTCCTCATGGCTCACGTGGAGGTCAAGGTAAGGCAACGTCGAGTGTTGAATCCAAATATGCGAGCTCTTAAGCGCAGGCACCCATTGCGGAAAGGTGGATTTACATCGATCAATACGGAACGATCCAACGCACGTGCGTTAGTGAATAGCACTAAAGGATTGCTTTGTTCTCCACTTCTTCATATTCCGTGGGATTTTTTTGGCAGAACATTCTAAATAGACGCCCTTCACAAATTCTTTAAATGCAGTGTCATCTCCTGAAAGCTTTACTGATTTCCTTTCAAAGGGCTGAGTTTGAAGACATTCTTAGCGTGAAGTGTTTATTCAACGTGGTTCCCCGACACAATCCTTGCCGTTCACTGACAGACGTGCCTGTGCAGCATGGCCACTGCGCTGCTCACGTTCAGGTAAAACAGACCTCTGTGAGGCTCATGGTGAGGCCCTGACCCTCCCTGCCAACCTCACTGCAGCTGGCCGTCTTCAACGGCACCAACGAAATGTCCATGAACATTTCAGGACCCTTTTTTTTCTTCTCCAAAGCGACTGAGCGTGAGCGGCATTTATCGATGGAACGCCACGCATATGCTTCCTGCTAGCTTGTTGTTTGTTTACTCTAGTTAGCTCAGCTACCCCCACTGCTATGTTCACATCCCTCCCGGCTATCATCCAAGCTTCCTTTCATCACACCGGTGTCGATAACTGCTAACTGTTCCGTTTAGATTTGGGTTTATTAGCTATTTCCTTGGACTTTGGTTCCGTGAGAGAGGTCAAGCCTTCGGAGTATTACATTCACACGCAGAATTGAGACAAATCTTATTTTGGCTTCACCCTTGGTAATTTTGACACGTATCAGCTTCAAATATGTTTTTTGAATTTCTTCAAAAGCTAATACATATGTGACTAAAAGCTGTATTTTAAATACGTAGTTTGACATTAAGATCTTTTTCATAAATGCAATTTTTCAGGGGGGGGGAAAGCTGAAAAAAATAGTTTCGTTTTCTCACTGCACTGCTGAGCACTTCATCGCGGGCGCTCTTCAGGACAACAATATACAAGAGGAGAGGAGAAATAAAGAGATGTTTGACAGAAGTGAAGTGGAAAGGATGCAAGCAGATGGAGAGACGGGGGGGAAGAAAAAAAAACAAGGGAGAGATACAATCAGAGTTGTGAAGATTGCCACATCGAGAGATTGGCCTCTCGTTTGTGCAGGGCAGCGGTGCGAAGTGGCATTGTCGTCCACCCCCCAGGGGGGAGGATAGCTGTGTGGAAAAGGGGACGAGAAGCTGGAGGATGAGAGGGGGGGGTGGTACATCCTGCCTGGTGACATACAGTCAGATTGCTTCTGTGACAGGGAGTGTGAGGAGCCCGGTGCTGACGGGGGCCCAGCCACGGTCGTCTCTCTGGTGTGTCCTCTCAGCCAAGGCTAGGAGGAAGGATGGGAAGACTCTGTCATGTCTGTCCCAGTTGGCTCAAGGCCACGTCACCCCCAGCTCTGGGGCCTTCCTTAACCCTTCAGAACACACACACACACACACACACACACACATACACACACACGCATACACACACACACACACACACACACACACATGCATACACACACGTGCACGTACACACACACACACACACACACACATACACACACACGCATACACACACACAGACACACACACACACGCACACATGCATACACACACGTGCACGTACACACACGTACACACACGGACACACACAAATCAAACCGAACCCCCGCGGGCTGAAGGGTGGCTCACCCCTAGCGTGCAGGAGTCACTGTGTGTCACTCAGCTGTTTGGCTCTGGGGTGCGGTCTGGGTGTCTTCAGCTGAGCCCTGCATACAGAGGGATGGGGAAGAATGGAGTCTTTGGAAAGAAGGGTGAGGGAGGGAGGGAAGAGAAAGGGCAGCTTTGTTCAATTGGGAACCCCCCAAGATGCTGGTGATGTTGCTTTCGGGGGCAAAGTGGACAGTAGTTCCAAAGTGGAAAACGATGGCGGTTCCTTCTTTCTTCCCTTTGAAGTGACTTTCTGCACTCTGTCTTCAGAATGAAAGGCAGCCTGTTTTTAAGTTTGTGTCTGCGGCGTGTGTTCGCGAGCGCTTGCTTTTCTGTGTGACATAATGCCTTCAGGCGCTCTGTGCGGGAGCCAGCGAGCTGGGGTCGGGGATGGCCCGTATGTTTGGTCTCCATGGTAACCAAACATACCCTTGTCTGATTCCTCAGCATCGTTAGCTAGAAGCCGTTGCCCTCTCAGCTAGAGATATTTGTTCCAAGTCTTGTTTCCATCTGGGGACAGTGGCAACAGGGTAAAATGGAGAGTAAGAGAGAGAGAGAGAGAGAGAGAGTGAGAGAGAGAGAGAGAGAGAGAGAGAGAAATAAAAAGGTTGTAATAACCACCTCATTCATACTCCGATAATTGATTGTTCCAATCCTCCTTACTGCTTTCACCACCATGAGAATTCAGTGTCCTGTATTTGGGCTGATGGACGGCTTCTTCTACTTGAAGCTAAAGTTTAGGCTATGTTTACATTGTTTCTTTTCTTGTGTCAGAGCTAATTGACCCTTTGTGTATTCTACTTCTCTCTCCTCTCTCTCTCTCTCTCTCTCTCTCTCTCTCTCTCTCTCTCTCTCTCTCTCTGCCTTTGTTAAATTGTCTTCCGTGATTAATGATACAATGTTTAGCCCCGTAAACTCAGAGCTAATAATCTGTGATATCCCATTATCTGCAGCACGCTCAGAGGTAACGCCGTACATAAACGGAACATGAACTCCGAGCAGCCTATTCCAGTTGACTTCGAGCGCCGGATTCCGAAGTGACTAAACATCTTATTAGCGAGCGTTGAACCGCGAAGGGTCGCGTTGACAACACAGAGCGAAGCGACTCGCACGTCGGCGCCGCTCGCCGTATGCTTCCGACACATGAGGCTGAGGAGCACCTAAGAGCCAGGGGAACTTCTAACCTTCAAAGTTTCTACTCGACTTTAACTCACGAGTAACTCTCAAGAAGAAGTGCCCTCCTCGCCTGTCCTCTCCACTGCCCACTCATGCTCTGGAAAAGGCTTCTACCACATAGATACTTTGAACTTCATGCGTGTGAATATTACACTCAGCTCTGCTGTGGAGGGATAATCAGTCTCCGCAAACACCACAACTCTCAGTGGGTTTAATTATGTTGCAAGTCAATTATAACCTTACTGAACTTCTAATGTCTACATCTTTGATCTGTGCCAAAGGAGAGAGAAAAAAACAAGATGCAAGTTATTCCAAATATATAAGTAGTCCATAGGCTAGAGTGCTGTAACGTGCTGCAATGTTGCACAGTTGTTGGCCCAGGTAGATGAGGTAGATGGACGTTGTTCGCTTTTCTCCGTTTCTTTTCTTCTTACATGTTATCGTTCATGCTTAGCATATGGTTTCATCACCTCACAGCTGTTGGGTGGCGCAGGTTCTCTGGCTCTCGCTCAGCGTAGAAGAGAGAAGCGTTACCGCTTTGTTCTCAGGACAGCTCGTGGGCTCGTCTGTTAGTCGTCCTGGAGGACTTGATCTCGGATCGTTCCACACACACACACACACACACACACACACACACACACACACCGTACACTCCTCTCTCCTGTCGAGGATCTGTCAACAAAGGAGAAAGATGCATCTGTCACCGGGACGTTCGTCGGGGATTCGAGTTCTGTCAGGCTCGTCCGTCTCACCTCTGCTGTTGTGTTGAGCTAACGTGAGCTAGCTGGAGCACGGAGAGGACGTGGCCTTTGTCCAACCCTCGCTGCTCGTGTCGGGAAAAGTGTGGCTGACGCCCCGCGCAGACGAGTCAAAGCAAACACAGAGGAACTCCAGGTGCGTGTTAGTCAGACACCAGGTGGAGTTTGGTGTCTCCCGGAAAGAACAGCCAACATGTTTTCCAGTTGGAAGGAGAGAGGTCTCTTAATCTATTTGCATCTGTCGCACTTTTTGACATAATGTTACTTAAGTCTCTTTTAGTCTAACTTTGGAATGGCAACGTTGTAACCTGTGGTTATGTCAGAGTGGAACTTGGAAGTTTTTCAGAGTGGATTTATCCTAGCTCTCAGGTAAGGCTAGGGATTATGAATAGAATTTATGGATTAGCCAAAGCGTGTCGATACAGGTGGACGGCATTACCCAGCGTTGACTGGTACACGATGTAGACATGATGTCAGCTTTCTGAGGTTGTCACTCAGGAGATCTCTCTTTGTTGCAGTCTGGACAAAATGATTTGATGTATAAACCTAACCGGATAAAATAAAAAACAAAATAAAAAAGTCTAAGACTCTAACCCAAAGTATTCAAGGATACCATGGATCAATACTTGGCAAGAGATACTTAAGACATTGAATCTCACACCATCTCACCCACCCAAGGCAGGACTGTGTGAACCATCTTATTAAACTATCCCCTTCAAACTTAAGCCGTACTTTGGCCAAGATGTCCTTAAGGGGGGTTGTGAAGGTAATGTTTAAATGGCGGCCAATGCACTATCCAGCTAAGAAAGATAGACCTGCCCTTCTTCAGACTCTGGGCCATTACTTAGGTGATGTGTGTGTGTGTATGTACGTGTGTGTGCCTACGAGGGTTTGAGAGAGAGAGATAGAGAGAGAGAGAGAGAGAGTGTTTGCCCTGGGGTAATATTGAACCACCTGTCAGCTCCTCCAATCCCTGTGGACCAGCAGGTATAAATCAATGATGCTCTTTGTGGCTGATGGAAGGTGAGATGCATGGAGGCCATGCATCAGCCCCTTGAAGGGACGTCTTACGCACACAGTCACTGCGATCGCTTGGCCCTGACAAGTTCAGGACCACTGTCAATTGCAAATTGTAGTCCTATCTTAGGTGGTATGCATCACATGTAGGCTCAAGTTCAATTGTAAGAACCAGCTAGAGTTAGGAAGGGATGGAAAAATGGTACGGGATAAAAGTTTGTGATCTCAGTTACTCACTGGAAATCACTGGGTAGGAACACATTTATTTTTCGGCTTCGATATATTCCCCTCTGGAAGGACACGCAAGCGGCCAGCCCAGGCATTATATCACAGTTATGGTACAGCTGAGCAGGACCATCCCATGAATCCGTTAGCTCGATGCGCTGGATGTAAACTCCCATCATGCACCTGGGCGTTCCCCCAGCCAGCCCCTTTAAAGGCGAGGGACTGGGCGTCGGCCTCTGATTCACGAGCATCCCGGACGCTGTTCCTCCCTGTAGCGGTCATAAAGAAGCCCCCCCTGGAGATGGGTGACACGCCCGGAGACAGAGGTTGGACCGGCCTCACGCTCTGAGCAGTTGTTTTAGATCTAATTGAATGAAATCCTCTCCCCCTTTTTTTCTTTCTTTTTTCCTTCTCTTTTTATCTCTCCGTCTTTCTCTATCTATAATTGGAGTCAAGACCCGATACGTTCCTGTCGTTGTATTACGTAATTGAAGGCACGGAGAATAAAGAAAACGTTTGTATCCGTCAATATCATGGCATCGCTTTTAAAATGACCTTCCCTTTTGTTTTCTTTTTAAAAGTTTTTTTTTGAAACCAAAGTTTCGCTCACATCACACCTCAAACACAGGTGTGACGCTAACACAATGAAATCAAGAAAACTAGGTGTATTGGAGAGGTGAGAATCCCGGGGGGTGGTGCATGCGAGACCTCAGCCCCTAGCAGGTGATACAGAGAGCGGTTGTCAGGTAAACACCCAGGTGTCGCTCTGCCTGACAACCAGGAAGCGCTCCTCCTCTGGGTTCCACGCCGTACGGCAGGCGAGACGGCCTCCCGAGGCCTCCGCCTGGAAAGGCGCCGTAAAACGCGTTAAAGAAATAAAGAAACGTGAGAGATTGGAAGGCAGAGTGTGCATCATCAATCCTCTCCTCATCCTTTTACACGTTTTTCTTTTTGCCACTTGATTGGCAGCCCATCCCTGAGCCACAGTGAGGTGATTTCTGGAGGAAATGACAAGCCTACGCTTTGGGGACCTGCGTCACCCTCTCTGTGAGAAGTGTCACGAGACTGAGGCGAGGTCCTGCGATTCTGTAATATGACATTCCCACACGGCGCTCCGGAATATTCCCCAGCTTTCTGTGGGCCAGTATTGGCTGGAAGTGCCATAGCAATCATCCAATGTCCTAGAACAAAGAGAATGCTCCACAGTAAATCCATCAGAGAGGTTTGTGTGTGTGTGTTTGTGTGTGTGTGTGTTTGTGTGTACACCCCTTTCCCACCACCTCCTCCAGACCCAGTCCCCTGACTGAAGGTGAGACTGGGATGGATAGAGCCTACAGTCTTTGAGCAGCCACCTTATAGAACTACCGGAGGGCCCTTTTAGAACACCCACCATCTGCCACCCCCCTACTGCATGATACCTTTATAGCTCAGTCAAGCTGAAACGCTGGCGCCCCTGCAAACACACAACACACACTTACCCATGCACACATTAATCACATGACACACACACAAACAGAGCCTCACACACACACACACACACACACACTGCCTGCTCTCGACTACTCCCCACGTACACACGCACACTCACAAGCGCACACTGCTGCCGCTTTACATCGCACCGAGCCATCCCCCTCATGTATACACAATGGCTCATCAGGCAGCCAAATCAAAAGAGCTCCTCTCCCCAGACTCCGCGAGCAAGTCAACTGTTATCGTACAGCGCGGCCCCTTAATGATGAGCATCTGCTCCCCCTCGCTGCTAGCGTTAGCCGCGCCGTTCACCCTCTCGCTCTGCTCCGCCGTCATAAGTTTCCCCACAGTAACGGGGTAAAGCCTCTCTTCTAAAGCTCTCCTCACACCCCTGCCCCCCGTGCACCGAGAACACTGCTGACTGCACTGAAAATCTGATGTAAAGCAGTGCTTGTTTGGTGAAAAGAGATACGCTAGGCTTTCGCTAGGCTTTTTTTTTCTCTTTCCTCAGAGTAAGCAAACATTTTCTTATGTGGGCCACAGTAAGGGGTGGATATTCGGTTCAACCGCTATAGCACAGCATTTACTATCAGCTTCAGTGACAAAGACTATCCATATACGACTCTTACCACAATTCATATTAGCATTTCACTGTAGGCATTGGACCTGACACCCTTATCCGGTGCGACACTCGCAAAAAGCAAATCCTGTGAAGATTCCAGTGCTTATCTTGAGGGTTATCCGCACATAATACAGTCAGGAATGTCGACAAAAAAGGGTCTTGTCATATCTTTTGAAGTCTTTACCTGTGCAATCTTCATTAGCATTCACGCTAAGTAGTCTGGCAGAATCGGTTAGTTCTACCCAGATGGTCTTACAATCCCTGTAGGGACAGCTGTCGGTTTGAAGAGGATGTACACCTTTTTCTTTCAAATCTCCTTACTTCAGCCCTCTCCCTGTTTTAAGTCAAAGCCCACTGGAGTGAAAAAGAGGCCAATTCCGTGGGGAAATTAGAAAGCGTCTGAAGCTGACCAAAGTGTTTGGGCCCCGTAATTATGTTGTGTTAATAAATCATGATGTCTCTTTTTTTCCACACTGTATGTCTCTCTGTGATGCTTAATTGCCACGGTTGCCACATTTTCAAAGACGTGTTTTCTTCAGGACATGTCACTTTTGCCTTTCTCCAACCCAATCTGAACAAGTGCCATTTTTTTCATGTGGAAAAAAGACAAGTCAGGTAGTTTGGCTGATTGGAAGTGATCAGCGAAGTGAGTTAAATGACAAATGTGTTCAGTAATATGGGGGTTTACGAAGACACAGGGACACACTGCACAGGCACTGATGCAAACACATTTCCTTGACAGCACTTTGGGATTTTTGCAACTAGGCCCGCTGTTAGGAAGCTAGCCCTGTCAGAATGCGCAACCTAAGCATGTTAGAGTACGGTCTCCAGGGCCAACTGATTGGCTTGCTTTAATATCAGCTCCTCGACGCTATTTCTAAACATACCACTCGGAGATCCAGCGCTTCCAACAGCTTGTGTGTGGTGTGTCTGCAGTCAGACATGTTTGGATGTGACAAGGTTATGTTGTTGCAGGTCAGCTAGGCGTGACTCCTCAGCAGATAAGTTGGCCGGCCTCCAGTCTCCTTTAGAGGCGCTAGTCGATTCGTCTTTTGTAATGGCCGCCTCCACACCACCACTGCACACAAGCCTGCCATTTCAGGCCGCGTTGCTCCTTGCTGCCACTTTTAAGTAGCGCTCGTCGCACTCGGCTTTACGACTTGATGTTAATTGTTTTTCACTGTCGTGTTAGTGAGTCACCGGTTCCTTATCTCTGATAAAGCCACATATTTATAGTCAGCAGGACACCTTTTAGTGCTGGGAACTAGCCACAGTGCCAAATTACTCATTCGTTCAGAGAACTTGATCTATATCAACAATGGAGTTGATTTGGTAAAATAGGAAACCCATTGTGGCCCCTCCACACAACCAGCTGTGAGGCTTTGTGCGTCTCACTTTGCGAGCCCAATGGATTGACTGTCCAATGAATCCAGCCATTTGTCTGACACCTGTGGCTCGTTGTGTGGGCGAGTCTTTGTGGTTGAGCGACACAACACGAGAACCCTCATTCTAACAGAATTATTTGGGGGGAAAAAAGTCCTGAGATTCGGTTCTGAAGTCCATCAAGTTCAACATCTCAGTTTCCGTTGCTTTCGTGAAGGGGTGTGACGTTATCCAACAGTCTCCACAGTAGTTAGTTTCTAATGCTGTCTATCTCATTTTAATTCTAGTTTCTAATGCTGTAGCTAAGTCTCGTTGTTGTCACCCTATCAAATGTATCACGTTGAGCTTACTGAGCGACTGTCACTCATCAGCACTGACCTCCAGTCTGTTCTGCCACAGCCCTAACCAGTCCCCCATCTCTCATATCAGAACACAGACCCGGTCCACGACCTGCTGCTGGACGTCATCACCTGGGTGGGCATCCTGCTGTCCCTCGTCTGCCTGCTCATCAGCCTCTTCACCTTCTGCTTCTTCCGGGGCCTCCAGAGCGACCGCAACACCATCCACAAGAACCTCTGCATCAGCCTCTTCATCGCCGAGTCGCTCTTCCTGGTGGGCATCAACCGCGCAGACCAGCCGGTAGGTTCACGGACGTCGTTTTGGGGGGTTTTATGTGTGTGTGTGTGTGTGATCTTATTTCTAAAATATAAAGAACATATTTTTATATGAGATGTGTCAGGGGAACAAAGTTGGAGATAGGACTGTAAAGAGGTACTGGATGACCTTTAAACGGTTGGATAACTTCTATCTTCTCAAAGTCATGTCTGTGCCAAAGGACAACGGCAAGCTTGCGGGATGGCTACTGGGGTATCGCATGAGAGGGTATGGGGAAAACGGAGCAGTCTCAATGTATATAGCGAGGTAGCCTTTGAATAAAGGGACAACACTACCCCCAGGAGTGCCCAGCACAACACTGTCAACACAATGAAGAAGCCAGTGCCGCTGGGCACCGTAGGCGTGAATCACACACACTCATCTTTAGAGGGAGGGGGGACCCATGACATAGGGACGCCATGTACAAACGTAGGAGTTCTTAACTTAGCAATTCATCCCCCCCGGGTTCCAGCGTGAAGAGCCCGAAGGAACTCAGAAGGTGCATGTTCCCGCCGTCGTCCTGAGGAAGTCAGCCGGTGGCGACGGCGGCGCAGTGTGAAACTAAAGGGCGTCGAAGACAGCCCAGCAGGGACGGGGAGAGATTTGGATTTGCTGTAGTCGCACACTGTGAATTGACATGGCTATGAACTATTGAGTCCTATTGTGAGAGTGCGAAAAAGAAAATCCAATGAAGTTTAGCCTGAAGTTAAAACTGCTGCAGTTTAAAAAAAAATCAAGAACTAGTGGACTGGCGACTGGCGGTGGTGTCAGGTCCGTCGGCCGACAAGGTCCTATGCTCGTTCAAGGCAAACGCACCCCGTGTGCGCTTCAAGTACCAGAGGATGCCTGAGCTTAAAAAACCTTTTCATCGAATCCTCTGTATTTTGACCACAGCACCGTTCCCTCTTGTCCTCCACATCCTCCTACTGCTCTATAATCTTATCAGTTAAATAGTTTCATTCAACCGTGGGGACTCGAAGCAGCGCTGTTGTCTCGCGGCCTCTCGCTTAGAATTCACGAGACACGGCCGAGCGGCCAGCTCTCGTCTCCTGACGGCCGGGAACACTTCAGGAAGTGATTCAGCACTTTGGGCAGAGCGGTGCATCTCAAGTGATCTTCTCTTCAGATGAATGCTTGACCATCTGCATGTCTGAAGGGCAAAACCCTCCAAATGTCTTAACAATGCACACGTCCGGATGCTTCTCGAGGTCGGTATACATTCAGAGACCCTTCTGGAAAAGACCACGCGTGTTTAGAAGCTCCGATTGTAGGTTACCAGAGGAACTGTGGTCCGTATGAGCCAATTCACAAGATGAGACCATTAACATGTTGCTGTTCACCGGAGTGGACATTGAACGGAGCCTCTAATAGGAAATTGCTTATACAACACGCGCTGAGTGGTTCCTGTTAATAACATGTTAGATCAGCTGAGGCAGTGAGGTATGTTTGCATGTTGTTGTGACTGTAAGGATGTAGCCTGACAACCATTAATAACCCTGTTTGTTCTAAAAGAAACAGCAGCGCTCAAGCTAGTGCCCACGCACACACGCACACACACACGCACACACACACACACGCACACACACACACACGCACACACAGAAACAGAAAACACACCGAACACCAAACACACGGACAACCACACCCTCACTCGCACTGAAACCCCTCACTTGTATCCTAACGCTGCAGACAGCACACTGCCCGCCCGGTCCACCTCCCCAGCCAGCCAGACATCCAGCCTGGTGCGGTGTAGTGCAGCTGACTGATCTCTAAATACAGCGGATAATCTGGATTAGCAGATCAATAAGATCACCCCTCCTTAACGGGCATGGTTTGGGCTGGGTGTGTCACTAAAGACCTAAGAGACTGTTACAGGTGGAGTCATGCCCACAGGCTACTCGTTACCAGCATTTAGACTGTGTGTGTGTGTAAGAGGTGAGAGAGAGAGAGAGAGAGAGAGAGAGAGAGAGAGAGAGGTAGAGGGAGGGAGGGAGATAAAAAGGCAAATTGGAGAATTAGAGGATGCAGTACTGACCAAAGCCAAAAATGGCTTTATCTGTGCTCATGGGCAAATCTGATCACACGCACACACACACACACACACCCATTTTCAATGAAAACCCCATTGCACAGATGTATTTGCTCTAAGCGTGTTTGGGTCGAGTTGTGTTCCAGCCCTCGATAAGAGGTGATGGCTTTCATTCATTAGGTACTTAATAAATTACCTGCTGTTCATGGCCAACCAACCAACCTACTGGCGATGAATGAAATCAATTTGAATTTAAGTGATTCAGTAAACAAGACAGCAACTACTGCATGACCAATTGTGCCAATACATTGATCGGTGTCGGTATCTAACATTACAGTGTATGTGTGTGTACAATATCTACTTTATACTGTGTATAATATATATATATGTGTGTGTGTGTGTGTAAACATCTGTGTACACTCTATTATTGACCTCAATTGTTTGTTTTACATGTTGACCAGATGTACCCTGCCTAGTGTGACTCTGAGAGGGATCGTACGTCATTCCAATGCACGTCTGATTTGGCGTGTGGCGTGACAACAGGAGTGCACACAAACGTCCTCTGATGATTTCTCTCTCTCTCTTCCTCTCCCCTACTCCCCCCCCCCAAAAATCCTACGCCAACCAACCACCACCTCCCCTCCTCCTTCCCTCCTCCTCCTTCCCTCCCCTCCTCCTCCTCCCCTCCTCCTCCTCCCCTCCACAGATCGCCTGTGCGGTGTTCGCCGCCCTGCTCCACTTCTTCTTCCTGGCGGCGTTCACCTGGATGTTCCTGGAGGGCGTGCAGCTCTACATCCTGCTGGTGGAGGTGTTCGAGAGCGAGCACTCGCGCCGCCGCTACTTCTACCTGGTGGGCTACGGCGTGCCCGCCCTGATCGTGGCCGTGTCGGCCGCCGTCGACTACCGGAGCTACGGCACCGACCGAGTGTGAGTGCCTCCGGAACACGCCTCGCCCCAAACGCTTCACGTGTCGAGAATGGTGTTGTTGTTGTTGTTTTCCTTCTTCTCACAGCGATGACTATATGAAGATAGATGTACACCAAAGCAAGTCCGACACTAAGACCGGGTTGGAGAGTCTAGACCGCCGTTGGTCCGCGGAACCGCGATCTGTGTTTGTTTTACAATGCATCCAATATGGAGGTTATATTGTCTAGAGCAGACGTGCCCGCGGGGAGGGGAGTGTCTGTACCGTCTGGTCGACACTAGTGACATTCTGTTCCGACATGCTGCTTGTTTATGTGGATTCTAAGATAGACAAGCAGTTTACAATACTGCCATTGTTACTATAATGACGTCTCAGGGTGGATGATCTACATTGACCTTCCCCGAACAAATCTCCAGGTCAGAGAAATTCCCCATTATATATATATATATATATACAATATATAGTATATATATATACTTGTATATAATAGTCTGCCAGGTTTTTGTAGGTAGTTTTATTTTCAGTTGAGCGAGTTCAGTCGATGGTCAGACACAAGATATTGCATATCTATTGGAACGCTGATTCTGGCCTGGCAGCTGTTCACGGTGGTTGGCACTCCATCAGCGTCTTTGGTGGTGGTCCAATACCCAGCGCTCGTGATGACTCTACTCCCAAGCTGTGTTTGTGCAGAACTCGCAATTGTTCTGACAGTGAACGATGGCAGATACAGTGAGGTTTGCTCAGTGCATGAATGTCGAGACGTTACGGTTTACACACCGGCATGCCTCCTGCTCCCAAATGACTGTGAAGACTCGGAGCGGTGGAGAAAGAGATGTGTGGGGACAATTCCCGAGTCAAGAGAAAGACAGGAAGAGAGAGAGAGAGAGAGAAGGAAAGAGAGAGAGAGAGAGAGAGAGAAGGAAAGAGAGAGAGAGAGAGAGAAAGAGAATACAAATAGGGAGAAGAAGAGATAAGAGAAGAGAAGGCATTCGAGAAGAGAGAATGAAGGAAGAGAATGCTGGAGAGATAGAGGAGAAAGAAAAGATGCTTAAGAAGGCAGAGAGAGAGAGAGAGAGAGAGAGAGAGACAGTAATCTTTTTACATTCCTTTGTTTCTCACAACAGATAGAGAGATTGTTCCCATTGCTCCAGCGCCGTCCTCTGAAATATGAACCCAGGCTCTCTCATAATAATGCCGTGCAGCCCCCCCACCCCACCCCAACCCCTCCCCCCCCCCTCTCCTCTCTGGGTAAATCTGTACCCAATATGGGGATAATGAAAACCAGCATCAGCAGTTTGCTTCCGAGATGTTTATCATACATGTCACATATGCGAGCAGTCGCACACAGGCAAATACACACACACACACACACACGGGGAGCGGGACACACACAACTGCAGACACACACACAAACACAGAAGTGTGCATATGCATGCAGAGTGCAGACACACAACGGCGCACACACGCGCGCGCGCACACACGCACACACAACAGCCCATTAGAGGGTGCGTTTGGTGATTGCCGGAGTCGTACTTCCTGGTGATGGATGAGAGGATAGTTGCCACTGCCTGAGCCACAGCATCATGTGAATAATTAAAACCCAGTCACCGGTGGAACAATTACACACAGCCGTGAGAGATGGGGGACGCGACACGGCGTGACACGCATGGAGACTAGGACAGGCCTCGCACCGTCACTGGGCAGAGCACAGACTGAACACAAACGGCTTGATCGATAGCATGCAGTGTGCTTTCCTCTTCACCGAGAAGAACACGTGTAATGGCCTTATTTTTGGGGAGAACAAAATGGCCGCCTCGATTCCGCTTAGTCACAGTATAGGTCAACAGACGGTGAGGAGAATGGAGGACATTGTGTTGTCTTGTTGTCTCGAAAAGAAACCCTGAAGGGCCGTTTTCAACAAGCATGTGTTTCCATGTTCATCCATGGAGCGAATGATGTTCACAGTGACATGTGTTTACATGGTGTTTACGCCGCATGAATGACAAATCTGTTTTCTGAATGTGGGGTTATGTTACAGGGAGATTCCATGAGTCATCTGGTCGTAGCGTACAGTACAGGCCCTCGGACATTGTCTCATTCTCCCCAGAGGGCCATGAGGAGCTTAACCTACCCATTAGGATCTCCTTATTGGCCTGTTATGTCTGCAAACCTCTAGACCTTGGTCAAAATGCCGTTTTAAAAGCCGTTTTAGCCTCAACATTTCCCATTTCCGTGCCCAATTGCTCTTGACTCGCGGAATGGAACCAACGAGCTGTTCCCAAATACGCAAACCCCGCCCATATGACACTCTAGGCAGACTAAATCCAACATTAAGGGGATTGGAAGCTTTCCATACAGTGTCTCCACCCAGGGTTTCCACAAACCTCCCTTTTCAGAGCATGTGGCTTATACCTGTCCTCGAGCGGAAACACAAATACAAAAACGTCACTCACGACTCCCTTTTAAACCGCTTCCACTCTGAGCACCTTCCCCCTCTCTCCGAAGCATCTCTGTTGAGCTAAGCGCCCGCGTCGCCTCGACGTACGTCGGCTCCGGGACGCGCAGGTGCTCAACGCCAGAGGCGTCGGAGAGAGACGGGAGCGCCGAAAACATAGCAGAAGAAGAGAAAGTGCCGTTGTTTTCCCGATCCTGCGCCGCTCCACCCGAGTGGAAGTGAGCTGGCTCGCGCGAATGCAGATTGTCGGGGAAGACGCGCGCGGAAAATAGATCTGCTGAAAGAGCCAAATGCTGACATGACTGCAGAGGGGTGTAGGCACGCTGGCACACTCCGGCTGGATGACAGACCCCAGACCCCCCCCAGCCCCCCGCCACACCTCCCTGCTCTAAATCGTGTCATCCTGTGATCTGCAACAGAGAGAGGGGAGGTGGGGGGTGGGGGGAGAGACAATAGCGCTTTCAGTATAATTCATAACGACTGCTTAAGACGCCTTGGATGAGACACTGAAGGGGTTGTATTTCTGTGTGAGTGTATGTGTATGTGTGTGTATCTGTGAGTGTATGTGTGTGTGTCTGAGTGTATGTGTGTGTGTGTGTGAGTGTATGTGTCTGTGAGTGTCTGTGTGTGTGTCTGTGAGTGTATGTGTGTGTGAGTGTGGTGTCGTGAGTGTATGTGTGTGTGTCTGAGTGTATGTGTGTGTCTGTGAGTGTATGTGTGTGTGTCAGTGTGTGTGTCTGTGTGTGTGTCCGTGTGTGCGCACATAGCTTCTTTTGTATCCCTTTCTAAACCAGCGAGGGGAGGGGGGTGGGAGTGTCAGGTCCCCAGTAACACTAAAGGAAGACATATTGTTTGTTGTCGCTTGATATTTGTTCTCGTACAAAAGCAGTGTCCTCGTTTCATGCCACAGTTCCACAGCATGAAAGAGCGGCTTAGTTGTAACAGACTTCACCCCCTTGAACCTGTCACTTGGAGAAGGGAACGTAGGTGGAAGGAAAGAAATAGGACCAATATCCGTTTGAAACATTGCAAAAATGCTATATGGGTCATTTAGAAAACAATACCCTCGATATATATTTTGTTCCTGTCCTCTCTGGAGTTTTGGAAATGATTTGGTACAACAGTATTTGTTCTATCAAGACTGAAAAAGACAATTCCTCGCCCAAAAAGTAGAAGTGTCACTTTGTGATTTGATTGCTTTGTGTGGTGCCCAAATCCCCTCACATTTTCCCTCCACTGTCCCCGACAATGTGCCCTTAGCGCAGCACACCTCAATCTGTTTTCAAATGCTATTGAATTACTGTTAATTCCCTGCCACTTACATTTTGCCTTGCTGTCGGAACCGATGACAACAGAGGAGAAACGGGAATGTTCCTGTGGCCAAAAAAACATGAAGGGTGATCTAGCTCCTGGTTCCCCCGGAGATTAAATGATTAATAATTTACGCTTCAGGTCGTGAATCAACGTGATTCTTTTTTGAAAGGCATTCATCCCCGTCTCTCAACCGTAGCCACCTCCAGCGTTTCGTGTCAGTTCATCCTGTTCCAATCAACAGAATCGAAGTCGAAAGCTTGACTGACATGTATTGTGTTGGAGTAAGGCTAGAATGTGGCCCCTGATGTTTTAATAGCTATTCTCCTTCTTCGGGTTGCATTTCACGTAGCGTTGAGTGTATGTGTCAGGCTCGGGGTCAATTTCCAGTTTTCGTATTCAACTCCACAAACCGCTACACCTGTATTTGAATTGAAAATGAATAAGTGACCCGTTCTCACCTATTGTTTTCTGAGAGGGCTCTATGCTATCGGAGCTCAGCTCGTTTGAAATGGAATTGAGCCCCAATGCCTTCATCAGCCTACAGTCGATTTTGGACACGTACCATTCCCTTATCTCCAACCTCCAGCGGAACTATTGTCACTACTGAAGGTCATCAGCATTGCTGTCAACGACACCGACTTTCCCCCCAAATCTCACCTTATAAATTCTCGGGCAAGGCTCATCATTTGTCCAGCGCCTCCCTCGCAGCGTGGGGTTTGAAGTGTCCATTCCTCTCTGCCACTCGTCTCCAAGTTGATGTATATCCTGTGAGCCGGAGCCTGAAAACCTTAACCTCACACTTTTCAAATCTCCCTCTCTCCTTTCCTCCCTCTCCCCTACTCCCTACATCCAAATGCCCTCCCCCCACTCTCCTCCTTGTTGACACCCCCCCCCCTCGCCCACACCCCTCCCTGCAGGTGTTGGCTCCGACTGGACACATACTTCATCTGGAGCTTCATAGGACCTGCAACCTTGATAATTATGGTAAGCACACTCTCCCCATAAACACACACACACACACACTCATTAACCCTGCTTAGCCCCGGGGCCACTGCTTAAATGGCCCCGTGGAGAGCTTTCGGTCCTCCTCTCCCTCTCCTACTGGGTGGAAGTCAGGAGTGTGGAAGTCAGGGCGGATGCGTCTGGAGAGGAAAGTGGACGGGACCGTGAAATACCGCGGTTAGGAGCTTTGCTGCACGAGTGACTGAGATGTCTGCGATGATGACAGGGAGGTGACAGAGAGAGAGAGAGAGAGAGAGAGAGACAGAGACAGACAGAGACATAAGGAGAGAGAGAGAGAGAGAGAGAGACAGAGAGAGAGACAAAGAGAGAGAGAGAGAGACAGAAAGAGAGAGAGAGAGAGAGAGAGAGAGACAGAAAGAGAGAGAGATAGAGACAGACAGACAGAAAGCGAGGGAGCGATAGAGCGAGAGGAGACTCAGTTTAGTATTCCGTCTCGGCGTGATCCACCCAGAGATTATGATTGATTTTGTCCCTTTCCGTCGGACTCCTGTGTAAGCGACACCTTCTCTATCTATCTCCGAGGCACATTTGTGCATCCTGATACAGACCCACGCCCACGTCCCTAGCAGACTCTCTGAGCTCACAGTCATGTAGTTAATGCTGAAAGGCACACACACTCACTGACACAGTCCTTTTACACACAGCTCACACAGACTAGCATAGAGGCTAGACTTAGATCCTTCAACAACTAAACATGCATAATGCACTTTCATGCTCTAGTTTTGAGTAATCTTTAACAATACACTTTCCCCTCCAAGCTCATGACTCACACTCTCTCTTTCCTCTCTCTCTTTTCCTCTCTCACTGAAACAACTAAACAAAAATGTGTCCTCTAAAAAAGGCTGACTGCATTTGGAAACAAAGTCCCTCCCCCAGGAGCCAAAGTGGGACGAAAATGACTTGCGGATTCAAACACCATCTCAATTAGCTGAATATCACTTCGGAGTGCTGCGTATCTGTGGTTGGCATGCTAATTGGCACCATTGTCAAGGGAACATGACTTTTTCTCGACACAGCCCTTCGCCACTTACCAGTATGACTGCCTCCCATTTAGCCGACCCGTGCTTTGAAAGGACACAGCAGTGATCTGCTCTGTGACTAACATTTTCTTTCAAATGATTGTTTAGAAGGTTTTCTATCCATATAAAGCTCACTGTCCAACCGGATAGTCCCAGACACAGACCCGCTCCATGTACTGTCTCCCAGTGCTTAAAGAACAGCTCGACAGGCTTTGAGAGAACGGGAATGTGATCCTGCTCTCCGTCTCGCTAAGTGACAGAACCCTCGTCCAGACTCAGCCCGTCTGACACCGTGGTGTGTCGAGGTTTGTTTTTAAAATGAAAACAACTAACATATGCTCTCCATATCTCGCTCCATCCTCCCCTCTTTCTCTGTGTGCCCCTCCCTCTATCTCTCGCCATCTCTTTAACAGCTCAACGTGATCTTCTTGGGAATCGCCCTCTACAAGATGTTCCACCACACCGCCATTTTGAAGCCAGACTCTGGTTGTCTGGACAACATCAAGTAAGACGCGAGGGACTTTCGGGAGAGACACTAATTGGATGAAGTAGCTTGTAGATACTTAGAAAGAACTTTGTGACGTTTGCTTCGGGTAATGATTCACACTCCGCAGACCAAGTGTGGAAATGCTTTATGGGCTGTTACGCTACTCTTAGTTGTAATAAGATTCCGCAGAGGAATTAAATAATATTGTTTAACTTCAGGGTAGACTTTATCACTTGAATCCGTGTTGAGGTGTGCTTCTGTTTAACGTGAACCTAAGGGTTTGGCGTTTCGATGCAGTGATTGGTAGCCTCTGTGAGAAACAGCTAATCCATAGTGCTTCTTAAAATGCATTTGAGCGTGGGACTCTCCTGTGGAGCTGAGGATGTCTGCGCCCCCCTCTCCCAGGTGTGTGTGACTCTCATCATGGCCAAAGGTTGCGTCGGCGGGGTTCAAACGGGATGGCGTTCTGCCGGGCACCAGCCATGGTCTGACGTGCAGGCTGGTCTGACGTGCAGGCTGGTCTGACGTGCAGGCTTGTCTGACGTGCAGGCTTGTCTGACGTGCAGGCTTGTCTGACGTGCAGGCTTGTCTGACGTGCAGGCTGTCTGACGTGCAGGCCTGTCTGACGTGCAGGCCTGTCTGACGTGCAGGCTGTCTGACGTGCAGGCCTGTCTGACGTGCAGGCTTGTCTGACGTGCAGGCTTGTCTGACGTGCAGGCCTGTCTGACGTGCAGGCTTGTCTGACGTGCAGGCTTGTCTGACGTGCAGGCTTGTCTGACGTGCAGGCTTGTCTGACGTGCAGGCTTGTCTGACGTGCAGGCTTGTCTGACGTGCAGGCTTGTCTGACGTGCAGGCTTGTCTGACGTGCAGGCTTGTCTGACGTGCAGGCTTGTCTGACGTGCAGGCTGTCTGACGTGCAGGCTTGTCTGAGACGGAAAAGGCCAACGAGCAAATCTGGCAGAGGGAAGTTGTGTCATTGGCTTTGTCAACACGCGTTGGAATAGTCATATGGTGTGTGTGTGTGTGCGTGTGTTGGGAAAATACAGCTGACATTAAGGTGTATTGCCGGTGTGGATCATGACACAATTATGAAAACAGAAACGTCATCCGTATCCATTGACTTTAATTTGTTCAACTCATTTGTAGAAATCAAATGTTATCCAAATGATAAGGGGATGCGTGTTTGTAATCAAACACAACTTTTGTTTGGTGAAAAAAAAACATTTGTATAATTCAAAGTACAGTGAAGTCTGAGGTACATGAAAGGGTTTTGAGCTGTTTTTGGTTTCAGACTCCAGCTCTGACTGTGACACAGCATGACTCTGACCTAGCAGTGCCACGCAGGCAGGTACTGTAGGTTTACATCAGAGGAGGGGAGGGGAAACCTGTCCTGCTACCTCGGTCTGCCATCCCCATGGGTGGAATGGGGCTCTCTCTGTGTTCCACGTGTCTGCCTTGAAGGCACTGGTTACATGATGCTGTTTTATGATAGCAATGCTAGCTGCTTTCTCTCTCTCTCTCTCTCTCTCTCTCTCTGGCCTAGTATATCGTTTTGGCTTGTCCTAAACGGTTTTCACCTAGTCACCTACATGGTGTACAGCCACTCACACATTCAGTGTAGTCACATACACACGAGCACTATGTGCACACACTCCGGTTAATGCTGTATAATGTGCACTTGAAGCCCGCACCAAGACCAGCGCTCCACAAGATGTGGGCTCTATGAACTCCAAGTGACACCCATCCCTGAATGGCTCTCTCCCGCTGAGAGGAGGGCGGGCAGAGCTTACGCCAGACAGACAGCTCGCTGTCCAAAAGCCTGCTCTCCCATTGGTATGTGCCACGGCCAATCCCGTCTCTGACTGTCACTGTCTTCTGAGATACATGCAAACTTGGAATCTGTCAAGCTACAGTAGTGTTGTGTTGTGGGCCATTGAAATCAATCTTTTCTTTTTTCTATTGCAGTAACCAGACCTAGGTTGTTGTTTTTTGGCTGAAGGCCAATTTAAAGAAGGCACTGTTCTCAAAGCAGATGAATACTGGTTTTGTTATTTGAAAGGTCAGCATTTTAAAAAGGACTATCTAACCTCTTAATAGACACTAAAATGGTGTAGCCTGTCAAAGGTTGTTCTGCTTTGCCTCCCGACCGAGTTCAGAGCCTTTAAACGAGGTTTGGTTTAGAACTGTTCCTTTGTTGTTCGCCTGCAGAACAGTATCGACTGGTTTTTCGTTCCGTCTATTACATCATTTATCACACAGTCCTCGCATAGATCGAAAAATTGCTGGTCACAAAGATCACAACACAGAAGATCCTGAACCCTCCCATGAAGACCTTGAGGTTATGTTTATATACATGTATCAGATGTACAGTATACCATCTTCTCTACAACGAGCGCAACTTCTGAACCCGGGCTGTTAGAATCACAAATCTAATATATTGGTGGTATTTTTGGACCCACTGTTGCATTTCTGTCTGGATTGTATCCACAGCTTGTTTATGTGAGTGCATTTAAGGTATTTTATCTACTTCTGAATGGGATGGGTCAAAGATAGACATGTGGTATAACTTCTGTTACATGTGGTAGACTGTACTCGCACAGAATCTAGAGAATAGATACTCAAAGACCATATTTTACACAATGTACTGCACATTCAGTCGATATCTAAATGGTCTCAAAATACTTAAAAAAATATTTTAAAGATTTTTATTTATCTTCCTCAGTTTTAGAAGCTTGTAAAAAGAATACTGGTTTGGGAAGAGGAATGTTTATTTTCAGTGAGCCAAGCGACTTTGAGGGAGAAACGGTTTTAAACTTTCTCAGGATTGGCCATAATTAGGTGTGATTTTTCTCTCTCCATCTGTCTGCTATTTTGGTCTTCCTTATCGTTTGATGTCACACGTTATGTTATGATTTCGTCATCTTGCTTTGTTTTCTCATGAACGCTACATGCTGCCTGTTAACATTATTGCTCTTTTGAGGATTTCTGCATGCTCTGCTTTTCTCTTGTGTCTTGTTAACCATCTCACTTATTCTTTCATCTTTTTTTTTCTTCCACACTTTAGCTACCGTTATTATGACGGATGTATTATTGTGGAGTGGCACTGGTAAGATGTAGCTTACACTCAAAGTAGAATGTATTTATGGAATGTTGTCGTGTCACCAATCCTCCCCATGTAGACTGTGAGTTCTGTTTGGTTGTTGACCTTGGTATTGGTAACAACCTGTTGTGTTGACCTTGATCCCTACAGTACGTCTGTGTTAAACTCCCTGTTGTGCAACCGTCACACACTTTACTTTATACTAATATATATATATATATATGTGTGTCGGTGTGTGTTTTAGTATGAAGTGAAGTGAAGAATTACAGTGGCAGTGACATTATAAAGGTCAAATACAAACAAAACCGTACTGGCAGTGCTGGATTTCAGCAATTAATAAGGGAAAAATACTTTATAGTACAGAAATATTCTTCAGGGAATAATTCTTACAAATTATTATGAATTATTGTTGAACAAGTGTTTGAATATACCCAACTTCTCTCCAGGACATGTTACTTCATATTGAACACTGCTGACAAATAAACAGCAATTTAGCAAAATAGCAATTTAGCATGAAGGGCAACACTTTCATTTACATTATTTTAACTACCTTGTAACTGCATAGCTACATTTCTTTGGAGTTTAACAAGTACGATTTTGTATGGGGGAGGTTTGGTTTTCCAGGGGTAAGTGGCTATTAATGTTGATCTTCTTTTGTTACAATTACCCCTTTGCATGATCCTCTAATCCAGGGGTGTCAAACCCTGGGCCTCGAGGGCTGCTGTCCTGCATGTTTTAGATGTTTCCCTGCTCCAACACACCTGATTCAATTAAAAGGGTTGTTATAACGACCGTTCATTCGAATCAGGTGTGTTGGAGCAGGGAAACATCTAAAACATGCAGGACAGCGGCCCTCGAGGACCGGGGTTTGACACACCTGCTCTAATCCCTTAAACCCCTCATCCATGCTGTGTCATCCTACACTTTTGTAAAAACTGCTAACTCTTAATACAATTCAAGTACAATTAGTACAAGTACAAGTTGACTATAGGTATTGCTATGTAGTCAACACATGTAGTTATGTAGCACGGTAGTGACATAATGTAACTTCCTTGTAAAGTATTGCTATGTAACCTTGTTGCCTCATTATGTCACCAAGTTCCCATCAGGTCTTTTTGCAGCACATGAGTCGACAGCACAAAACAGATTTAACTTTTGTAAACCTTCTTGGGCAATTAGCATTTCTTTTCAGTCGTACCTTTAGTTGGGTAATTGACATCCTGCTGAGTTGATCATAGCAGTTTCTCTCTCCTTCAAACGCTGTCAATGAGATGCTTTTATATGGACCTGAAAGGCGTCTCAATTGACCAACTGCAATCAATCAGTCTCTCAATTGACTTATGTCATTTGAATGCATATCACCTCTACAAATGCAATCCTTTCAAAGGAAATTGGTGGCAATTTAACACGGCAATCTGAAACATTTCCCTTCCCTGAAACTCTTTCCTTTTTTAGTTATTTTTCCACGTGGCGCAACAAGCACTTCTTGCTTTATTTTGTTTCCGGTGAAAGCGATTAAGTGCCCTATTTGTAGGGTGTAACCAGAGAGCTTGTGTCGCTGGAGTGGTATCATTGCTAGGGCATTCAGCTTCTCATCAGGAAACACTTCAACACTACTGGAATAGGAATGGGGAGCTATTGGGGGTCTGCAACTAGCACTCATTAAATAGAGATTCCAGTTTATTTATTTATTTTATTTATTTATTTTATTTTCAAACCACCCCTGCCAGCTGTTCATGCACAATATGGACCATCACATTAGGACACTGGTTTATCACACCTTTATGTGTAATGTGTGTCCCAATACATTTGTATATATAGTGCGTGTGGTATCAAAAAGAAAGAGATTTAGCTCAAGTTCATTACGGAACACTCATTTCCTTCACCTTTTTCTTTTGCACAGTTGTAAGTAAAGGGTCTTTGCGTGAGGAATGAAGGAGTCCAGATGTACACGTGTGTTTTTGAGTAATGTACTGGACTGAGTCGTACATCTGAGGGGTCAAATGGGGTCAGAGGCGAGCAGTCACCAACATCTTATACCCTGCACTCAACACTCACCTCTTATCTGAAACCTACCAACAGGCAATGATGGCGCTTCGAGATCAAAACCTATTCATATCCTGTCGTCTCAGATGCTTTTATTGTGTCCTCAGGCATCTTTATCCCCCCACCCCACCCCTCTGCAGAAATGTTTCAAGTTTGAGGTCAATATTTTCACTCTCTTTTTGCACGCTGGTTGTGTCTCCCTGACCATTCCGGGGGCAATCAGCTTGATGAAGTACCTCTCCCAACAGGTCATTAAGATAGACCTGGGAAAATTATGTTTAATGGTTGCCCCAGTAATTTCATAAATCATTTATTTTGCCTCACATCTGGCCCATTTATATCAGGCGCTGGCTCGGCCCACCAGTATTTATTGGGGAGCTGAGACTTGGTGTGAGCAGAGATAATTATGTTTAGCACCTGCAACTTGCAAAGGTCTCCCCTGGGCAAGGCAGATTCTGGCAGGGATACAGCTGGATGGCTCTACTGCACAGCACATTGTCCTGCATTTCTTGTTAGTTACGTTCAATATTGAAAACCTTTTTTGTCGTTGCATTTTTTGGTGGTATTTCTCCATCCTCTACAATCGAAAAAGTACATAGTGCCGTATTTGCATCGCATCACATTAATTTGGTTGGGTGTTGTTTAATTTGTTGTTTTTTGTCGTTAATTTGTCCTTTCCTTTTTGTTTATTGCGCATGACAGCTATCAGGATTACGAACCTGAGATCAAGTAAGATGAACAAGCAAGGCCCTTCGCCTGTCATGTCATCCCTCATTCAAGCCCTCCTAGGAACAATCTAGACCCTAAGCCATCAACCATTCCTCACTAAATCCATGACGTTTGAAGTAGAGCCCTCATCCTAGAGTCTAGCGCTTCTGCCACATCTGACATAAATGCAGGCTCGCTAACTTAAGGCTGACATTACCTCTTTTTTGGTTAACCGGAAATCTATACAGTTTGAAGTATTCAGCGATTGTGTGTGTGTGTGGCGCTTTGAATATTCATGCTGTATTCAAATGTTAAGTGCCTTGTTAAATGTCACACGCTACGTTATGAAGGCGACCCACATACAGAGTTCTTTCATTTTTAAATGCGTTCCTGCTAAAAGAAGAATTACCTAGTATTCATCGTGTGCATTTTAGTCAAGGCTTGAAAAAACCCTGTAGCAGTTTATTTTAAATACTATGGGAAGATGTGTTCATATGCAAATTGCCTGACTGTTCTATAATTTATAACCCATGTCCTGTGTCAGGCATATTGTGTAATCACTTTCCCATTTTGAGGTTATGTAAGATTGCACTTTCATTGGGCTTCAAAAAAAGGAAAAAAAGGAAAAACTGTGAAACGAAAGCTAAACCTCGTATAGATTATACTTTATATTCATCCTGGTCTTTGTACGTGTTTTTTTTTCATAGAGATTTGGGCTTTTTGTCTGTTCGGCGGTTAACACTTTATTCCCCTTTCACTTCGGATTCAACAATGTCATACGAAACAAAGATGTTGTCCTTGCTAAGGGCGAATAGAAACATTCAAGATCTACCAGTGCTCACTGGATTTGATGCAGCGTGTTCTTTTAGTTGTACAGAACCCCCCCCATTTCTACAGATTTCAAACGTCAACGTTCAGGATTCGACTAGACGCAATGAAAGGCAAAGGCGTTCTTAATGTCATGGGAACTGGCAACATATTGAAATGAAGCTAACCAAAGTGTGGGCAATGCAAAGCTGTGCATCCTGGCAAACTTCTGGACCATCGTCGATGGCCATCCATAGTCTCTGACGCGTTCCACCCCCTGCTGTGTTGCAGATCCTGGGTCATCGGGGCTGTGGCCCTGCTCTGCCTGCTGGGCCTGACCTGGGCCTTCGGCCTGATGTACGTCAACGAGAGCACGGTGGTCATGGCCTACCTGTTCACCATATTCAACTCCCTCCAGGGCATGTTCATCTTCATCTTCCACTGTGTCCTTCAGAAGAAGGCAAGGATCACTTTTACTAATTATGGATAACAAAAAAAAATATGATTTTATTCATGGTTTTCAGTGCGTACTTCACAGCTGAATTATCTGTGTGTTCTGTGTGTGTTGTGCGTGTGCTTGTGTGGTGTGTGCGTGCGTGTGTGTGGTGCGTGCGTGTGTGTGGTGCGTGCGTGTTGCGTTCCGCAGGTGCGTAAAGAGTATGGGAAGTGCCTGCGTACCCACTGCTGTAGTGGTAAGAGTGTGGAGAGCTCCATCGGCTCAGGGAAGAGCACCGCCTCTCGTGCTCCGGGACGCTACTCCACAGGGTCACAGGTACAGTAACAGGACCTGGCAGTGACTGTGTGGGCCCTGTCTGGGTCATCTCCTTACTCCCCAAATCTGGAAATACTTACTTGACTCATTTAGCAAAGTAGCCTAATGGCGGTCGGAGTGGCAGAGGTTATGAAGTTTGTGTTGTTGTGGAAATGGAAACACTTCTTACTGCAAATGCAGTTGAATATTTTACTCCAAGAAATGTTTTCTGTCTCCTTGTGAAGATTGAGTAGCCAGAACTGCCTGTTTCGATGCCGTCTGTGTTTGAACCCGTGTGTTTCTCCCCGTAGAGTCGTATCCGTCGCATGTGGAACGACACAGTGAGGAAACAGTCCGAGTCCTCCTTCATGACTGGTGACATCAACAGCTCAGCGTCGCTCAACAGAGGTAATCACACTATTAGCATCGTCATGCTCCCGTGCTCCCTGGCCCTGCGCTAGCCTAGCAACTGCAGCGCTTCCTGCTGAAACAATATTTTAAGTCAAGTGTGTACCTTTCTAGTTGTAGAATTGGCAATACCATGCACTGCTGTAGATTGGACGGTTTTACTGTTATATTACTTGACACAAGGTTAACTTAAGTCATTGAACTCGTAATCATTTGCCATGCAGGTTGAATTAAGGTATATACACTGGTTAGTTGACCTTTTTAAAGTATACTTATCAGCAAGTGTTTAAAACCTCAAATGAAATACTCTGTTCTCTCAAAGCAATGCTTTTTTTAATTTTACCTTTCTCGCTACTTTATCTTCCGACTAAATCATCTTAATACATTATTAATTTAAAACAGAAAAACAGACAGCATAAGTTAAATACATAATTAGGGTTTTAAAGGGACAGATTTGACTTGATAACAGCCATAAATATAAACATTATTATTCTCCTTACAATACCTAAACATTTGTAGTATTTGCATGTTGCAAAAGTTTCATTTTAAGCTTTTAGTAAGCTTGTAAGGTTTAAATAGTTCTTCCTCTTCCATACGATATCCGTTAACCTCTTTGCCAGTGCATGCGTACGGTATTCCTCCAATTCCACCAGCAGCCAAAACACAACAGGTCAGCCACCATAGGGTACTAAAATGCTACTGGTTGTGGAGTTAAATACCCATGTCACAGCCTCCCAGACCATATCTGCGGTCCTGGTAGAAAGGGCCCAGTCCTCCTGTCATCCCTCACCCAGGCTCCTCTCCCCCAGTCGGGTGGAGGGGGTCTCTTGATGGAGGGCCTGAGCCCCGCACTGCTCAACTCTCTAAATCTGCTCCGGGCTCCCACTCGCGCCGACACTAATGCGTCGTTATGATGACGGATTGATGTTCGACGGCGAGAGGAAGTGTCAAGATCTCGATAATTAGGCACTCAGCTGAGCGCCATCCACAGACGTGCAGCTTTTAGCCTGGGCGGGGGGTGGGGGGTGGGACTTTGGGAGGGTGCTTCCGTGTTACAAGGAGAGGAAGACATCATCATTTTGTAAGGCAGGGAGTAGGGGGGTGAATGAACACATTTTTAGTTAAAGACCTTTTTAACACGTCAAATTGTATCTCGAACGCAACGTCTGTGGTGGAACGAACGAGTGTTCCGCGCCGCCTTTCCAAGTCTTTCTCACAGGATGTGGCGTGGCGCGTTCACAAGCGTCACAAACAGATGCCAAATAGTCACACTTAACCCCCGACGGTTCCTCACTCTTATTATAAAATTATGAGCCGATATGAGACTATCTTTCTCCCTGACTGCCTGTACTTTTCAACGTTGTACTTCTTCGGCTACCACATGACAATGTAATTACACTCTACTCCGTACTTACACCCACTTGAGAAAGAGACGAGCAATCAACCTGATAGCCTTGCATGTTCAATTTATCCCAGTGCCCAAAGATTACCGTTTCACAATCAGTACTGTTTGGAAATTGTCCAATTTATCAAACACAGACACTGTAAGTGGAGAGCAAGCTCGGAGCTTGGACTGTTTATCATTTCAAAAGAGGCTGGTATTTTTGGAAGCCTCTCTAATTAGCAGACCGAAAAGCAACGGCTGCAAGAAAGAGTACACTGATAATATCAAACAGATACAATAAACCCAGCGAATGCATGCATCCCATATTAAAATCAACATCAAACACGTGTGGAAAAAGGAAAATGCTTTGATCAGTAAAACTGTTGCCATCCATCAATATTAGTATTTGAAGCAATCACACGTTTCATTAAGCCAACATTATGCAGTCACTGCAACTACGTTTGTGGCAATAAACAAAATGGGACACTTGTATAACTCTCATCTGCACCTTAACCTTCCAAACCAGTTCCATAAAATGGCAGACATCAAACGTATCTATATAGATATCAGCCTACCGAGATGAGTCACGCACGTCATTCCCCGTCACAGTTCAACGTAAGCCGCAGTGTCGAATTAGCTGTGCCACCCCCACCCACCCCCCCCTCCTCGTCACTTGTTGTTTCGATGCAGTCTAGACACTAGTCGCCGCGGCGGTTTGTCAAAGGCGAGAGTCGTAGGTCATTAGAGAAGTGCCTTATCTCTTTCGAATTATGGCTTCCCCCCTCTCCCTCTTCCCCAGTCTGACAGATTCGGAGCACTGCGAAAGAACAGTGCACTGCAGCGGCGGAACTAATTGGCGTATATTTCCGCTTCGGATGAAAGATGTTTTCCAAAGATATTTACCCACTCCGTCTCGGGCACAGTGCACTCTCTAGGCTCACATCAAAGATGTTGACATGTCATGCAGCACATGTAATGTTAAAATGTGTTCCGGATCGAGCGTGCACGGTAACATATCAACGCGAGATGATCCCTCGCATTACCAGTTACTCTGAGAAACGACGCCGTATCGCGTCAATGATGTAAATGCGCCCCCCCCCAAAAAGCAGCTTTCATTAGCGTCTGTAAAGATGCAACCAGCATTCAAATGACCCTGCCCACCTATGATTGATCGTGTTATTAAAGATTTGCACTCCAAAGGACACATTAGGCATCTCAGCCAGGTCTCGTCGCACACCAGGTTTTCCACTGTGACGTCCAATAGAAAAGAAGCGGTGCCAGGGCCACTGATTTCACAAACGGTTGTAATTGTAGAAATCCAGTCCAAAAAGCAAGGCTAATCAGTGCTGTTGGAAGCAACACCTTAACAGCTGTGTCTCCTAAAGGAGAAGGCCTCATCTGAAGCCTGCGTCCGGGTACTTCCTGTATGAAGTCGGAGCAATACCTCGCACTTTACCATAGTGCTTTAGGACTATGAAAAAAATTATCTATCGGACAAACAATTTGATTCATGCAATTATTTCGAATATGCAATCAGCCTCTGTCTTGAGTTCCATGGTTGTGTCCTGTTAAGTCTATTCTAGCAGTGTTATATGTGTTCAGGTGTATGTCAGTGCTAGTTTTGTCGCACTCTCGCACTGCTATTGTCCATATCCTGTCTGAATGTGCAACACACCAGAGCTAACACCGATGTCTGGTTACCAGTCAGAATAAAGTGACTCAGATGCTATCTTGATGGTCAACCATAGTCACGCCAGTCCAAAACTCTTAATATACCTTCGATAGTAAAGCGTCTTTCACTGGTAATCACATGATCATGTGAATGTTTATGGCTGTCAGTGCTCAGCAGCGTCTGCCTGACTGATCGATGTTCTCTCCCCTCTTTCTGCTTGTTTCATTTCTCTCTCCCTCCCTCCCTCTTGGTCGTTTCTCTCTCTCTCTCCCTTCTTTCTCTCTCTCTCTCTCTCTCTCTCTCTCTCTCTCTCTCTCTCTCTCTCTCTCCCCCCCCCCTCTTTTCCTTTATGGCTTTCACAACTTTCTCCCCCCCCCCTCTCTGCCCACGTCTGTCTCTCTCTGTTTCTTTCTGGCTGCTCCAGGGGCTATGGCTAACCATCTTATAACTAATGCACTCCTGCGTCCTCATGGCACTAACAATCCCTATAACACATTGCTTGGGGAATCGGCCGTCTATAACAACCCAAGTGTGGGCATGTACAACACGCAAGGTGTGCTAGCATCCTTTCATTACTTATTGATGGAGCAGGAGCAGTGTTTTTGAATGCTTGTTTCTTGGGGTCCTGTGAAAAGCACCCACCCCCCCCATTGGTACCGGCCATCTTTTCACATCCAATTATTTGTGGCTTCGCCGAGCAGCTGAGGTAGTCGCTGGGCAGAATATAGTCGTACATGGTAAATTGGTATAATTGGTGTCAGGTTTGCCAAGGACTAGACTTGAAGAACACTGCTCTCGATATTTGTTTGCCAAAGCGAAAGCTTTATCGCAAAGGACCCACAGCATCTACTTCTGTGGGTTTGTTGTTTTTGGGGGTGTATGGTGGCTTCCGATTGGGCATGCAATTCTGTCACGATCATTTGTCATGCTCCGAACTCATTCATTTTTTGCTTGCCAGGCATGCATAATGCAATGCGAGGAAATTGTTGGACAGATAGTCAAACTTTTGAACCGTGAAATAGCGAGAGAACTCGCACAGCAATCTGGAGCCAGATACACCAACAGTCATTGTTGATTCCCTGCTGCATTGTTGTCTGCAAATGTTGTGTTCTGTCTTCTGTCTTTTGGTTGGTTCACATAGTGTTCATTGCTGCTGGTGGATGTGAACATTGTAATCATGCCACCCTTACCAGTGATCACTTTCTAAAGGAGATATGGTTTAGGGGGGACAAAGATTTAAAATAACATTGTCCATCTTAATATAAAAATGTAAATTGTCCATCTTAACATTGTCCATCTTATTATAAAAATGATTCCCCTTTAAAAAAAAATCTCCAAACTGCTTCTGTGACTTAGTTGTCAAATATGAGTAAGAAACTCGAGCAGAGCCAAACGCAATTGGATACATCAATTCCTGTAGCGCATATCTTGGATCAGAACACATTTTGAATAGGAAAAACAACGTACCCACACTACCTGAACACAGCACTTCACGAACACACTTACCCCTCAGATGTTGGTGATACTCTGGATTACATGTTCCTGCTTTTTCCCCCGAGTAATTGAACTGGAACTAAGTATGCATGAAGATAAAGGTGTTTGGTCTGCCTGCGGGAGCACCGTTAGAGTCACGTCATGCACATGCTTCTCTACTTGTCACTGTAATGCTTACTTGTGTCTTCTGTTTTCTTTCCTCTCCTCACGCGGCCACTAAAAGAGCCCTACAGAGAGACAAGTATGGGAGTCAAACTAAACATTGCTTACCAAATGTAATTGACCTTGGCTTTACTTTCCTTTTCACTCGATGCTAGTTAAGGACACACATATCCAGCCATTTCATTTGGAAAAGAACAAGAACATGCTGAAAGGCAGACATAGGCATCATTTGAATGGACGTGTTAGGGAGTGCACTCACAATTCCACCTAAACACAACATGTGCTGATTTGCATCTGGCCGGTCAGCTTATACATGCACATACATGCAGATTCATAAGCAGAGATCAGACTCTGTTCTGGCATTTTGAATAACAGTCTTGAGAAAGGAAACGCCTTTTCTCCTCATGCAAAAAGATATACATCCATTTCCATGACCTTTACGGCCACACGTCCTCCGTCTGAGAGACCCTTAGCCCCTTCCCACATCGATGAAGGCCACATTACATACATAGTTTGATACCAACCAACACTACCACAATGTCTGGAGTCTAGATAAACATATGTTCTGCATAGACGGGTTCTATGGGGGTTATATGTGTCTCTTCCAGCTGAACGCATGGCTTTGTGCTGTCTCTGTGTGGTGTGTGTGCTCTGCTGTCCGTGTTGTTCTCTGTTAGACATGTATTACTGTTGTCATCTCTTACTATGTTCTCCTCCAATACCATACACGCCCTCCCCCTGAAAAGTAGAGCTGTATGCAAATTGTAAATATACACTGCTTTGAAAATATATTTAGAATCTAAAGGAGTAGGTAAGGTAAGTGTTGACACTTGACGTTCTATTTTTAGACTCTCTAAGCAGTGTTTTTGATGTTACGCATGTACGTATGTGTGAATTTCAGCCAATGCTATGGTAAAAACGAAACACTGCACTAATTATATCATGGAAGTTTCCAAATAGGTGCATTTTTTTAGCCGATCAGTGCCTGCCATTAAACCCTTCGTAATGAGCTCTCATCCCTTCTCACTCACACAAACTCTCTCTCCCCTGTTTATCATTCCAGAGGGAATCCTGAACAATGCCAGGGATACAAGTGTCATGGATACTCTACCACTGAATGGTAACCACGGCAACAGCTACAGCATCGCCAGCGCCGAGTACATGAGCGACTGTGTCCAGATCATCGACCGGGGCTACAACCACAAGGAGACGACGCTGGAGAAGAAGATCCTGAAAGAGCTCACGTCCAACTACATCCCCTCTTACCTGAACAACCACGAACGCTCGGCCGAGCAGAACCGCAACCTCATGAACAAGCTGGTCAACAACGTGAGCAACGGCGGCAAGGACGGCGGCTACGGCATGGGCATGGGCATGGGGATGAACGTGACTCTGGGCCTGGACGACCACTCCTCCTTCCCCTGCCACCATGACGAGGGTCTGGGCTTGGAGCTCATCCGCGAGGAGTCCAACGCCCCCCTGCTGCCCCAGAGGCCGCCTCCGCCCCTCCAGGCGGTGGACAACCTCCACAACCACCTCCACCAGTCGGCGGCCCCTCCCCTGCCGCTCCCCCACCACCCTTTCTCCTCCTCCACCAACACCTCCTCGTCCTCACGGAGGAGGATCCCCCAGGAGAACAGCGAGAGCTTCTTCCCCCTGCTGACTAACGAGCACACCCAGGAGCAGGCCTCGTCGCCCGGACACAACCACCACCGGGACTCCCTCTACACCAGCATGCCCATGCTGGCCGGCCTGCCCGACGCCTCCGGCAACGGCGACGGCGCCAAGGACGCCGGCGGAGAGGCCCACCCGGCGGCAGGCAAGAGCCCCGAGGCCAGCGCGGACGACGTCTATTACAAGAGCATGCCCAACCTGGGCTCGCGCAACCACCTCCACCAGCTGCACTCGTATTACCACCTGGGCCGCGGCAGCAGCGACGGGTTCATCGTCCCCCCCAACAAGGAGGACCTATCCCCTGAAGAAGCCCCCCCGGAGCCCTCTCACCTGGTCACCAGCCTATAGACCCTTGCGGACCGCCACCTCCCCCTCCCCCTCACGCTCTCCGCTCTCCTGCCGTGATCCTCCACCCCAGCCCCCCTCCCCCAGCCCCCCTTGTGCTGATCAGTTGTTCGGCAGTGGTAGCCTTTTTTTTATTCTGTGTACTATACTGACGACTGAGATGAAGAACGACACCAGAACATCGCTAGTGCTGAACACAATTGGAATACAGAGATACTTTGTCGGGTGGCTAATGTGACTAGACTCGTTTGAACGTGCTAGAACTATGGATGTGCGTTTCTTGTTTTTGTGCATCTCAAATCCTGGATTGACGCTTATGGATTGACGCTTTTTGTCTCAGCGTGATAAGAGACTAGAGTACTCTGGTGGGACTTTTGGGCAGGGAAATTCATTTTGACAGTCCAAAGGAACTACACACGGCCCAAAGCTTCACAACGACTAGTTCATGAGCAGAGTACACCAGAACAAAGACGGGGATAAAAAAAAACTATTTTATTATACTTCTGTATCCATTCTGGCTTTTTGAAAGATTTTCTTCCTCTTGTGAATTGCAGCGCTTTTTTTCCGCTGAAGTGTTCCTGCAAGTCAAACAAAAACTGATTTTGAACGATTCTCATGAAGGACATCTTTATCATATATACTGTATGCTTTAGAGCATATCCTTTCTGTTCCCTTTTCCTTTTGCTGTAATAATAACAATTGTTAAAAAAGAGGGAGAAAAAAACTAATAACAGAGAATTATGAGATATTTCTATGTAACTGTACAGATACTAGCATTGCACATAATAGTATGCTTTTTGTTCCCACCCAAACCTTTGTCTCTGTAAATGTAGTGGATAGGAGCATTTCCTTTTTGTTGTGCTGGTCTTGTTGGAATTCTGATACCAGTGTGAACATTGTTTTTTCTTCATCCTGTCATTTGTTTTCCAAGAAACAACAAACAAAACAGCAAAACAAAATAACAACAACAAAAAAATCACAAAACAAAGCACTCGCCGTACTTTTTTCTAGCAGTGTATTCACCAATGTTTTCTGAACCATTTTGTTTTACAGCTTGAGTTTCTTCACTGTGTAGATAGATGGAGATTTCTGGTTCAAGTACCACATAATGGACAAAATGCTAAGTGTCTGAAAAGTAAGCCAAGATACTGTTCAATGTCCTGCAGAGAGGTGAGCAGAGCAGAGTGGATTTGTCTGTCAGTCAGATGAAGCGCTGGTGCTTTTCACAGAGAGTACAAATTGAATATTGATGAGCACTAGGCACTTGTTAAAATAAAGATGGCTGTTTTACTTATTAAAGAAAAAACCTTCAAAGTGAAAAATCAACTCGAGAAGTGTTTTTCTTTTTTCTCCTCCAGGGGAAAAATATTTATTTATTTGTTTAAAAAATCAACAATAATCTGAAAAATGGAGGTGAAGAATTTAGCAGCACAGATTAGTTTTTATTATGAGTATGATTATGCCATTTTATTTATTCATTTTTGTATTGGTTTCCAAGTTGAATGACCTCATAACTAATATTTGTTGTAACAGTGAAACTTGTTTGCCAACAAATAAATTACTGATTAAGATTCACCACCTAGTTTTAATTAAGGGTTGTCTATTGGGTTTGCACCTAACATTTTACTATAAGTAGGTAGCTGAAGCAACACTTACAAAGTACAGTTTAATGTTGCAGGCAGAATGCATGCAGTAGAATAAGCAGTGCTACTTCATCAAACAGTAGACTACCAGCGCTTTGCTCTGGCGTAAACAGGTTGGTATCGCACTGCGATATATAGCTAAATGCTACTGCATGTAGTTAGTATCTAGTTATTTTTGGCGTACTATATTAGTATTGTGTCATACTAAATATTTTTTGTGGCATGATAAATCGTGCATGTTTTGTTTTGTGTGCGTTTTTTTTTGCCAACGCTCATGAAAAGTGCATGGCATTCTGATTGGGCTCCTGGTGGCTGGCCGCAATTCCATTCCATAGCCTACCTTTCCATTGAAATCAATGAGACGCCATCTTTAAAGAGCTTACATGTTTGTTCTAGTTAATATGAGATATATGGCCAAAACGGATACAAAACTGTGTGGCGGCAAGCTCGCGGTATACATTATGGCGGTAGTAGCCTACAACAAACAACAAATCACCAATATTGACAGCAAAGACTACGTAAACTATTGAAAACGGCTGAACTACAAATGTAAGCCTGCCTTTCAAGAAATTGCAGAATAGTAGGCTAATACAAACTACAAAACAAAACAAAATCTACATAGGTAAAGGTTCAGCATTTGAAGTAGTCGTTTGTTGAGTTGAATATCCACATCCACTGAACCTCTAAGTTCGTCGCTGCAGTATGTTGACCAAACCCAAGAACATTTTGCGAGGAGCAAAAGTGCAGTTGTTCCAGTTCAACAAAGCATCAAAGAATATGCAACTCTTTCCAAAGGTAAGCTCAAATATGATGGAACTGGCTCAAACGTCAGCCTTATTACAATTTCACAAAGTTGTTGTTTTCCATTTAGACTATATACATGTCTAGTTAGCCAGGCTTTGTAGCCACATTGTATCTAAAATTACAGCTCTAGGCCAACGTGGCAGGCCAATTAAAACATATTTATAAGGGAAATCTCTCCGAAATACAAAGAAAACATTTGAACAGGAGGACAACAACATTTGTTATTATTATAGATTACAATAGGCCTATATCTTGTGCCGGCCAATATAATTAAAACAGCCCCCATAGTTATGTAAACAATGCACCTGGCATCTATACTGTTGCATTGGTTTTAATAAATAGCCTATGTATTGAATGAAAATGTCTTAGACAAAGGACACATAAAGTTGCATTAACCTGCATGGCACAAGGGCAGAGTAGCAGTCAGTTCTAATAAAAAATTATATATATTCAAAGGAATTAGTGATATGTAGGCTACGTTAGATTTCCTGTTGTTCAACATGATTCCAGCACGGCATGAGTCAGAATGCGGCACACAAGGTACAGTCGAGTTTGTATATTCGATTTCGATAACTAATTGTTATGTTATGATATATATGTTAAAGTATTTCCAAATCTCCCTCAAATGTGACCATGTGCTTAATCATTCATATTATGCTTGCAAAAAAATGATGGCCCTCGAGCCCAGATAAATTGAGCCCAGCCTACTGTGATTGATGGCTGAGTCATAGTGAAAAATTACAAAGGATGTGAGACTCGCCTCATAACCGGCCAGGCCGCATGCATAGAGAGGGATTGTGTGTGTGTGTGTCGTGTTGTGTGTGTGTGTGTGTGTGTGTGTGTGTGTGGGTGTGTGTCTGGTTGCTCGTCGCTGTTTCCGCCCCCATGGATATGCATGAGGCTGAATTTCCACTTAGATCTCCAAGAACAGGCCTGAGCTATGGCTCTCCCCTGGCGTGTCACTTTGACTGGCATCTCACAAAGCGAGGCTAGTTAATGAAATGTGCTGAAAAAGTGACTCTTGCCTCCATCCACTTTATTAATGAGTCATTACGCCAGCTCATGAGCTGTCCCCTGGTCCTGCGTCTGCCGTAGCCTCCGTGTCCGTGCTTACGCTGCACTAAACACTGTCGTGAGTAAACACCGGTCTGGGGTCCCTGCGAACGCTCGACCGCTGTGGGACCCTGTCTCTCTGCGTTAACGCTGATGTATGCAGATCTGCTGGGCCAGGGGATAGTTACAGTATCGTCCTCCTCAGCCAGCAGATCAATCGGGCTTATTGGAAGGGTGACGGAATGTCAGATAAGTCTGGAAATGAATGTAAGTTAAGTGAGGGGGGGTTGAGGAGGTACAGGGCCATGCGGCGTGATGCTTCAAGACCACCGAAAGCTGGCAGGATTTAGGATCTTGTTCAATCGTTTTGAATTACAACAGATTTAAGTTATATAGATAGAAGGCAGCGAGTGTTAACAGGGTAATTGTATTTATCATTCTATGCTCATCCCTTCTTCTTCAAATACTGTGTAGCTCAGGGCCTAAAAAGGTTGTGATTCTATACCGAAAAGTCAATGCGTGCACATGACCACATTTTGGATAATGTGCCTGTTTTAAATTAGAAAGTGATGTTTTAGCTGTTTTATTTCCGTCTCCGCCCACAAGCTCATTTAACAAACCGTATTCAACGTTTGATTATGAATCAATATAGATTTTTTTCATGAGAGTTGCGAAGGGAAACAACTTTGGTGTTTTGTTTCACAAATGGTCATATTCATATTCACAACAACATCTGAACTTGTGTGTTTACAAGTGAGGGCATTGGTTTTCTCATTAGCTTCAGCTGAATGCGGATATATATTTAATTTCTTAGGAGTGACAGGTCAGAGCATTGACCATACTAAATTGGGATGTGTTTGTTGTTTACTTCCTGAGATCACAACCACGCAAAAATCCATCTTGCCACTTATTCATATGAGGCCAATCCACAGTGGTTCGGACCAATCAGTGTCTTCACTGTCCTGTAAGGAACTGCTGGCTGGCAGGCAGCGAAGTGTGTAGTTGTGATACTGTGATGGACGATGACAGACAGATGGTTCATCCAATCACCTCTGATAGACGATGACAGACAGATGGTTCATCCAATCACCTGCCATTAAAAGATGTGGGACAAACCATCGGGTAACTGTGATGACCTTCTTGTGCTCCCTGGGATTTATCACATCATAATCAATACCAACACTACTAATGCATTGGTTTTCTTCTCCATGCAGTGTTCAATACAAACCTGCAATGTAGCCTATATCACGAAAAAAATGTTTGTCTGTCACAGTATTTCCCTTAACCTTGCATAACAAGTTATTACTTACACCGCACCCTTGAATATTTGAGAATTTGTAGCATTACAAATACATTTTCCTCCCTGACATTCCAGTACTTCACTGCACATATGTGTGAAATCCTTCATATCCGACTTTCAAATCCCCTTAGTAAATGCTTTACGCTAACACATTCCCCTGACGCTGCACGTGACTAGAGATATCCTTGTTACTGACAGGGAAGGACGATGTCCATCCACAACTCCCTCCCTTCTCTACCTCCATCGCCCATCCACAGTGTTCCTTTATCCCAAAGGAATGACACTTTTCCCTGTGCGGCTAAAAAAAGCTCATTTGGTTTGCAGCATGTCCCAACTGTCCTGCTTCAAATATTTTAACACCTTCGTTGTATTCTTTTTGTGTTTGACACTTCCATAGAACAATGTGTTGAGAGGAATTGTGAATAAGGATCGTGTTATTCAGTGCTGGTCGTTTAATTGGCCTGGCAGTCAAATTATTAAAGAAGCAGTGAAAATTTACATTGTGACATTTCCCCCAAAATAACCACTCTGTCAGTTTGTGTCCAAATTGGATTTCTTTGATTGGATTTCAAATTGTTGAGGTCCATATACAGTAGCCTATTAAAAGGATCAGACAAGGAGACAGAATACTGTTTAAACATGACTAAGATTACATTGTGTCACTGTCAACTATATTAAACAAAAACAAATTGCGTCAATATTTGTCAATACTTGAAGTTTGTTTTATAATGTTCACGTCAATTTAGTCAAATCATTATGCAGTGCAGCCTGCCCACTCTTAAACGATGTTCCTTTACCCTGCTCATGCCATTACATCATGCTTCATGGAAAATGTTGTCCAGATTCTTAGAATATAAGGTAGATCATAAATATATCAGTTTGTTTTTTTCTTTCTTCAAGAAGAGTTTACTGCTTGGAAAAGTCTGTAAACGACGTACTGTCAATTTGGGCTTACGATGACGGTACAGTTGAACCTGTTTTGAAGGAGAAAGCCTTCTGGGTCTTGTTTTGGAGGTGTTGATAAGGTGAAGCAGCATTGATGGCTGGCATGTCCAGTTGAGGAAATTATATTGGAAAAGTGTCACACGTGTATAGGTTACTGGTTGGCCAATCTGCTGTTCTGCTTGAGTGTGTCCGTGCATGGGCAGTGTGTCTGTGCATTAAGAACATGTGTACATCATATATAAATAGCTGTGAGCAAGCCGATGGAATGGCACTTTCATATCTCGGCCCTTCTTAGAAAAAAAATATAAAAAAATCAATGGGCAAATGCCCTCCAGAATTCAAAACCAAAGGTGAATCAATGTCATCTCTAGCTCTGTGTATTGGGACAACATGACAGTCCTGGCAAATAAAAGAAACTGCCTCCCTACCCATTTTGTTGAGATAACATTGATTTAAGATAGAAGGGGATTTGCGCAATGTTTTCCACTTTCTGGTCTATCGTGTACCTTACTGGACCAAAGTCATGGTTTAACTTGAACAGCTCTCCAAACTTAGTGGTTTTATGAAGAGCCTTACAGCTAGAAGAGTTGTGGGGAGGGGGGGGGTTATGAAAACTGTCAAAACTGCTTACCACCAATTTCACTGGCTATGTGAACTATTAACTCAATAGTTAAGTGTACTATTAGCTGTTAGGCTTGCATACTTGTAGACCAAACTACAAGCTAAGTGTGTAATACAATACATTATACTATCACAGTATTATACGTTTGAAGGGAAATGGCATTAACTTACTGTACATGCTTCAGCCTATTAAATGTATGGCAAAGAGGAGATATGTTTCCAAAAAAATAGTCCCATATCAAAGAAAC